>CAHIKZ030004135.1:1845000-2342500 GCA_903632075.3 Acanthosepion pharaonis
TATGACTTTTCACTTCTAAAGAAACACACCCTCAACTGCAGACTTCTAAATTTCAAACCACCACGTGGTGCATCATACACATGCATCATCATCATCATCCCCTTGATTTCTGTAATTGTAAGTGGAGCCCGAATGCAGAAGCCACACTAAATCTCCTCCATAAAGGTCTATCAATGGCAGACATCAGCAATTCTGGTATAGTCATACCTGTCCATTGTTTGACATTGTCCAACCAGTTTTTACATTGTCATCCTCTCCTATATCCACCTTCAACATTGTTTTGCATAATGGTCTTGCACAGGTTATTGTGCCTTGTAATATGTCCAAATCACTTTTTTTGTGTTTGACAGTGGCAAGAAGTGGTTACTGATGGCCCATAAAACTTTCATACACATGCACACTACAACTAATCCCATAAATGTTTTCTTCTTCTTTTATTAGTTACTAGCAGTAGAGCCCAGCATTGCCCGGGGATATAACAATAAGAGATAGATCAAGTATCGACCATCATAAAGACTGCAAAATAAAATTGACAAAGATTATTGTTTAAGGTTGACGGACACGCATGTCTTAATTAATTTGTTTTTTGTTTTTTTTATGAATTGGTCAAACCCAAACTCAAACAAAAACATTGTTTTCAATCGTTATGAGTCTACCGATTGAATAGAATTTTATTATAAACAATTGTCTTGTAAATGGAATTTTTAAAGCATTCTGAATGTAAAAATAAAGAAAAAAGTGTGCAAGACAATAAGAAACACTACCTGCCAAAAGAAAAGGGAAGTTTTGTTGAAATCGGTTGAAAAATGTAGGAAATCCGATCCCATATATAAATGAACACACACACACACACAAACAACCTGGGTTTTATAATAAGTATAACTCGATTTGAGTTGTCCCCCTTCCATTCTCGTGATGCCTCTTAATCGTGTTTTCAAATTGATTTCGTGCAAAAACAATTGTGTTTTTCCAAATTTTGGCACTGTCAGAACCACCGCAAGGTAATTTTATGTAGTCCTGTGAAGTTTTGTTGAAATCAGTTGAAAAATGTAGGAAATCCGATCCAATATATAAACGTACACACACACACACACAGACACACACACACACACACACACACTCACACACACACACATACAACCTGGGTTTTATAATAAGTATGATGTTGTTCTTTAGGTAAATATGTATGTAAAACTCCTCTACATGTTGAATTAATTTCATTTGAAAATGTTGTATTCATTTTCTTTGTAAATTTTCATCCTCATCTGCAACTAGTCATAAATCTTCCCACTACAAATTGGTGACTAACTCCCAATATAATCCTGTAACAGAAGCCTAATACATTCAGTCCCATTAAAATTCTGCTTAAAATTTATCCGCATACTATTGTCAGTGGCAGATTTTTATTAGACAATTTAACTTTCAGTAAAAGTCCAGTTTTTGGCATGTCCAATGAGGATAATACTCGCTAACAAGAGTTGCCAAGACAAGCACATTAACCATTACATTGTGACTGTCACTCTTGTTGACGAGTATAGAATATAAAATTCATTCACACACCTACAAAGATAAGATGATAGCCAAAAAAAATAAAAAAAAATGTCACAGAAGTTAGATAATAAAAATAAAAAACATATTAATGAATGATAAGGAAAAAAAAGGAAGTAAACATCTACTAAAAAGTACATTTCAATTCTCGAATTCTCATGGGCAGAACAAAGAGGGTATTTTATAGAGCATGTAAAGAGTGCCCACACAGGCATGTATACACATACATACGTACGTACACACACTCACACACACCCACAGACACCCACAGACACCCACAAACAAACAAACCCATAGTACAAAGTGATTGACCTTAGAGCATTCTTAGCATACATTCATGATCACATTGATAGAAATGCTATTCTGAACAATGTGGTCAGACATTCATGAAAACAACACTATAAAAATACCAACCAAGAAAAATTAACATACCAAAAAACAGCATCTAGGTGGGATGCTTTGGACTTCAACAAAAACTTGTAATAAAAAATGTTTGTCTTTTTGAATGCAACATTTTTGAAGCGGATAAAATGGAAGATATGAATGTCAATTTCTTTATCTTGACATAAACTCAACACGAGTTTATTTAATCCACTTAACATTTAAAGAATATAAACAAAATAATGTAAAAATATCCTAAAAATAACATTCAAAAATCTTTTCCTAAAGATACTTTACTTTCATCTCCCCTCCCCGTTCTGCCATCCATTTGAACAAGCTTGTTAGGCAGGTTATTCACTGTTTTTCTTTGTCTCTCTTGCCTTCAGTATGTCCTGTGAGTATCAAATTTTTCAAGCCTTTTTTTCTCATTATATGTTCCAAAAATTTCAATTATTTTTTTCTGATTTTAACTACAACTTTTCCTTATTTCCATTTTCATTAAAAATTCATCTTGCTTACATGCTCTGTCCAAGGGTTAATGTTAATTCTATTTTATTTTTATGATTTTATGATTATTTTAAATACATTATACATTGCTCACATGTTCCATCTTTGGTATTCTCAGCATCATTCTGTAGAACAATATTTCAGCTGTCTCAAGACTTCTCTTCATCCATAAGTAAATTATCCAGTTTTCACTGCTATGTAGGAGAACTCTTATTATATAGAAATTCAGCATTTTTCTAACATAATTTTCCTGTTTCTTAATACTTAGCTTTTGGAAGGCATCTTTGGCTATTCCAATGTCCTTTTAGATTGGTGTATGACATTATCCATTATCTGTTAAAACACTTTATAGATAAGACTAAAGTACAAAAACATAACTTTCTTCTGAAATATCTTACTTTCATAAAAAATGATTATGTATAAATTCATGTCTACAGTTCTTTATGTGTGTATATTTGCAACAGAAAAGAGTTTCCGATAAAATCAATATGATATCAAAGAAATGTGATAATAATCATATATTATTAATGTTCTTTATCTAAAATTTATCAGCCAAATCCCGTAACCTGATTGTTCAATAAAACAAATAAATCTGATTTCTATAAAATTCTGCTCTTCAAATTCCTAATTGCAAAAAGTCTTTTCAAATAAGGTTTACATTCTGGTTCTTTGGTTAATTCTTTAGCTATACACCCACACTCAGTTGCATACTGGTAAACTATATAAATATAACACATACCAAACTACTGAACTCATCTTTTCAAAATTATAATAATTATCACTCATCTCTCTTTCTTCCTTTCTCTCTCTCTCTCTCTCTCTCTCTATATATATATATATATATATATATATAGTCAGGAGTTGCCTGTCAATTACAACATACCAAACTACTTACACATATGATATGATTAGAGTAATGAAGTGCAAAAACCATCCACCCTTTTTGGAAGAACCGATAATAGAGAACTGGTGTACATCATCCACAAAGTCTCCAAACAGCACTCCTCAGTCTTTGAATTCAGTGTTATCCTTCTTTTAGATTGGTTGCCAACTAAGACTAAACAGCACAATCTGCCAGGTTAATTTATCCATTTTACACATAGGGGAGAAGAGATTGATACATAATTTTCCCTAGTTATCTGCACAAAAGTGATACAACAAACTTTACCAAAATTCAAACTCAGCTCACCCATTTCTCACCCCAAGCATCTAAACATTACACTAACAGCGCATCTAATGTGTGTGTATATATATACAGTGGGGGGGGGAACAAATATTCGTATACATACAAATTTTTAATTTATCATATTTCCAACTAATGAATAAACATACTTTTCATATAATTAACTGTACACAGATGCATAATAACTAAATATGCATAGAAAACAGAAAAAATTTGATTAAATAGAAATAAATTCTATTTATCCAATTCTGATATATATATATATATATATATATATATATATATATATATATATATATATATATATGAGTTACTGAAGTTTTTGGCATGACCAAAATGTTTCTTTAAAATAGTTTTTGGGTTATTTGGGCAGATTTTATGGAATGTATCAAGTTTTCCACTTTTGCGCACATGTGTGTGTGTGTGTGCATGTGTGTGTAGTATGCATGTGTGTGTACATGGGTGACATAACAGTAACATGGAAAATGAAATAGACATGATGGGTTCAAATTTCTTTCTCCAGCTATCAGTAAAATGCAATGAAGATTGGGCTTTGTAGCCTTAGTCGGGCACCCAATCTAGGAGAAGGAAAACCAACCGCATTATCAGCACATCATCAACTAATGTTGTAATCTAAGGCCCATTACTTCCCATTACTGACAGATACTGGAGAAGGCTTCTGTTCTACTCATAACATATATACATAAGTAATAACAATAATGATTGCACCCTCCTGTCAAAAGAAAGCCATCTTTTCATTAATCACTGCACAACAATTTACATATATATGATGCTTCAGACAAACAGGATCATTTGCAGAAGTGACACTTGAACTGTCCATCTTTCAAGGTCAACAGCTGAAATACATCTTTGTGTATTTTGAAATATTTGGCCAAATCCCTAGTTGACTTATAGTTGACTTATGTTCCTTGTAACACAAGATGCTTGATACCTTTTTGGCCCATATGAATTTAAGTGGTTAACTAAACCTGCTCTTGAGGGAACAAAGCATTCACACACAGTACACTTCAATTCCTGTAAGATGTCTACAGGCACTATGCTCATGTCTTGCTTCCAAAGTGAACACTTCAATTTAGCATGTTCCATTTGCCTCCATTCAAATGTTTCCTCCAAGTTGCACAATCAAATCTTCCCAAGTGTCCACATCAATCTTCAGGGTTGTAAGGTTACTTTTAGTGACAGCCTTTTCTCTCTGGTTATCCCTTTGTAGATATCTGTTTGGGGAGCCTCTCATCATCCATCCTGACAAAATGACCAGCCCAGAGTTTGGGAATTATTCTTTTCTCAATACCTGTACTGAATGCTCTCTCAACAACAACAGCATCTGGAGTGCAAAAAAACATTTAATGTTTAGGATTCTCCATATGCAATTCTGATGAAATTTTTCCAGTAGCCTAACATGATGCCTATGATATGGTTGTTTATGCTTCATGGGCACACACACACACCACACACACACACACACACATACACTCATGCACATACACTTGCATACACATCCACACACACTCATGCATGCACACACACACACATGTGCATGCATGTATGTGTGTGTGTGTATGCATAAATATTGTGTTCTGATGTGTGAATAACAAAACTTCTTACATTTAAAACCCATACTCAGTCCTCTCATAAAACACTAAACACAGGACACAACAACTTGCCAACTCCCAGATATAATAATAATAAAACCCAGGAAATAAATAAAAGGGTATGAAAAATTATGAGTGTGAGTATGATTTTTTGCTAATGCTCTGGGAAAGTCATGAAACTAATTTCCCTTTGGTAATCTATTTGTCACTTTACTTTTGACACAAGCTCATTACAAAAAGTAATTTTATTGAGGTTGATGCTGAGTAATTCATTATCACAAGAAACTTGCAAATAATTAAAACCTAAATTCCCCACCAATAGTCATTATTAACAATATAAGATACAACTCATACCACACTGAAAAATTCTCAGTTCAGAGCACTTCTAAAATGTGTATTTCAATGATTAAATAACATATGTTTAAATAACACAATGATTAAATAACATATGTTTAAATAAAACAATGATTAAATAACTTATATTTACAAGGGTTAAAGAGATTTGAGAAATGATATGGCAAGTGTGTTGAACTGCACAGTGAACAGGTGAAATAGTATATACATATTTCATGGATCTAGTTCCTGTTTGACCAACTGATCACTGATTCATACATGACTCTGAATGTATTAGCAAACATGCTCCTATGGGGTTACTCAATCAGCAATGAGTGGGCTTGTGTATTATATGACAGCTGCATTCACAGTGAATATGCATTCATTTTTTTTAATTATATATGCCTCCAAGGGTATCTCAATAAACCACCATGAAAAAAATATATCTATTCAACACTTAAAAGAAATAAAATTTTAAAAATACTGAATAAAAAAAATCTTTATCAAATCACTTTTCAGTTGCATGAAATCATTTTTAAAAAAAAAAAAAATTGCTTGAAGCATGGGCATTACTTGACAGAAACTATTTGAATGGTTAAGATGGCTTTTGGAGATGAATCAATGGGTAAAGGCCAGATAAAATTTTACTACCAACATCTCAACCTTAGCTAGGAATACAATCCATGTCTTGGAAAGCACTCAACAAGCAGAATATGCAGGATAATTGAATGCATGCAGTTTGCATTCAAATGAAATCAGTAAGAATTAGAAAAAAAACTCTAGGTATTCCATGAACTGTAAAAAAAGTATTCACCCAATCTGAATATTTTCTCTGTCTGTTCTTCTCTTTTCTGGTAGGATTCTTTTAACATAATGCCAAATCACCCACTGACTGGTAGGATTCTTTTGACATAATGCCAAATCACCCACTGACTGGTAGGATTCTTTTGACATAATGCCAAATCACCCACTGATAGTCCCACTACACTCTATATTTGGCTCCCTGCAATTTATGGCTTTTCACAAACTTGAATATTAAAGATGGATTTAAAACTGTGGACAAGATGAAAGCGAACATAAGAATGTAGCTGATTGCAATCCCTAAATAGAATATTATAAAATGCTTTGAAAATGGAAAGGATATTGAAATAAATATGGGAGTTGTGACGAGCACCACTTCCCTAGGTAGGTCACTTTTTGTTAATATTAAATCGTTAGATAACTTCTAGGCAAAAAATGTATGCATACATATACGCATATATAGTATATTAACACCTTAGAGTCGCAATAATAAAAGTACTATCTATACACATCTATATCTATAAATTTTACATATACACATCAATAGCCACATCACATGTAACTTGAATATATGTAACATATGACTTTAGTCTTTCATATATTGAAAATAATTATGTGTGTATATGTTTGTGTGTGTCTATATATAATGTTTATCCTAATTAAATATGTATGTATCTATATATATTATAGACATACATCTGTACACTCTTTTGCTTAAAGCTGTGCATATAACATATAAAAAAAAGTATATAAAAAGTATCTTTTCTGTTATTTTTCTTTGGTATTTGCTTTATAACAATCTAAGCTATCTTTCTTTCTACTACTTTGGCCAGATCACTGATCCCTGAAGCTCTATGGTTCAGTGCTCATAAACAGAGCCTCCTAGTTATTTCTCACTTGCCCAAGGTTTTCCACTATGTCTCATTTCAAGCCAGAGAATGACATAGGAAAAATACTCAGTTACCTAATCCAGGTAGATTTTTTTCTATTTTTCATGCTTTGTTTTCACTATTTATTACCATTAAATTATCATTACATTATTAATTATCATTAAATCACAGTATTTTAAGCAAAATTTACTTCTTAGAACAATTAACAAATGTCAGTCATAACATATCAAGTAATATAAAAAATAAAAATAAAAGACTCCTTTTTATTTAAGTCATTAACTTCATGGAACAAAATATTTACTATCTTTTACTGTCTTTCAAACAATTTCCTAATTATATCCTCCCAGAAATGTTTATTTTCTTCAGTTAAGAGCTGTTCATAGTGTCTTTGCAGCCTCCCAAAGAATTGAAATTTCATTCAGTAAGAGAATTCCATAAAGTCCAGAATAAATGTTCATTGAAAGGGTGTCATACTAAATGATAGATGAGTTGCAATAATTTTTGCCTGGGCACGAATGAAACATGTGGATGAAATATGAAATCATTTTGATAAAATAATTTCAGACATTTTTCACATTGTTTTGCTGTCTTCATTTAGTCTAAATAGGAACAGTAATTTTGTTCAAATGAATTGTTTGGTTTCATGGAAAGAATGCAGAACAGAAGATTCCCACTATGTAAACAATATCACACCTTCTGTGAATAAAGACCAGCTTATTAATAATTCTTTTCATTAGTTCATGAATCTTGTAATAGACATTGTTGGAAACTATTCACTTTTTATTGAGCATTAAAATTTACTTCAAAAACTGAAATCTTTCATTACTTTGAGATAAAAAATCTTACAGAGAATTATAGTTGTGATCTGCCTAAAAGTATACTCTGATCATTTGTGAATATCTATGCTAGAGAGACAACAGCATATAGGTGCACCTCCACAACTCTAGATGACCAGAGCTTCGCAGCTTATCTCTCCTCTAAATTAGCTTTATCAGCTCAGTAGGATAAAACTTGCTGGCTACATTCAAATAAACTGTACCTCTTACTCTGTAACCCTTTACCTCAACTGGCTCTTGAGCCTTGTTCAAGGTGAATATCATTGTAAAAAAACAAAAAAAAATTGTGATGAGAGTATCTTTAGTTGCCAAGGTACAGTGTGTGGATTTGCAGATGATCTAATAAGTAACAGCTTGGAATGAAAAACTGTCAAATGAAGTTCAAATCCCAGTCAGGTTTGTTGCATTCATTTATGTGCAAATACCCTTGAGAATTCATATCCTCCTCCCAGCTATGAATTAATTAGTTGGACATGTATCTGAAAAAAATCATTGTTATTCTCAAAACATTGTTTGTGAAATATAATCCCCCACCCACAAAAAAATTATTATTCTTACAATCCAAAATTTGTTTCAGTTTTAAATGACCTTCAAAGGGTTGATTTAACCTTGAAAAAACAAATTAAATCAAAACATAGTTCAATTCATTGTAGTTAAAGAATGTTTTTTACATCATTTTTCATGTATAATTTTTGTTGTCACTTTTTAAAATTTATTAATTAAAATTTATCTTCCATTTTGTTTTTAATTTGTTTTCTATAGTTTTGGATAATATAAAAAATAAAGCAGCAAGACTGAGAAATGAAAAAAAAAGATATCTATAGGCAGATCTAACTCACTCCACCACTGAATTACTTTCTTTAAATTCCATTTCACAGACAAAAAAGCTCATTATGTGTACATTTTGTTAGCAGTCACTAAGATACAAGAGTTGACAGAGAAAAAAGACAGATACTGGAGATTGTATTTGTCCAGTGCCCTCATAAACTAAACTTTCTTTGATATTCAATACTTACTCAATGAACAGTGCTTAGCATTCAGGCTGTTTAGTTTTCATTGGTGACTCTAAAAGACTTTTTGTAGAAAATGTCCAATTTCTGTCATATAGATTAAATATATCAAATCAGAGAGAAGATATCAGTAAGAAAAAGGAGGAATACAATAAAATAAAAATTAGGAGTGGAAAAAGAGACTCAAAACTATGATAATGTAATCATTTGAATAATACATAGAATCCCTTTGACTTAATTTTCATAAAACAACTATATAATCTATTTTCATATACAAATGTAACTTTATTACCTGGAAAAGTTAACTTTTAACAAGAATCAGAGACACTAAAGATCTAGTCAGTAACATAAAACGATTTCCAATTACATTCTTCAGTGGTATATTTAAATATACATTATTTACAAATATTGTTAGATATTGTAAGTAATGTAGATATTCATATACTCAAATAATATTCTTTTTTTCTCTGCTTCCAAATAAAACGTTCTGTCTTCTGTACAACAAAAAATAATAATAAAAAATGGAAAAATGAAACTGCTTTGATCTATTTTCATTTCTTCTTCCTTTTTTTCTTGCAATAAACCCAAAATGATTATGTATATTTTGAGATTGATTTGCAGGGAAAATTCAACGATAGAGTATTGACCAAAAGCCCAATAAATTCCAATCAAAATAGATACTTATCATATTTTTAGCATAGATACACCAGTCTTGTCAGATTGAGATATTTATATGAATGTTATGCATTGCATGAAACTCATTCAGAAATATCTAATCTGTTGGCTTTATACAACCACTTTAATTGATGGTTAAAATTGGCTTCAAGCAGATGGAAGCCAGTAGGTCTTGGAAAGGACTATATTTCCTTGAACCTCATGTGTTGACACTACAAAATCACAAACAAAGAACTGTACCAAATAATACAAACTACTTCACTTGAGGACATTAGCAACTAAAATGGGTACCGCATGTAACTTGAAGAAAACATAATGATATATGCTAACATTCCATACTACCACAAACAAAAGTCAATGAATGCCAAATGTTTCCTGACAAGGAAACTGTTAATATTAACATTACTAATAAGAAGAAAAATTGCCACTATGTAGAATTGCCATCTGATTTCTTTTTGTTCTTTTGTAAATATATGAATAACTTTTTGCTTTATATCTAAATTATGTTAAAGCACTTTGAAACTTTCACAAATTCAACTGAATCAAGAAAATTTCATTAGATTGATTCATTCATTTGTTTTATTTCACTAGATTAAAAGAAAGCAGCAAATAAGTAACAAAAAGATATAAGTAAATAGGAAACATTATTTCATTCAGGCTGGATAATTAATATCTACTCACTGACAAAAGACTACATAAGAAATAATTGCTAAATCCCGTCATATTACTATTTCATGAAACTGACTCCCAAGTGGATGCTTCCCCGATCACTACAATCTTAACTTGTTCATGTCTAGGATTAACTGTTATCTTCCCACTATGAATTGTATCTCTTACATTACCCCAAGTGGCACTTTGGACTTGTACAGAGTGAACATTATTGTAAAAAATAACTGTCATTGATCAATCTGAAAGTGGAATACACCAGCATCAAATAGAAAGAGTTCTACTTCAAAATCTGACTTCATCTGTATGCAATTCACTAAGTATCAATCAAGTTGACCTGAACTATCAGAAAGGTGTCATTATATTGCAGGAAGGGATAGTGGAAAACTTCCTATTGCAATAAAATTGATATGGCAGAGTGCTTCAAAATTAACCCAAGAATGAGTTACTATAGCAGAGTTACCAGATGAATGCCACATTTGAAACCAATCAAATTTTATTTAATGAAAAGAAATACATGTAAAACAGTAAATAAAAAATTACCTACCCTCATCAAACTTTCTTTCTTCAATTTTTGTGGTATTTATACCAAAGTCTGTAGTATAGAAATTTTTCTTTTGAAATGCTCTCCAAATCTCTTAGCAATTTGTGAAACTAATTTAAATTCTTCTATCACTACCAATGCATTCTCTGTTACAGACTATTTTCCTTTTTGTCGAAAAGATCCTAGGATACAAATACCTTGGTATTTACATCTGGGAAAATTTTCCGATGACAAGGGAATTATCTCTTGAGCCCCCAGATGATTCTTTTATGTGCTTTCAACTTTCTGTATTGCATTCTGTAAGTTGTCTCTTTTTCTTTTATCAGTCTCCTTCTTCACAGGACTGAAATATATTTGGCAAAATATCTGACAATATGGAAATGTCTCTCTTTCTACATCCATCTATGAACATTTTTGTTGTTGGGGATTTTAATCCTCATCACATCAAATTATTTAATTATTTTAATGTTAGTGATGTTGCAGTTATTCAGACTTCTAATTGCTCAGTCTCTCAGTCAAATAGTGGATTTACCTACTCATTTCCCTAATAAATCTGATCCACATTCTTCTTTACTTGATTTGTTTCTTACCTCCTTTCCTAGCTCTTGTTAGGTATCACAACTCTGTCTTCTTGCAATTTGAATCATGCTGTAGTATCTGTTGGTATTTATTTTGAGTCATCTATTAGAAAGGAATCTCTTATTCACAAGACTTTATATTACTAGCATACACATTGGGATTCATTTAGTGACTTTGAGATGTCTCTTGGATTGATATTCTTAACCTTCCTGTTGAGAATTGTTCTACAGAGGTTTCTTCTTCAATTAAAGCCAACATCAATGCCAACATCAATACCAGGTGAAACCACAATCTTCTGCCTGTTTAGTTGCTATAGCTCATAGGAATCATTTTTTCCAGGCATAGCAGCATGATAGTTCTGATCACAACAGATTCCACTTCATGTCTTCTCATAATTATAAACCTATCCTCAAAGAGGTTAAGTCTTTCTTTGCTGATAGAATGAGACACCGTATAGCCTCTAACAAATGACCACTGGCAGCTCTGTAGTGTTAAATAAGATTAAGTCTTCTATCTCTCCTCTCTTCACTCAATTTGGGGTATTATTCCCATATGCTGATAAAGCAGAATGTCTTGTTCATAAATTTTCTTCCAATTCTACTCTTGAATCATCTGGATTATCTTTGCCTGACTTCCCACAGAACTGAATCTCTATCAAGTGATATGCATATATCTCTGTCTATCAGCTCTATACTGGATACCCATAAAGCATGTGAACTAAATGGTATCCCTGCAATACTTAAGAAATGTGCCCTCTCTAAACACTACAATAAATGCTTTGCTGCTTCTTTTTTTTCTGTTTGTTGGAAATCCTCTTCTATAAGTCCAGTCTTTAAGAACATGGGCAAACTGTCTGATCCTTCTAACTATTGGCCTATTAGCCTTCTACCTATTTTTGGCAAAATACTAAACACTCTAATCAACTTTGACTTGGTTAAACATCTCATCTCAAAAGGTCTTCTTTCAGATAAGCAATATCTCTAGATCAGTTGCTGATGTATTAACGATTATTGCTGAATGAAGCTTTAGAAAAGAATGATGAAGCTCATGATGCTGCTTTAGATGTCTTGAAGGCAAATTACAAAATGAAAGTTGTCTTAAATGTCCACTCCTCTAGTTCTCTTTTGCATTAATGCTGGTGTCATCCAGGGCTTTATCTATACTTAGACATACATTATTCTTAATTTTCATCAATGATGTCATCACTTCTCAACTCAGTATATATGCTGATGAGGCAACTATTTACACCAGTCTTAATAGTACATCTGTTTGGTTCAATATGGTCAAATTGTCAGCTGATCTAAAAAATGACCTACAATGTGTTGTTAACTGGGACAAATAATGGCTTGTTAATTTTAATGCCTCCAAAATGAAACTATTCTCTTTTAATCATCTGAGAGAACCCTTTTTGCTTTCTATCAGCATGGAGAGTGACTCATTGTGACTTCTCAGGCTAAAGTTTTTGATGGTATGAATTGAAAAGATTATGCTGAATCAATTGCTAGGTCTGATGCTAGGAAAGTTGGTTCACTGTATCTTACTCATCAGAATATATTTTACACATTTAGAATTCTACCATTCATCTATGCATTGAATATTGCTGCCACATCTGGTGTGGTGCTCCTGTTATGAATTTAGAGATTCTTGATAAAATACAAAGGAGAATATGCAGTATTATTTGTCCTGACCTGACATCATGACTTCAGTCATTTTCCCACCACTGTAAATGTTCCTTTTCTATAAATATTTTCATGGTAATTGTTCTGATAAGCTTTCTTCTATGGTACCTAGACTTTATGAATTTAAGTACAATACTAGAACGGTGGCAAGGTCCAATAATTTTACATTTGATATGGCTAATTTTAACCATAATTTCTATGCTAACAAATTCTTCTCTCACTCTTCTCACTTGTGGAACTCTCTTCTAGCTTCTTGCTTTCCAGTCAATTTTGGTCTTCAAAAATGCAGATACAATGTCAATCATTATCCTTAATTCTTATTCTTTTATTGTTCTCTCTTCTTGATAGTGTTTTTTTTAATTTTCTCTCACACTCAGTAACCCCTTGTATCTTAGTGGCTCTATTGCTTTCTTGGGGTGAAATGATAAAAAACATATAACTTTCTGCAGAAAAAGTAGTGAGTGACTGAATTTTGACACACTCATTTTTTTCAGTTTAGTCTTCCATCTTTAAACAGCAGGAATCATGACTTTAGAAACAGAAATTTTTAATCAATCTTAATTAGGCATCAGATTAGCTGTTCAAATTCTAGCTAATCTATTTACTTCACTAAAAAGTCCCTCCAAAATTATACTGTGCTATGAATAAATATGTTAAGAGAGACAAATGACTATTTCATATTTTTTTATCATGTGAATTTTGGCAAAGCGCAAACACTTATTTTGGCCACAAACAGAGCATAGATAATTACAGTGACAAACACTCTACACTGAACTCACATTTGATTCAGTGAACTGAAAGATGAATGTAGACATAATAATCATGTACTGTAGTTAAAATAAATTTATACTGCATGTATTCACATACATACACTCACACACACATATATATATATATATAAGTTAAAGATCAGATGCAGACTAAATATGTATTGGAATTTGACAGGATAAAGATAAAGAACAAATAGGAAGCATATATCAATCTAACATGTTTCACTTTTATTAAAGCTTCATCAGATTGAGAAAAAACAGACAAAAAGCTTTGGTCATGCTTGTTGGCTTTAGAAAGGGGAATTTCTTTAAGAAATATGTATTACTGGCTCTTCATGTCACTTGCTTCAAAATCTCTTGCATTTCACATTACTAGCAAAACAATTATGCATGAAAACAGGCAAGACAAAATTCTAATAAACTGATAAGAGATGTTGTCTCAGAATGAAATATACAATTTTCTTATAAGGTAAAATCCTACGAAAAAATGGTATCATAGTACAAACAAATGTTTGTGGTAATGTCAATGTAAGGCCAAAATCACGCAACAAAGACAAACAACATGAGCTGATTTTAAAAAAAGACAAACATTTTACAGTAAAGGATATACTGCAAACTAAATATGCTATTTTTACAATAAAATATAAAATATGCTGCATGAGAGCCCCAGAAAGTCAAACAACATTAAAACAAATATAGAAAAAGGGAAAGGTAGTACTTCTCTGAATGCTTTTTAAGTAGTAGGTACAATGTCCATAGTAACTTTTCTTGATAACAATGAAGAAATGGATTTCACACCAGTCAATGAATTTTTCCTAGACAGGGCACCAACCTTGATTTTCTTTTTAATCCTCATTGGGTGGTATCAGATTTCTTTTGTGTCATTGTTCCTTGACCAGAGTGATGTGGTTTCAACCAGCAGCTTATGTCGACTCCAAGACCGGAGTGACCTGGCCTCTCCTTGCAGCTGATGTCATCTCTTGTCCTTTTTTCAATTCAGTTAAATTCTTTTCTTTTATAAACTAAGACCGGCTCCAGATTGTGTCTTGAGATTTGGTGCCAAAATAAATCACACACCACTATTTTTCCACAAATCGGAAGGACACAAAATATTTGAAAAAATATTTAAGCTAGAGCCTAAAGCAGTGTCAGTTTTCTTTCAGAAAAGCAGGCATTACATGCTCAATCAGCTTAAATTTCTTATAGAAATCCAATTATCTTAGGCATGAAATTTCCCTCCTCCTGTATTGGAGGCTGATTTCTTGCAAAATGTTCAATTAATCTTTTCACTGTTACATTGAACATTCACACCCAGTTCCCCACTGTCAAGAGATGACATGATAATATTATAATTTCTTAACATAAAATCTGTTTTCTATTTTTGAACAATTTTACTCAAACTCTAAGAAATATAATCTTGGATTAATTTTGATTATTTTCATTTAAAGATAGAGTTTATTTGCTCAAACTGAGATACTACATCCTATCTCTTAATTAGTTGAACAAGATTTTCAACACAAAATTTGGAAAATTCTACTGATTACAATCTCTAAATATGACCAGGAAATAAACAACAATAAAGCCAATGCATACAAGACAGCTCCACAAATAACTGCCAGATTCTGGCTTACAACCATATCACATTAAAACACTAGTTCTCATAAGATCACCAAAGTTAAGTAATATTGAGCTTGGTCAGTACCTATATGGGTGACCACTTGTGAATACCAAAGATTTTATGTTAGTGGAATTAGAATTGGAAATCAGAGAGCTGAGTTCCAATTCCAGTTAGGTTCATTATATTCATTAATGCACAAATACTGCTGGAAAAGGCATGAATCCACCTCTTCTCCCCCTAGATATGGATTAATCATTAGGACTTTTATCAGTAAATTATTATCTCCAAAAACTTCTTACAATCTAAAAAGATATTCTGGCTTTAAATAATCTGAAAAAGGTTGATAATCTGCAAAAAAATCAATCAATCACTTGAAGATGCTAGCAGAGTAAATGAAATAATGTAGATAATTGTGGTAACTTTGAGAATTTTGAATATGATTGTTAAAGTATAAAATTTTGAATATGATTGTTAAAGTATAAAATTTTGAATATGATTGTTAAAGTATAAAATTTTGAATATGATTGTTAAAGTATAAAATTTTGAATATGATTGTTAAAGTATAAAATTTTGAATATGATTGTTAAAGTATAAAATTTTGAATATGATTGTTAAAGTATAAAATTTTGAATATGATTGTTAAAGTATAAAATTTTTGAATATGATTGTTAAAGTATAAAATTTTGAATATGATTGTTAAAGTATAAAATTTTGAATATGATTGTTAAAGTATAAAATTTTGAATATGATTGTTAAAGTATAAAATTTTGAATATGATTGTTAAAGTATAAAATTTTGAATATGATTGTTAAAGTATAAAATTTTGAATATGATTGTTAAAGTATAAAATTTTGAATATGATTGTTAAAGTATAAAATTTTGAATATGATTGTTAAAGTATAAAATTTATTGAGATTTGATATTTAATATTTTTTTTCAAATATCAAAAATGTTAGTAACATTAGAATTAGTAAAAAAAAATCAATATGTATTAAAAAAAGAAAATAGATAAGAATGAGAATTAGGCCAAGGTTTTTGGTAGTCATTTGAGAAATAGCATCTGATCATCAAATGATATGAACAAGAAGGACTTGGAGATAAATAAAATATCTGTCTGTAATTTCCATCTTGAAACAGTAGAATTTGAAGAGGACAATGCCCAAAATAGTTAAAATTCTGCAATGCATTCTTTCTAAAAAAAAAATGACCACAGAAAAAGAGTATTAGATCCAAATTTGAAAAAAAACACTTGAAATCATAAGAACATTACTATACTTTCCAGGAGATTGAGTATTTTCTGTTATTTTTACTGCCATTCCCAGGAGTGGAGTAAAATGCTTATTTTCTGGAAGAACTAATTTTATACACTATGTCAGATAATAAAAGGTAATGTTTCAACAATAAAACTAGTATTAACCAATCAATGTAAATATTGGATCATTGCAAAAGTTTATACCTGATTTTCATTGTTTTTAATTGAGTACAAACTTCTTCAATGATCTAATAAAATTTTCAGCCTAATAGCATCATGTGAGTTTCACTTCTATGCTTATCAAAAAATATAGATAATAACTTAGGTGTCAAGTTTTATTATGCAAACAGAAACAAGTGCAGTGTAAAATCATATTTATAAATATATCCAAAAGATATAGGTCACTGAAACATATATTTTATGAAGACAATATCACATATACCTGAATAAAAAATTGTAATTTCATATCTTAATATAAAGTACTTCTGTGACACCATTCCCTCTGATAGAAATGGTAGTAGTATTGGTTGTGGTGAGTTATGGCTGCAGCACATTCAAGGGAGAGAAACAAGCCTGGCTATGGGGCCTTCTTAATTCCTATTCTTTTAATTTCCTCTCTGCTTAATAGTAGTTTTTCTCATATTCTCTGACACTTGCATTCTGGTGGTTTTATTGTCTTGCTTTGGATGAAGTGATTAAAAAGGAAAAAAAAACTACACATTTCATAAAAATCTATGGTATACAATTTTATAAAAAAATTCTATTATTTTAATATTAAGGCATTGTAACAAGCTTATAGAAGACATAGTTATAAGGATCTGTGATGTTAATCAGTCTTCACATTTATGGCATTTACAAAATAATTGATTTTTTTGTTGATCCAATAAAATGTTATTGAATTTGTTTGCTGATATTGCTTGAAAGAAATCAACTACTTTCTATGCCCAAATCTGTTTACCATTCTTGTCATGATTTTTTTCTTTTTAAGAAATAAGTAAAAAAAAACGAGAAACTACTTGGAATATCAAAAGAGTCTTATAAAATTTGTTTTAGTTTGTTTTTAATCATGTCTATCTTTAATTGTAGCTCTGTGCTAGAGGATTCGAATGGAAGCTATGAGTTTTCTGGTATAATAGCCTTGAGGCTAGGATGGTGGAACCCAGAAAAAGAAAAATCTTTTTCAACAAAACTTTGGAAATTTGGAAGCTAAAAGAAGAATGATCTCAGAATGATGAAAAAAAAAGATTGCCTCTATATTGTAATATTATTTCCCAGTGAAAATTCTTTTATGTCTGTTAATATTATGAGGTTGATTAAGATGATATCCAGATGTTGTCAATATTATGGAGAACTTACTGTGTGACCTTGAGGTAATATGGCAACCAATTTGACAAAATATTACAGACATAAGTAGATACTACTCCATGTCATTATTCAATCAGCAGTGAAAAGTCATTGGGTGAACTTATGTACTGTGTAACCAATACATTCACTGTGATAGAATAAATAGATTATTTGCATTTCATGCAAAACACCACATCAACCAGGTATATTAACCACCTCCATGTCTGACATCTAAATCCACCCTCTGTGATTTCTGGGTTTTTCCAAAGTTAAAATTCCCATTGATATGCTGTAGATAAGATTAAGAATAACATGATGTGGCATCTGATGGCAACCTCAAAAAAGGACTTTTCAGGGTCTTTTGAAAAATACAAAGGATGCTGGGTGAGGTAAGAAAAGTATATTAAAGAAAACTAAAGAGCCATTGCCCTAGGTAGGCTATATTTTGTTATTAAATGATTGGTTATTTCTAAAAATGTGTATATTAGAGAAATCAGAGAAAAGTATAGAACTCTCCAGTTAAGTGTAGCTTAGGAATAAATCTATTTGGGAGAGATTGACAAGATATTGAACAAGAACTTTCTTTATCCTGGAACTTTCTTATACTGGCAGTCAATTGAATAGTGATTCTAGACAATTCAGAGATAGAGATAAAGTCATTGAAAATGATTATTATGTTAGAGAAGCTTACAAGATATTTGCTAAGATGACATCATACAAAAATATCCTGGCCCTGAGAGGCTAAGGCAGTGAAAGCAGCTAAAATAGTAATCTTATCACTCCAAATAAAAGACTAAAAATGAAGATGTCATTTTACTCTTTTGAAAGTCATTTATAAATGTTTTCAACATTTGGTTCTGGAGAGAAGAAAAAAGCTAAAATATGGCTTGCAAGAAATTTGAAAAATGGCAAAAGAAAACTTTATGAAAACAGGCATGTCACATCCATTATTGGAATTTTGACCAAAATATGTCATAGCCTGCAGAAAGCCGTCAGAAATTATTAAAAAGCATTTATCATTATTACACAGTATTAGTAATATTCAGCAAAAGAGATATTAAAAATAACATGTCACCTAAATGTAAGATCTTACATTTATTCTTTAATTCCAGCCAATTTAAGACAAACTTAATCGCAAGTACACAATATAAATGTTCTTTTAATAATTGAAAGTTTTCAAAAATTAGAGAAATTTGCATGACCATAGAGTTTATTTTCATAACCTATTTTTTACATAGAAAACATTTAGAATTTTTAGTGGATTCATTCTGACTTTTGTAATGTTTGCATAAATGCACATGAACTGAGAAAAATCCATTGGCATGTGTGTTTTACAATGCTTCCTGGAAACTGACAGATGATTCAAGTGTTTAAGATTGTTTGTAAAATACAGTTGCTAAGATAAAACAATAGCCAAATTGAAAGAAGCACATAAATAGTATAAATCTATCAATCAAAATGTTATTTATTTAAGTCTATGCAATTCTACTAATAAATAAAATCATTTATGTCTTTATAATAGAAATCATGGGTCTTGAAGTCATTTTCTGTATTTTCCTTACAAGTAAACATTTTTGCTTAAAATATTCTCCAAAGGTTTGTGAAAATAATAATCATTTGTTGATAGTTCAAGAGAATATGGAAAATTTAGGGGACCCAAAATTAATATTTAGTGTGACAACAAATATTCTGCTAATATAGAGTTCAGTAGCAAAATTTGTAACAAAGTTTTTTATTTCCTACAATACCAAGGATGAATGAAAAAACAAAATGGTCGATATGGTCAATAACAAGAGTAAACTTACCAACAATCAAATAATAAATCATACAGACATGGTTAATTATAAAACTGTATGAAAAGACTCTGGAGAAATGTTATTTTGCATTCACTGTTTTTAAGTTTGGCTCTATATCAATTAATAGGGTTCTGTAAGTATACATGTGTGTGTGTGAAGGAAACAGTGTATACTGATAAGAAAGAGAGGCTTTATTTGTATGCATACATTCCAAAAGAGGAGAAAGAAGACTATTCTAATAGTGGCTGCTGTCTTTGATGTCTGTATCTAGTAGTTGTGATGTGGAAGGTCAGTAGTATTTCTTTGAAGTCACCGCAGTACCAAATGGGTCTTTTGATATAAGTGTAATCTGCTACTACTGATTTTCCTGTTGCCAATTTGCTTTTTATGTTTTCAGAATGACCGCCGGTTTTAAGGCTTAGGAATTTTAAGAACTAAATGGAACCATTTGATTGGTTAATTAATTATCCTAGGCAAATGAAAACATGTTGTGTTCTCCAAGATCAGACTAGCTTGAGAGAAGCCAATCTTCTTTTTCATTTAGAAACAAGCTGCATGTGTTATGTATACATTTTTAGAGCTATTGGGTTAGTTGTTAATTGCTTATGTTGTCTTCTGCTATTGGTCAATTTTCATGTGCAGACGTTTGTGTGGGAGTGCAACCTGCAAGAAAGAGGCACAGCTTTGAAGCCAAACAGATTAAACATTTGTAGTGTTATTTATGCAATATATAGTCAAGCAAGCAAAAGTAGAAAGTCGTTTCTTTTTATAATTAATAATGCTGGCATTATTTCAAACAATGATCTGTGCACATCTTCCAATTCTTGGCTATAAACATTAGCTGTAATATTCCATCTTTGTGGGAGAAAACTGTAATAAACAATGCCTATCAGACATCACCATAGAAGGACCATGATCTTGAGTTGGCATCAAATTGCCTTTGGAAAATGCTTTAGATCTTCAACATGTCCATGTCATTATGCAGGTAATTTCTTGTTTTAATCCATAGTATTTCTTTTAATTACCATCAGATTATGATCAACAATACAACAGTTATCTGCCAGTCTAACTGTAAAAAATTATTAAAAATTTTGTATGCATATTACACCAAAAGACAGCAACCAATGATCAATAAAGTTTGTTTTAATGTCAGTGCACACATTTCAATATGCCTTTGAATTGTAAGGTCATTTTGTTTATGTGATGCTAAAACCTATTCTACTACCACAGTATGTGAACCAACTTTCATTTTATACTTTGGGCCATTAGCAACAACAGCAACAACACTCCACTGGTTGCTGCTTGGCTTTTACATTCTTTGCTTGAAAATTACCAATAATAGTTGAAAGTTCTCAGAATATTACACACCATTTTGGTAAGTTCCTTCACAAGTTTCCACCTGACATCGAATGATGTATTTGACACCAGATGAAACACATGCCAAAAAAGCATAACATATTCTGAATTCTTTTTATTTAATTAAGCATGTTTACACAAAATATATATGTAGATGAGAGAAAATCGCAAATGTATTAAATTAAAACATGTGGTATAATAAAATCAGCCTGATTTTCTGAACAACCTTCAAATAAAAGTTACCACAAAACAAAAAAACAGTTTTTAATTTGATCTTTCCACTTTACAGAAAATTTGTCATTGTGACTGTCTTTAGCTGTCAACCATATTAACTGATTTATTGCGTTGTCAGCATTTATTTAAGTTCATAATCAAAGAAAACTATTATCTATGACTAAGGCTAGGCAGAAGGTGAGTTACACTTATAATAACCGAAATACTTGGTTCTTAAAAATGACTATAAAGCATACTAGCAAAAATTATTACTAATTAAAAGTAAATTTGTTTACACTCTAACCAATGAACCTATATGGATACATAGCATTCTAGTTTTTAATTGATTAATATACTTTGATTTTGATATTTTTTACATTTTCTTTATATACATTTCACCTCAAACAAAGTGATAATGCCTCTAGGATTTTGGAGTGGGTGCTACAGGGAATGAATGAGAATGAGAAAACTTTAGTGAGGAGAAGTGAAGAAAGGACAGTAAAGGAACGGAGTTCAGGAAGACAAAAGATGGTGACAGAACAGTTGCCATGAAAATATTTGTAGAAAAGACAGAGGGAAGCCATGTCATGTTGATGAGATGCCAGATCATGATTGATTACATTACAGACACTTCTTTGAATTTTGGCAAGAATCTTGAGATATATAGCAGAAGCACCAGACCATATATGGCAGCAGTATTCAATGTAAGGACAGATGGTAAATTTGAAATCTGACAAATAACTTTACAAACTGGTAAACAAAAATTACTTTCAGAACAGTAATGTTAATTCTAGAAAAAATAGAAAAGTAACAATATTCAAGTTAAATCTGAAAAAGTAATACCATTTCTCTGCAAAATTAAAAATTCTATTTCAAACATTTTATTAACAGACTGACACTTCCTCATAAAAAGATGACACACTCTCTGACAACAGTCATAATTCCATCAATACAGTCCTTCTGTCAAAATCCTTAGGACAGAAATGGTTTGCTATATTGCCTATAACCTAAAGATTATTATGACAGGATTTTGAGGCAATCACTTATTTTCTGCTGGTAGATTATGTTGAGTGAAACCCAACACTGTAGCACTGAAAAGTTGTCTTTTAGTTTGAAGCTCAGAGTATCCATAACACTGGTTCAAATTTCCTTTTTGATGAATGTGCACATTCTCGACATAAGCACAAAATAAATAATCACCAGAGTCATATTATTATGAAATTCTGCTCCATACAACAGAAATATGAAAAATGGCTGATAAATATTAGTATGACTTAAAAAACACAAATCTTAAAAATATCACTTTTCAAATAATTATCACTTTATTATAAAACCACTGTTTATGAATGTGTTCATCAAACTGTGTATGTTTTTTTATCTAAATCAGTTGATAAAGACAGAAATGGAAGGGAATGAATGAAAGGAATAAGAAACAAGGAAGAAGAGAAGAAACAAAAGTGAATAAAAAATGGAAGGCTAAAGATGTTGAAAGAAAAAAAGAGGATGAAAAAAAATGAAGTTAGAGGAATAAAGAAAGAATAGAAAAGGTGAATAAAAAGTAAGAAAAGCACTTTCTATATGAAGCCTGGTTTTCATCATATATGTTATCTGGCAAATTGCCTTATAAAAAAATGAAAGAGAAATTGGGTGGAGAATTTATAAAAAAGTGATTTCTCTTATATAATTCAGCTCAGATCAAGAGCTGAGCTCTTTTCCATGCTAGATTTATCCTTATATAACATCCCTTCATAGGTGATCATGGCTCTCCACAACTTCCTATCCCTTGTAGCTCCTAACCATGTTTTTTATTATCTCCCCCATTCCTTGTTCTGTCATTCATTTAAACAAGTTTCTTAAGTAGGTTACTTGCTGTTTCCCTCTCTCTCTCTCTTACATTCATGAAGTCTTGTGAGTGTGAAATTCTCCAAGCCATCTTTCATCTTTATGTCTCCCAGAAATTACTACTGTTATTTTTTGATTCTAAATATGAGTGTCTTATTTGTTTCTATTTTATTTAAAACTTCCTCATTATTCACATGTTCTGTCCATATATTTTTTAGTATCCACCTATGGTAATGGCAATATTAGCTATTCCCTTCTAAAGAAACATTTGGCATTCATTGATTATGCAACCAATGCTATTTTTGGTTGAAATTTATAAAATCTTTCTATTAAAACAATTTTTCAGAAAAAAAGATTTCTCTAATCCAATAAATGTTATTGCTCTTTCTAATATTGATGGGGGTTTCCTTCCTAAACTTTTGTTTGAAGTAATGTGGAATGTCAAAATCTTATTTATGTCATTATTTTATCTTCAAGTTACATGTGCTATCCATTTTAGTTGTTACCACCATTAAAAATCTTCAAGTGATATGGTTTCTCTTTTCTGGAACAGTTCTTTATTTGTGATTCCCTAGCTTGAGTTCACAAGGTTTGAAGAAAGATGGTCCTCACTAAGACTTACAGGCTTCATTCACTCAAAGCCACATTTAATCATGTGACCTTAGAAAGGGGTTGTATACAGTTGACAATTTAGATATTTTTTAACAAGTTTGGTACTATGCATGGAATCTATATGAAAGTCTTAAGCTGATGAAACTAAGAAAATGGCTTGAGTTTTTAGGCTAATGTTTTGGTCCTGTATAAATTTGTGGGATGCTGTGAAACTACCCCTAGTGCAACCTATGTTCAATTTTCTTATACTAAATTTGTTATAACTGATCCATATACAGGTGTATTTGAAGTGTTTAGTATTTACTAATTTCCCATCCTGATTTTTTATGATGGATTCAGGGTAGGTAAGCACCCCTATTTAATTCCAATTCCAGAAAATAGTTTCTGCTTTGGAAATATTTATATCTTCCTATTTCTTGGAGCATTTGGTAGAGGGATAGATACTGATTTTCTGTTCAAGATCATTTTTATCCCAACTATGAATACCTATGCCATCATCATAGTCCCAATCCCAGCCCCATCATCAGTACCCCAAGGGAAAGCAAGAGTGTTGTTTTCTATTAGTAGATTCATATGGAATGGATTTGTATGGAATGCTTAAATGATCAGTGCTCATTTCTTCACATCTTTACTTGTATACCTGCAGAAACATAGTTTAAGAATAGATTAAATAGATTGGGGATCTCATTTTCTCCTTGTATTCCCGATGAGGTTTGAAATGTTTTCATATTGAGCACTTTGCTAGACATATGTGATTTTGTAGACAGATCCAGTCCTTTCAAGCACTGACATTTAGTCAGTTTCTAATCATTAAGAAGATAAAGTCTCTATTGATGTAGTCAACATAGCAGATATATCATTTTCTATTGGAGAAGTATCTAATTTCTGGACTTGTTTGATGACATATATATTTTTCCAGAACAAAAATCAGACTGGGTTCTAAAGAGATGACTTTAATAAAATGATGAGAGCCTAGTTAATGTTCATTAATATTTTCACCATAAGGATCCAATTGAGATACCTCTGTTTGCCTTAATTCTTGAAGTCTACTTTTTTGTTATCTTAATGCATTAATTCACGATATACCTCACTTTTGGGAGATGCATTTCTGATTCTAGACTTTCTTCGTGAAATTGAGAAACTTGTTATTGAATTCTGGAAGAAAGTAAATTATTTTCAAGAGGTGAAGTGATGTTTTATTATTCTTTAGTTTTTTCAGAATTTTTTTAATGTCCTCATTGCAGCAGTACTAAAAAAGACAAGACAAGCTATCCCGAGATATAGTGGAATAAGAACAATCTTCCTCTGTCAATTAAATAAAGGGTTTAGTTCAAAATTCCCTGAAGGATACTGAATCAACAGATACCTAAAGATCAGAGGGCACGATGACTGAAAAATTGTTATAATAGCAACAAAGTTGAGGAAATTATTCTGACAGTAAATAATACAAATAATGATAACTGGAAATTCCAGGAATTTAGATATATATTAAGCAACTAAAATTAAGTCATATTTATCAAATAATGAAATGAATATTTGTATTTACTCATTTGCAGCAAGTTTTAAAATATTGTTGACATTTTCAGGCTTTGTAGAAAGAAAAAGTTTTTAAAAAAGATGGAAAACAGAAAAAGTGTTTTGAAAAGTAAATTCTAAAGAAGAAAACATTGATAAAATTTAAAGAAAAATCTAACATAATATAAAGAAAAGAATGAGAAGAAAAAATAGAAAAGAGGAAAAATGAAAGGGAAAAAGTAGTTGCAAATAAAGAAGTAGGAAAAGAAAAAGTAGAAAGTCAAAATCAATCTGAATATAAAAGTGAAGAAAAATAATATTAAGAAAAGATGTCATCATTTTATAAGTTGCTTTTAAAAATTGTTTAAAATCTTATCTACATATGCTCACCAGATTTTTACTATCTCCTTACTGTTGAATTTATTTCCTGAAAATGATATGATAACGAGCTTCATTAGCACAAAATCCCTCAAGGAGAAAGAATTGTTAGGTAGATAGGAAATTACAGAAAGTGAAAAATATTAACATATTCTTGAAAAAAATATAACCAAGTCTCATAAGAAAAAATGTTTTAAAAGTTTCAGAATTTTAAAGATATTTTTTTCTTATTTGAATTTAATGTGAAGTTTTTTTTAAGACTTTGCTTGTTTGTACTTGGAGGTATTAAGTCAATGGTACAATTTTGGAAAAGTAGTTTCTCATTCAGTTCGTCAATAAATCTTTTGGGAAAAATCTTTATAATCTCAGGTCCCACAATTCAAAACAAAATTATAATTATCTACAGAAAGAAGTTTATTCACAGAAGGAAGTCTGTTTTGCAAAATATGTCTGGCCTTTCAGTTAAAAAATTAAATTCTTGTCATATAGAAATAAAGTGTCGCTGCCGAAACTTGGGTTTGAACACGGATTGCCAGAGAGTAAGCACAGTCGACCTCATCTTGAAATAATTAGATCACGTGATGGGTAAGGGAAAAACATATATATAGGAATTGGCAGCATCTGACCAAGTATTGTTTGAAGGCATTACTATTATTGTATCTGTAATTTACAAGGTCTCTCCTACAAACAGGCATTACAAAAATTCTTTTATATCTCGTTATTCTGAATTTAACTGTTTATTTATTGTACTCTGACTGCAAAGTATATGGGGTATTTTAGATTTCATGCCTTTGGCCAATAAACCAATAATCATAGAGAAGAAATATTATTATATAACGAGATATTTTGTTTCTCAAAAAGATTTTTTTTATATTTTGTTAGTAAATGAACTTAAAAGTGATTGTAAACCACAGCAACAAAATTCTTTTATACTAAATATTCTTTGCTTTTAGTGAAATATGTTTATTTTGCTTGATTGTTATCTTCCTCTAGTAATGGGTTAAATACCAGAGGAAACTGGTATTTCTAGCTTTGACTGGTAACCAGTATAGGAAAAAAAACAAGTCTGATTTCAAAACTGCAGAGAAGGCAATGGGAAACTGCTCCAATATTTTTCTAGCAACACTCATGGTATTGCTTAATTTTCAAATATATGGAGAGCTACAAATGATCACTTACATCATGAAGAGATATAACACTTAAAGAGAAAGAGAGAGAGAGAGAGTTTGTTATCATACTCAGACATATTGACAGTTTTAGGGACATACTCTTCTTATAATTTCACCAAGAATTTGTCTACCTAAAATATAGAACCAGAAATGAATCCTGTATTAAATATCAAATAATATTTTTCTTAAAAAATACAATTTCAACTTTACCATAATAAATCTTTACTCTATGTATATACATTGCTCTCTCTCTCTCCTCTCTCTCTCAATATATATATATATATATATATATATATATATATATATATAGAGAGAGAGAGAGAGAAAGAGAGAGAGATAAGGTCAACATTATAAAAGAACTCACTCATAAAACAGACCAATAAATATCATAAGCCATAAAATCACTGAAATAATTACTATAAATCATACAGCACAGAAGAATTTTCAAAAATTCTATCCAAATCTTTCATATAATATTCTAAATTTGAATGTAGACATTTTAAAAAGAGCTTCTTGATTTCCTATATATGAACAGCACATATGCTTCTTTATAATGAACACATTTTTCAAGTTTGTTAAATTCTTTATTTTCATGATAATCCTATCCTTTAAACTGAAATGCTAACAATTAGTCCAAAGACCTCCCATAAATGTTTATTTACAATAAAAGAAATACCAATGATATATAGGGACCAACTATTATCTTTACTGGTAACTTCTGTGAAATGATCTAAACCAGTTTTTCTCAACCGGAGTTCCTCGGATCCCTATGGTTCTGCAAAGGGGTCACTTGGTGTTCTCCAAGAAATACTGATAAACAGGTTAATGTATTTTTGAATAATTTTGGTTTAATTTTATATTTATAACTTTACTAAATGCATACAGCATATTGTTGGAAAATCGTTGGTTATTATATAAAATATAAAAGTTTGTAGATATTAATAATAGTATATAATAATTTTTCTGCAGAACTGTACTAAATAACATAAACCACATCACTTGAGAAATTTCAACAGCAGAAACAATTAAAAAGAATAGCACAAAAGAAGATAAAGACATAAACAAAAGTTTAAGAAGAAAACCCCTCTCAGTAGTGGAAAGAGTGATAACAGTGGATTTGAGAAATCTATTTTCCTGAAAAACTGTTTTAAAGAGAAAGATTTTATAAATTTCAACTGAAAATAGCATTGGTTTCTCAGCAATGAATGCCAAATGTTTCTTTATAAGGGAATGGTTAATATTACTATTACCATATTTCATTGTTGGAGAAATCAGCGGCATAATTCCTGGTTTCAATTTCTAATATTCTCCTGAGCTGGTGCTAATTATGATTAATGGATTTTCTCCATTCAGTACAAGGAATTCTACTGCTGACCTTGTCACCTCTAGACTGCTTTTGAATCATCTGCTGCTGAATTTCATCATCATCATCGTCATCAGTCTGGGTGGGGTTATAGGATTGCTACATAGCTGAGTTCCTCACTAGTTACTTCCACATATATGCATTGAAAGCCAGACAGGTATCCATTCATGCATAATGTGTCTTTGGCAAGTCGAAGTGGGACCATCCTTCTCCAAATCAGACCACAGCCAATGTCTTCCACCTTGAAGGCTTGCCTTAGTCACAGATACACAGCTGGTGATACTGACCAGGCTTGACATTGCTTAACCAGTGATTGTATGGGAATTGATGTTTCAATGTGATATGGTTGTAAGTGTCACAGGACATATTGAGAGTAAGAGGAACAGAGGAAAACCTACCTAATGAGATTGTGCAAAAGGTTTGTAGAACAGGGTTTAGGAGAGATAGCAAAAAGACAAAACTTACTAAGAACAACAAATGACAGAAAATTGTGGAGGGCTATGATCACCCACACCCTGGAGTGACAGAGCACATAGAAGAACTAGTCAAGCATTGTGCATACAAATTGGAAACCATGAAGGAAAGTGAACCCAATATTTGACTATAGGTGTAAGTAGTAAATCCATTTATAGAATAAAATAATTGATAGAATGTTAGTATGGGTACACTTAAAGCCGTATATATATATATATATATATATATATATATATATATATATATTTAATTGGTATCATCCCATTCAAGGCAGTACAGCCACTAGTACACAAGGGTTTGGAGGAATTAGGAACAGAAACATTAGTAATAAGTAGAAAAAGAAAACAGCAATCAGGAAGACAGTAGATAGTAATTGACATTGCATTTAAATATTTGCAGATTAAAGTTGGCTGGAAAGCATGCAGCCACAAGGGATTTCCACAGATGATAAGGTGCAAGAAAAGAAACTGTCAGCATAGAACTTATGGCTACATTTAGCTCGCTCAACTCTAAATTGATGAGACATTGATGCCAGTCTAGTATTGCACTTAAATTCAGTTTTGGTACCATAGCAAAAAACAATATTTAATAAAAATATGAAATGTGGCACAAGACCAAAATGGGGAATGGGGAAAAAAAGTTGGTCTTCTTCTGTCTTATAATTAAACTTACCTAGCCACAATCACTGACCCAAATATACTATAATATCCCATATTCTTATCTGTCTATATCTCTGAGAAGAAGTATTATGATTATTTACATTACTTACATTATTTGGACTGTTATCATCATCTTCATTGCCATATTCACAACGTTTTGGCCACTAGATGCTCCAGCCTTCTTCAGGTGGTTGGAATTTCAAACCGAAACCTTTACTTCGTCCACCAGGGTAGATTGTTCTAGTTCCATGTGTCATGTCTCTTCCTCAAGGACACATGGCCCATTGGATAAAGGTGTTGCTTAGATCCAGTGACTAGACCCAGAGATTTGTGAGTTCAATACCAGACTACAGCAGTGGTGAACCAAAAAACTTGGAGAGTTGAGTTAAAGGGAAATAACCGAGACCTCTGGAAGAGGCATGGCACATGGAACTAGAACAATCTACCCCCCCCCCTTTGAATGAAATAAAGGATTTGGTTGGAAATTTCAATCAATCACCTAAAGAAGGCCGGAACATACAACGGCCAAAATGTTGTGAATATGGCAATGAAGATGAGGATAACAGTTCGAATAAGGTAAATAATGAATTCTTACTTACCATTCTTACTACACCAACCATAATACCACAGAATCTCCATGAAGTCCTAACTAGTCCCCATATGTACAATTCTGTGGTGTGGAGGGGAACATAAGAGCAATTTAAAATCTAAACCCTAATGTGTATTTACAAGAGCTCATCCAAACAATTACCATGAAAGTATTTATAAAAAAAGACAGAGAAGCAGCCTTACAGCAGTGGGCGAGTGAAAAAAGCCGAGCCGCTAAATCAGGATCACTAATTTTGCTGATTCTTCTTTGGATCTTATCGTGGAGCTCAAGGCAAATATCAAGGGCACCGACGACCATATATGTCAGCAATATTCTAAGCATAGACGAATGGTAGACTTACAGATATGCAAGATAGATTCCAGAGAGAAAAATTGTCTCGGCTGGCACAGCAAATCGGCTTTCTTAACAGCTGACCAATTTGAGGTAGAAGTAAATGGGAGATACTAATTTGAGAGCTGATGTCATCGGGAAGGTTGTTAATGAAGATTAAAAATAGCGTAGGACCAAGGATGGAGCCCTGGGGGACACCTGCGTTAGTACGAATAGATGTATATATGTGGCCGTTCTTTCATTTCATGATTAGATAGTAACAACTGGATCAACTCAAAAATGTGTCAGGAGTTACTTTTCAACTGACCTGAATGCCAGACCCTGTCAAAGGCCTTCGGGATGTCCAATACTACTGAGACTTCACCGTTTTTATCTAGAGCACCATACAGTCTTACCGCAATTATCGTTAGTACACCAGCAGCTGACCTGAAAAAACGAAAGCCGTGCTGCTTGTCTGAGAAAAGGCCCTGAGATGAGAGATGGTGAACGATTTCAGCATTGATTAGGGCCTCTAGGAGTTCTGCCTCTTTTTGGGAGAGGCAAAAAGGCTAATAGGCCGATAGTTGGAAATGTTGGACAGTTCACCAGAGTTCTTAAAAACTGGAATGACAGACAATGACTTCCAGCAGGCAGAAAAGCAGGAGGCAATAAGGTATTTATTATATAGTTTAGAGAGAACAGGATCTAGTTCGGGAGCACACATCTTAATGACTATTACAGAGATACCATCGGGTCCAGATGCATTGTGGGGATCTAGGTTAGAGATTATAGCAGAAATCATGGAAGGTATTATATACATATCACTTAACAGAGACTCAGTTCTAAGTGGGAAGTTAGGCAGGGATACTCCAGATGAGTAAAGAGCAGAGTTTTAGGAGAATTTCAAAGCAAGGCATTCAACTTTATCAGAAGAGGATGATCACACATCAAATCGATTGAAGAGGTGGGGGAATAGAGATCTTGTACTTATTTAGTGCCCTATTACAGAGACGCCAATAATCATGAGAGCCAAAGTTTTTAGAGTCTATGTGGTGCCTCATGTGGTGTCTATGTGGTGCCTCATTCTCTCAAAAAAACAGGGACTTAGCTCCTTGGAGGGCTCGCTTACATTTATTACGAGCAGTAGCAAATAGGCCCCTGTTACGATGAGAGTGGCCACGCTGGTATAGCCGGAAATATTTGTTCCTGTGTGCTATGGCTGCCGAGCTTGCTAGTGTAAAGCATGGAGAGAATGCGGTTTCACCTGGTATTTCCAAGAAGGGATGAAAGTGTCCATGTTAGCTTTGACCCAATGCCGCACTTTTCCATCGGGAGGTTGAAGATGTCAGTCCCAAAAGGCGTTACGAAGAAAATCCCAGATGAGTCTCAGTCAACATGATGGTAACTGAAAGAAGTCTTGCGGATGGGGGATTCCTATTTAATGGATGCTTGGAAATAGATAACACAGAGTGGTCTGAGTTACCAAGTGGGCAATATTGCGAATCTCGGCAAGAGTAAAGAGAGGAGGTAAGAAATAGATCAATTAGAGAAGCCTGTTGCTCGGTTTTGCTAGGGAAATGATTAGGGAAGTTTACGATTTGAGTAAGGAATTGGGCAATGGAAAAAGTTAATGCCTGTATACCGGCAACTTTAGTACCTTTAGAATGTTTCAGCTACGTGTCGTGGTGAGCATTAAAGTCATCAAAGACAAAGATATTCACAGATGAATGGAGAGAAAGTGCCTTTTCTATACTATCAACTATTGCGTTTAATATACTGCAGTCTTGAGAAGAGAGAGAGAGAGAGATAAAGGAAAAGGAGATAGCTGACAGGGTTTTATTAGAGAAAGATAGAAGTACATGAAAGAAAGGTCAGCGACCTCGAGATACAATTCTCTGGCCATCTGCAGATTATCCTAGATGTAAATACCAAGGTCATGTATGTGAATGCTGGAATCTTTTCGGCAAAAGGGAAGATACCCTGGAACCAAGAATTCATTGGTAGCAACGGAAGAATTGGTTTCACAAAGGACAAAGATATCTGGCGACCATCCCAGGAGGATAGATTCTACGTTGCAGAAGTTGGAACGGATACCACGAATATTGGAGAAAGAAAGATTGATTGAGATAGGTGTTTTTTTGGTAGCTGGTTTAATTTTTATTTCTTTTTGTTGTGGTTTTCATTAGATATGTTTTGAAGAGAGAGGAAAAGACCACCATAATTGTCACTATCTGTCTTTAATGTCAATACAAACCAGCCAGGGTGTAACTGAGAGCAGAGCACAATGTGGCCTCAGGGTTGCCCACAGGAAATACATACAGGGACATCTACCAATGCGCAACATGGCACTACATGTACCCCGCTATTAGGCAACAGTTGATCAAAGCAGCCTTACTAAGCGCTATAAAATAGTTTGGGCTCCTAACGAGCAGTCGGGAGCAGCAGCCAGCAAATTGCCAATCTGGTATCCTCATAATGGAAAGTCACGGCCACGGGTTAGTCTGATCACCAAAAAGTTAAATCATTATGACCCTGGTGAGGGAAAGAAAGAAAGAGAACCAATACACCATATCCTGAACAGAGAACAAAGGGTGAACCTCAACTCCTGTTCAATTGACATGGAAGGAGTGCAGACTGGATGATAGGTGAACCTATCTATTATTAACCTGTACAGAAAATGATGAAAGAATTCATATTTAATGACTTAGTATAAGTTCTGATGATTCCTACGAGCTAAAAAATCAGGATGGTAAAATTTAATTTTTAAACAATGATAAATAACAGTGTGTGTAAGCATATTCTAAATTAAACAAATTGAGTGCAGGAACTAAATAAAAAAAAAGTTTGATAAGTAAATATCAATGAAGAAGAAAAAATAACGACACAGAAATAAGGATAAATGAAAACATCGGAGACAGACCCAACAAAAGTAAAACAAATAGAAAATTAATGAAACATTTACAAACAACTTAATGGTCTTGATGGAATAGTCCATACATACCTTTTCACCCCTCCGGAATAATACACTCTTCCACAAAATTACCTATTAACCAATCAACACCCTAGTTCCATTGAACTAGATTTTTCATTGGCTCAAACTGTAGCAAATTCACGCGAAAATATCTTTTCGCGCCTAGCCGTTTTGAGCCGATTCCTACTTCCAGAACTAAATAAAAGGAAGCGTTCAGATCGATTGAGGGCAGTCAGAATTTCATCCTGGAGAAGTGCCAAACGAATCCATGCCAGTCAAAATCATAACCAGCTACATTTTTGCCGCGCAAATTTCTCTGACTCAACACACGCAGCATTTCGCTCTACCAGGAACAATTTCTTACAATACTAAAAAGTGATAATAACTCACTACTAACAAATATTCGTAAATATTCAATCAAATAAACAATCCAAGGTAAACAATTCTGAAGAATTTAAAGAATTAAACTCCTATTTTATTCACGTATACAAACTACACAATTTTCTGTATAAATAATATTTTCCACTTAACTCTGTTTGACCAGTTCTTAAACACTTGAACAATTTTGAACTGTAAATCAATAAGAAACCCAATTTACCAATGGTCAATTTCTTGCATTATCAAACTACAAGTTTTCAAATTGTATATTAATTGTACATAAATGCATGTTGTTTTATTGAAATCTCATAATCGGTGTTTCTTACTCAATTGCCTTGTGATTGATTCGTTTTTGAATGTCTATATTCTATATTGTTGAGGATTAATATGGTGAACATGCCCGTAAACTAACCATCTTAATATAAAAACCTTCTGATAACAAATTCAAACTCATAGCAATCCCAACAGTCTAAGGCCTTCTTACTTACAAAGGAATCTTCACATGCTTCTTTCCAATTTTAGAGTTGGACAATGAAATTTTAGATTTGGACGATGAAATTTGAGAGATAAAAACACAAAAATCATATAAACATAAAAAAAAAATAATAATATTGATAATAAGATGTTAAAAATCGGAATTTTCGGACACATCAGTATCCTTTCTCAACAAGAAATGAAAAAATGAAGTGGGACTTTTTGGATGGGGAATTTTTCAGCATATGTTATATTACTGAAGAGATCTAGTACTTTTCCGTTAATTGTTTGCCATGATTAGAGTTGTAGAGGGGTTTGGGGAAAACTTTAAAAAATTTATTGGACTTTATTGGACTTTCGGCATTCTTGTTGGCATTTAAATGCGGATGCTAGAAGGACGCACTTAACGTAATTAAAGCTGTACTTCGGTTGATTGAATGGTGCAGCTCCAGTGAAATTGATATTGTTGTCTTTGATCGTTTTATGGTTATTAAACCAAAATGCAATTCTACACACATATATATATGTATACACGCAGATGACATTTTCGTACTGATATTTTATATACATACATACATATATATATATATATATATATATATATATATATATATATATATATATATATTTAGTTTATGCAAACTTAGGTAATCCATATGGGTAGACCTGAGGAGGATGATATTCAGAGAGCTCAATGTAAAATTCAGAGCAGATATGTTTGAATAAAAAAACAGACCACGTTAAGATTCCATGTAATAAGCTATTTCACCATAACCCCTTTAACAGGGTTCTGGATCATCAGACTTTACTTCCAAAAGCTGAAATGAAAAATGAAAAGAAATTCACACGTTTTTGACGGACCTCATCAAGTATACGTAAAATTAACGAAGTGAGGAAGTGAGGTGGGAGAGAGGATATGAGTGTGTCATATGTATCATTTCAATTTCCTATTTTTAACCCCAGTGTGTCGGCTAGATGTTGCTCAAATTTAACGCGTCTCGTCTCTAGATATAGATGGCTAAGGGGTGAATGAGAAGAACGACATTAAAGGAAGAAGCTACAACAACCCCAATAAATTACACGACAGGTTTCATTCAAATTCTTAGACGCTGTTAATTCGCGTTACTTTAACGTGCATATTTGGGAAGTTAAGGTTTGATAAATATCTAAATGTTTAAACAATCTACGAAGAAATTAATTTGAAATTCTGTGGAGTTTTGGGTATTTTCTATGAAACAGTCGATTGGAAAAATTCATAGACAGTACATTGAAAGAGTAATCCATTTTATATTTATTAAGTAATCTTTTTTATTCTACTAAAACTTTTATCTTATTGCTTGTTAGGTTGACATCTATTCGTTTGATTTTTGTTCATTAAGTAAACTCGTGATAGTTTTTACGTACCCAATTATCAACGGTTATTCCCATTTAAATAATTTTATCATCAATAATGGGGTAGTATATTTCAATCTCAATTAAAATACCAATCTAAACTTTACCTTCGTGCTATTTAAAACTCACTTCCAATTGGAGAATATTAGAGGAGAGATTTGGATGATGTGTCACTAGCAGAAAATTAGGTCCTTCTTTTACAATCTTTTATCTACACATGTCTTAAACCCCTATTTATATCCACATACCTATATTTTCTTATATGCCTATGACTTCCTATATACACCTGCACACACATTCACACGAAAAAACCATATGTATATTTCCATATTTACACATATACACCTGCAGAGAAAATGCACATCCATATATCTCCATACATATCTCCATATACACTTATACTTACATATATACATAGGACACCTGTATATCCATATACATCCATATGCATACGCACATATATATTTATACACCTATATGTATACACATATACACATACACACACACACATATATGCATACATACATACACACATACATATACATACACACACATACATGCATATACATACGTAATATGCAGCATATCTACATACACACATATGCGTTAATTTGCACTTACACATATCTACACACGTACTTGTCCCTATCCTCATGTCCACCCGTGCACCCACTTATGCCTGCGTTCGAAGACTATCTCAGTATTTAATTATATTATCCATATCTTTACACATATAATATTACCCGCTCTTTCATATTTATGGCAAAACATATAGGTACCTATCTAATTGTACACCTCCACACTCACAAAAAACAAAACAAAAAAACCCTGGTATGCTTCTTTTTCCATATAAAAACATATACATGTATATATCAACAGGTGTCTCAGTGTTCAAATACATTACCATAGTTGTATACATATAGTCATGTGTTAGCGTTCATGTGTGCATAGTAATATTTCTAAAAACAAAGGGAATACAAAACATTCAAAATTGCTCTTCCTATATGATTATTTCTCAATGTATTTGCTTAGGTTTAGGTTGTTTTTGTGCCGGCATTTAAAAACTAGTTCATTGTGTCTATTTAGTAGTATGTCTGGATCTTTATGTTTGATTATGAAGATTTTCTCCTTTAAGCATAAGTCGCATCTGTCTCTGAAGTTTTTGGGAGTTCTGGCTCTTGATATTATTCTCCACTTTATTTGTGGTGTTAGGCCACTCTCCAACAAAAACCAATAATGATTTGATAGTGCTGTTTGGTTCTTTTTACACTTATTTTTGAAGGATTGGCGATGGTTGTATAGTCGGTGTTTCCAATTTCCCGCCGATATTTCTATGTATATCTTTTTCTCTTCAACCTTTTCTTTGGGGAAAATTGTTGCTTCATATATATATATATATATATATATATATATATTACAGTAAGGTTCACTGTGTACAAAGCCCAGGAGCCACTCGAGGTAGTGTGTTACGTTAAGAGGTAGTTTATATGGATATGAGGAGAAGATAACGGTTAACACTTGAACAGGTTAACATAGTAATAATTGGTGAAACATTCTCTTGTGTGTCTGTTCTACAGAACAGTGGTTCTCGAGAAGCTGTTTAAGTAGAACTTAATCCTTGCCAATGGAATACAGAGGTAATGTGGGTGGCTTTGCTACTATGTAAGTGGCATGGTGGGTCCTAGCAGTAAAAGTTAAATTTGGAGGAACCAAGGAATGTAATTTATCCGAGTACTTTCTATGGAAGTAGCGATAAAGAAGTGAGAGGCTCGCCATATCCCCCACCCCACCCCTGTGAGAAAAAGAGAAGGATTTTGAATTCTATGAAGACTAGAAAGTGAAGAATCGGACAGCTTTCACCCAAATATGGTAACTAGGACTGATCTGGCTCTTATAAAGGTAGGGGATAGCATGAGGAGTCGGGAACTTACTGGAGCGATACAGAGAGGCAATCATTTTACCCGAATCTTTAGTGATGGATTATATATAAGTGTTCAACTTAAGGTTGGGTGTAATTTTGAGGCCCAATATCCTCTCAAGGCACGGTGCCTCCTCAAAGGGACATACGTTCATTGTGATCGGCGTTAGTTCTGGGTCCAATCGACGATGGTGGAATGTAACTAGTTTGGTTTTCGAGCTAACCAGCTAGTTGATCTCCGTGTCGAGTCTGGGGTTCTCACCAATAAATTTGGGAGTTCTCTTATCAGAACAATCTGAGTGAGTTTTCCGAGATGCCGTACCTTGCCATTACTCATCCAACTCTGATCCATACCCAAACACTCTGAAATGTTCGTATTGGAGGTTTTGGCATGATTGCCAAGCAGTACAGCATGCCGTTCCCAAATTTTTTGTAGAGTGAATAGTAATCATGGTGCTCTTTTTTTCTCAGACGGTGCCCAACTAACCCTACTATACTCTGCAGTCGACAAAATAAAAACAAACAACGCGCTTGCGTGAAATTTAAAAAAAAATAAAATGGTGATAATTTACCCATCGCACCTTCTATACATACACACTTGCGTCAAAGCAAAACTTAAGAAATTTAAAGGCAAAAACAAGGAAAAAATAAAAAAAATATAACGATTACTTTACAAGACTTGGTAAAATAAAGAGACAGGAGTAAACAATTTTAAAAAAATGATCAAAGACATACATTAAGACCAGCAAATTTTTGGTGGATTACGTAAGAGAGTGAATTTCAATGGCACTCTCGAGTCGGAGTGTACGTATGGGAATTTTGTTTTCTCTGGCCGTGACAGGACTTATCCCACGAGTTGGCTGTGGGAGAGGGCGGTAGATATTACCATTTGGGACTTTCTTTAATTATATTTTTCCCTCTGTGGGATTCACTGACATCATAACAGCAGAAATTAAACTTGTGTTCACGAAGGTAAAAAGCATACATGACAGGAAATAAAACGTACACAAATAACAGGAAAAGCATGGTAAATTATATAATAATTTTATACAATTTATTTATATTTTCTTATGTATTAATGTATGTATTTTTTAGGTTACAATTGCTTTATCGCACACATGATAAAAGAGAGAATGTACTCTGTAGTATTACAAGCCATATCACAGAGAGAAGTTGGACACGTGTTGCTCTTATCAAGGTTCGTGGTGAAGAGATTTAACGTCTTTTGTCTGGATGTTCTTATTTCCGGCAGTTTATTTTGGTTGCTGGAAATATTTTTAATATTTTTAATTTTTATTTAATTTATTTCATACAATGTTTTTTGTGTTATTGGTTTAATTTTATTTATAATTTTCCTTATTATTATTTTATATTTTATTTTTAGTTATTTATAATAATAATAATAATAATAATAATATCCTTACAGGACTATGTAAGATTACCTTCTTGACAGACTGTTTTGAATTACTTTCATTCCCTTGGTCAACCCGTCTTGTTTTTGTTTTTATTGCTTTGTTTTGGATTATTGTTTTGCTAAATAACTTTGTCTCTCTTTGAGCTAAATAATAGCCATGTCAGTTTCTTTAGCATAGAAAGATAGCCAATCACATATATAAAACACAATGTACACCTATATATATATATATATATATATATATATATATATATATTGTGTGTATAACACTTTTTACAAATGACACAGATAATACACTCTGATCCTAGGCAGAGTGCACAGAAAATACACTTTGATCCTAGGTAGAGTGTCAGGTAGTGACATTTTGATACAAAGTAGAACATATAGATATTCTGATCCAAAACAGACTCATATGTAAATAATGTATATATATAACTATTTTTCTATAAATATATGTAAATATCTATATGTAAATAATCCCATCAATTTCCTGGATACTATGCCAGTAAAATTATAAAGCTAAAGTGAAACAAAATGGAGACTCAAATATTGACATATTTTTAATTCGGGCTTAAGAGAACGACAAATCAGTTTCCATCTTGTTCTATTCATTTTTATTATTAAGCACTTACTTCTTCTGACATATTTCATTTTTCGTATATATATATATATATATATATATATATATATATATATATATATATATATATATATATATATATATTATATTATATTATATCCAGGTAAGATGAGAACGAATAGAGCACTATTCCAACTTTCGTAATATTTGATTTAAAAGAGGGTTCAATACAAATTAGAGCAATATTGTTTATTTTAGGATATTGAATCAAAAACTCTCAAAACCCCTACACAGTTGCAGTCGTGTTTGGATGCGTATAAATGCATTTCATCAGGCAATTGTAAATTACTGATGAGTGAAAGATTTATTTAGATTTAAAAGCAAAATACAACCTCTTTTTATGAAAAGACGCGGTTATAAGGTGTGTAGATGTACCAATCGAATATGACCTACGTTAAATTTAAACTGAGCGAAGAATCAAAATTAAATTATTTTTCTTAAATGAGGTCATGACCCGTAGATTGGCAGCTAATGTCAGCACAGACGTTAAATAGAAGCGGATCTTAATGGATACATATTTTACACACTAGATAATGTTATTTCCTAAGAAAAAATGAGGTGGAGTGGTAATTTAACAAAATGCTAAACAAGTTATATGCTTTGTGAGTTTCTTACATAAAAAAAAATTATAGTTGATAAATAAAGCTTCTTTAAGGAACCAGTAAATAATTTAAACGTATAGAATTACTTGATAAATTAATATGCAACTGTTGAATAAGATTCTTTATATAAGATATTAATAACAATAGCTAATCAATACAAAATGTCAAAAATACCAACCAAATACCAATATATCCGTACAAGATGTTACTACCAGGAAATTAATACAAAATTATATTAAATCCAAATTAATCTTACAAATAGGCATATATGGTACAACACAGTTCAACTAAAATCTGCTTTTTCTTAGATTTTAATTGAACTGCGTTGTACCATATATAGCTCATCTTTCTATTTGTTTGTTTATTTTTCCGTTTTATTTGCTGCTTCGGCAGCCATTTGCATTTTTTCTGGTCTGACTTAAGTCTTACCACATAACTGTTTTTGTTTTATCTTTTGTTTAAGACATAGCTTATTTCCGCATTTTTTATTTAAATTTGACCAGCTTTTATTGTTTTGTTTTTTTTATTTCATTTATTGTTTTTAGACTGTAAGCGAACTTTTTTTTATTTCCGGTTTTATTTTTGGCGTTAACCTTCTTTTTGTAAACAACTATTTTTTTATTTATTTTATAGTCTATTCTATTTTTGGAACTGTGTGAACTTAAATAGTATTTGTTTGACCTTTTTTAATTTTTCTTGTCAGTGTTTAGATATTATTTTTTCCTAGCTTTTGATAGTCTCTTAATTTAAAATTTTATTTCTTGTTTAAACGATTTTTTCTAGCCTGTCGGCGAATTTCTTTTTTGAAAGCTTATTTGTCTTTTGTTGCTAATTATTTCTTTTTCCTCCCACCCACTTCTCTTTCTTTTCTTTATATATTTACAAGAAAAATTATAACTCTACTTGATTTACATGTCCTTTTAAAACCATAAATGGCCGACTCAATGCAGTCGGTCAAGAAACATTTATTTTCCCTAAAAAAGAACCCACCTGACAAAGATAACATTGAGGAGTATCTGATATTAAAGCGTACTCCAAAAATATTAACATGGAGGCCAATAATGGCCAAGATGTAACACCTATCAAAAGTACGGAGGTCAATAATAGCCAAAATAGTAAGAACCAAGATTCAGACAAAATAAGTGACAATGCGGAGCCGGGCAATCGCCCTGTTGTTAGAATCCCCCCCCCACCTAAATGCATTATCAATATGGCAGAGTTTTTGGAGCGTGCCAAGAGTTACGCTCACCTTGTGGTAGAAGGTGAACTCTTGGAAAAACCCCAAGAACTAAAGAAAATTGAAAAACGAATAGTGTCAGTCTTTGTGGTAGACAAGCATTCGTGCAAAATTTGTCGCTCCACGAGATACAGTGGTGAAATCACTGGAGACTCAAAGAACTGTTAAGCGTGCAGGCTACTTCATGTGGGACATATTGCTACCCACAACTGAAGATTGTGTGAAGGCATCAAGTCAGGATGTAATCACGAAGATCTAAATCATAGGACTGTGTACGAAGGCAGGCCTAGGACCATTGTGGCAAAATTCGAGGCCCCTCCTCAATGTTGTCGAGGAGCATCTGGCTGCGGTCTTTTCATACTATGTCGACATACTGGGTGCCTGGGAATGGAGTTTTGAAATAATGTTGAATCGGAAAGCCTTCTATTCCATCTCTTACCGACTGGAAGTTGAGGGCCTGAAATTGCTGGCCATTGTGACCGGCTGTAAACCAACATGTTGGAAGTGTGGATAGGCTGGTCACCTCTCCTCTTCCTGCCCAGAGAATAAGGCCTCTAGAAGTCAGCCCCCAGTCGACTAGAATTCCCCCTCTGACCGCGTCTTTAAGTTCCGCCTCGCCTGTGATGGGCATATCAGCTTCCGGAACCGACATGGTTAAACCCCCGGCCGAGTCGAGATCTAAGTCTCCATTCTCCGAAGAAACTTCGCTCTCTGCTAGTTTAGTTGTGGAGAAGGGAGAGGGGGAATGGCTGATTGCTGGTAAAAAGTCCTTAGTCCCCTGAAGCCCCAGGGACGAAAGGCACAAATAGACCCACTCTCTCTACCAGTGTTAATGGTAATGCCCTGGCCTCTAAAGAGAATACTTTCTTGGAGGAACTGAATAAAAAGTACGACCCTGGTTTCGAGAAAATGGAAAAGATTAAGAAACTGAAGGCCAGACTTGAAGCCAATAGGAAGACTTCTTCTCCCACAAAGGAACCTCACTCCTCAACCTCTACCCCGTACTCCCCTGTTTTAAAAAAGTCACAAAACCATTATCTACGCATTCTTCCCTTTATAAAATTATCCCGATCAGTAGAGATCCCAGCTCCTTCAAGAAAAGTTCTCACACACCCATATCCTACTACCATTCCTTCCCCACCCCCAGAAAAAAAAATCATCCTGAAATGCCCCACCTTCAAAACACCAGAGAAGTTCGTTAGCAGAGGCAATGGATAGAAGGAAAAAGCAAAACAAATTGCCATACAAGCTAAGGGAGGATGTCTGTCGCATTTCCCCCAGCCCAGGCTGAAAGAGCCAAAAGCTATGGCAACAAAATAAAAGAACTGAGTTATCTGTTGTCCATAAGGCAATATGCTGACAAAGATGTCGAGGTACCAACTAACTTTCCTGCGGCGCAGCGTGTTCTGGCCGTCATTCGAACTGGGTCGGGGATGCGGCAGTCATGGAGTATGGTCAAGGAGGCCATAAAATCATCAATTTTGACAACGAAGACATCCGAAATTTAAAACAGTTCTGTTCAGGGAGTGTCCCAGTTTTGTTTGTTTTTGTTTTGTTTTGTTTTGTTTGTTCACCCCCTCTCTTTATAGGGCACTAAAACTAACGTTTCCTTGGGATATCGGCGGGGTCTCTCTGAGGACGGTACTAGCAAGAATGAGATGGGACAGGGGTAAATGAATGAGGCTGTTGGTACCCTTTCGCCGATCATGTTCAATCCAGTTTCCCAACCTTAATCAGACTTATAATGGCTCTTTGGTTAGCAGGTTTGAACGACCGGGGCCTGAGGTCGAAATCTCGTAGGGCGAGGTTCGCTCGCGATCTTCAGCGTTTCAGGTGGATGTATGCTGTTTACAGGAAACACGGTTTTCAATTCGCGATCAAGAGAATATTCTGTCTAGAGGGTTTATCCTCTATTCAGCATGTTTTGGCGGACTGGTGAATAAGTCTGTGGATGCGGCGTGTGCTCTTGTCTTTGCGGATCCGGCGAGCAGGATTTGCGTGCTGGATATTACCATAAAGGATAAGGCACTTCGTCTTATTGGGGTTTATGTGCCCAATAACCATGCGGAGCGTCCTGATTTGTTTCGGCGGATCGAGTCATTTTTGATGACATCACGTTCAGTTGTTCTAGCGGATGATTGAAATGCCGCTTTTGGTCCCGATATAGATCACATAGGGTACTAACAACCCGATGTAAATTCGTTTCGGCACTTTATCAACGGGTTTGATCTTGTCTATAAGTATCGAAATGAGCATCCGCAGCAGGTAGTATGGACTTAGATTAAGAGCAGCAGCTCGGATTCGGTGATGCGTTGTAGCTACATCAACCGAGTCCTAGTTAAGAGAGTCGACGTAGGGGTTTTAGGATGTCCAAGTTTCCATGATATAGTTTACTCGGATCATAGGTTTGTTCGGGTTCGTGTAAACTTAGAGAAGCCTAAGTTTAAGATGGCTGGTTTTTGAAAATTGAACGCATCATTATTTGGTGAGCAAGATTTCCGGGACTAGCTACTACTAATATTACGGCGGGAATGACGGGCGCTGTGGGTGAGAATAAGTAGTGAGATCATTTAAAATTTAAATCTAGGTCTTTTGTTGCTGATTTTAGTCGCCGATTTAATCTAGCAGGATTAGCAGCGCAAGCCTTAGCTAGGGAAGAGCTGGCATTCCTTGCTTATCAAGAAGGATCAAGCTCTTCTAGTTAAGGCTAGGTTAAAAAGAATGTCTTCCGAAGCAACGAACATGGCTGCTGAAATGCGTGCACAGGAAGCTCGAAAGGCATCCAGTTGACATATCGCAAACATCACATTGCCGGACAAGTGGACTGTGACTACACACGTGGGCATATGTCAGGCTTTCCGAGATTACTTTCAGGAGCTGTTTACCAGAGAGCCCGATCTGAGCCTTCATTTGGTACGCTTGATCATTGAACAAGTCAACAGGGATGCCGCGCTGATCAATTTGGATCAGTTCAAGGCTTTCGATAGGGTTGACCATCGGTTTCTGGAGGCTGTCTTTTCGGCTGCCGGTTTCGGGTCGTATTTTCACGCCTGGATCCGACTTCTATATGCGAACACTGGTGGAAGTGAATGGAGTAAGATCGAAACCTCGGAGTCTGGTTCGGTCCCTATTTCCTCTTGGAAATCAATTGGTCGGAAGTGAGAGAGAAGGTCGAGGTCGCAGTTCGTATGTCGTCCCGGAGGAATCTTTCCTTGAAGTGGAGGACAGAAATATGTGGTTCGCGCATCTACCCGATTCTCCTTTACCGACTCCCCGTACTTCCACTCCCGTCTGCCATCCTATTGGGTTTTATAAGGCTCTTGTTCTCCTTGTGGGGAGACAAGGCGCCCAATGTATGTCGCGAGATCTGTTAACTCCACCCTTCTGAGGGCAGTCTGGGTATGCCTTCCTTTGAGATTCGTCGACATACACTTTGCATCTCTTACATGGTACGGATGTGTTTACAATCGGATAAGAACGGAGAATTCTGGAAAGAAGACGTTCCTAAAAATTCGTGCGAGTAGGAGGCCGGTCGTTTACGCCGAGGCGAAGGCTCCTTCTACCGCAAATGTAGGCTTTTACTCAAGTACCTCTTACAGGCGACAGATGGCCTCTCCAACGTCCAGCCGTTTGTAGCAATATCATATTGACTAAGGCTGATCACTATGTGTTATTTTGCTTACTGGGTGTTATGCAAGTCGTGATATGGATGACCCAACAGAAGCCGGTTAGGCATTAGTTCTGATGCCGGTTAGGCATTAAGGATTTTGGGATTGCTGGATTGAGCATTGGCAACCCCGCCCTAGTTTAGGTTGTTTGTGTTTTCTTTAGTTCTTTCTTCATCCAAGTTAACTTAGCTAGGGTAAGTATGCTCATTGGCCCCTTTTATTTTTGCACCCTCACTTTCTTTGTTTAATTCCTCGCTCTCCCGTTAGGTGACCATAGATTTCACTTATCTGGTAGATGCGGGATGTTTTTCGCTTTTAGGGTGTAATTTTTCGTATTTGTTGTTGTGTTTGGGTGAGGTTGAGTTTCTGTGAGTGTTAAGTCGACTGATTGCTTTTTTTTTCATTATTTAAGTTCCACATTAATTTCGTCTGATTTCGCTGCCATATTTAGTGATTGTGGGGGTTTCATTATTAATACTGTTTTGTTTTGTTTCTTGTAAATATATTTTGTTTACCACTGTAGATATTCATTGGGGGTTTATAAATTTTTAAAAGTTGTTTTTGTATTCCATACCCCCGACAGACAACATTGTACATATGGGGACTAGTTAGGACTTCACAGAATCTCTGTAGTTGTAGTAAGAATGGTAGGTAAGAATGGTAGGTAAGAATGTGGTGTTTTGGTGCAAAGGTTATTGTAGCATGTCTGGGTCAGTGATTATGGCTAGCTAAGTTTTAGTATAAGACAGATGATAACCAGCCTTCCCCTTTCCCCATTATTGGCCTTGTGCCCTATTATTACATTGTGCAATAAATATTAACATTTTCTTCTTTTTTTGTTGTTTGGTGAAGTGCTGTCATTCTGTTGATTGAGCAAGATACTGGTTTAACCTGTTTGATCTAATAAGAATTCATGATACTTACAGTGATCATAAATGAGTGTTGATATGACATTATGTATTTGAAGTAAAGAAGATAGATTTAAGGATTATGGTTAGAAATGAAAAGACAAATGAATGTATTTTGTAACTAGTTGGAAAGAAAAAAAATCTCTTAATTAACAAACAGCCCCACATATTGTTGGAAATACATTTCTGAAATATGATAAATAAATATCTGATACCATGGATTTCAGAATATTAACAAATATATGAAAATCCTTACCAGACATAAAATAGACAAATGGTAGAGGACTGAAAATATATTCCCTATATCAATATGAAACTGGCTTGAGGGAATTGATAGGAGCAGTGAACAGTCACACTTAAGTGTCATATTGTCATAAGGTTGTAAGTCAGAGATTGAAATTTGTAACCATAAAAGGTAAAAATAAGAAAATTATATTGTTTATTAAAGTGGATTTAGTGAGCTTTAGTGCCTTTTATTTTTTAAATGCTTATTTATATTTTCATCTTACATTTTTTAACATAATGACTTATCAATTAGGGCAGGGGTGGCAGAAATTGTTTTGGCTCAGGGGCCACTTTGTGATGGCCATGGTTAGCAGAGGGCCACACCTTCTAAAATATATTCATTAGTTAATATTATATTTCATATAATGTGAAGTGTAAATTGCATAATAATAATAAATAAAACCAAATCAATAGTGGTACTCAGAAAAGGTTTCATTAAATTTATTTATGTGCAAATTACTCATCAGCCAGCACAAGTAATATAATGAGACAAATGTAAATGCTCATATTTTTTTACAGTTCTTTTGCAATCAAGAATGAGGTTGCTTGTTGAGATACTCATCACTGCCCGCAAGTTTATTTCAGTCACAGAGGATCTATTTTTACTCTTGTTGATTTTCATGCAAAAAATCTTTACTCACAAATATGTAGATCCAAATTCATCACTGATTAAGTCTATGTGCCACACTATAGTCTTTCTTGATAAAGAAATGTTTTTGAATTTGCTTCTTGCATCAGGATGCAGGACATTTGTACAATCTACCAAACACTGCTTAACAAACTCACCATCAAAAAATGGTTTATTGTTTTTAGTAATGTTGTCTGCTACCATGAAGCTTGCCTCTGCAGTATTATCCTGAAGTGTTGATTGCTTTGTAAATATGGTCTGTTACTTTTTCAACTTCCTAACACATTTTGTAGCTTAATTATAAGCTAATTATTAGAGGGAAGGGAAGGAATTTAATAACAAAAAGAGTATTTAGCAAACACAGGCCTGGAACTGCTAGTAATAAGCAAATAGATAAAATGGAAGTCTCTCTCTCACTCACTGACAAGTTGACAGTAGAATTTCTCTAAGATGTCTATTCAGACTATATGTTGTTTCACATTATGTGAAGAAACCTTTCTCTCAGCAAAAAGATATCTAATTTGGTTTTTAACAAGAAGCAGAGACAGACCAACTTTAGTAATATTTAACCTAAGAAAGCAATGGAAATGAATGTGATGACACAACCAACTCAGTTGATTTCTAAAGAATCAAACACCATTTCAAACCACTATGAAGATTGCCTACCATACAAATAGATTGGTGGTAGAGCAAAAAAACCTACAGACACATACCCAATTATGAAAATATTTTGACAACTTCACACTGATACCCACTTTTTTCATGCATCATCTCATAAATAAAATATGGGAAAGTAAGTTAACTGTAGAATTTCAGCATTTTTTGTATTAATTTATTTTCTATTTTTATTCAGTCCTGCTTGTTTCATATTTCACTTTGTTTTTATCTCTTAACAAAATGGCTAACAACCAACAGCAAAAGAAATCAAAAAGGATAAGCTTATTCTCTTTGCAATTTATAAAATCTGAACTAACTCCGATGGTTTCTTTGCTTTTATTAAGAAAACTTAAAAAAATGTATTCATGTTACATGATAAAATCTTCATTTTGTGTTATACTTGATGTGAAAAAAAAAAAAAACTAAAAAAAAAACAGATGCATGAGATTGTGATTGGTGTTGAGATGAAATTCACAAAGACTGATTATGAAAGCAAAAGATTTTTGGTGTGATTTGCTTTTTCAATATGCAAAGGTGTTAATATTCAGTAAGATAGTCTTGTGCTTTACATTTAGATTTTTGGTAAAAGTAATGTCTATATTTGGAGAATACAAGAAACAACTCCATTCTTTTTCCAAAGAATAGGCATGGCAATTTCCAGATAATAAATAAAATAAGTCTGTGAAGAGCCATGAAGGGACTTGGCATTAAAAATAAATTGAAAACACATCTTTATTAGCTGAATTAGAGCAGAGATTTTACAAAAGTGAATCCCAAAGAAAAAATTATTTGCTTTGTTGGATAATAAATGTTTTCCATTTCCTGAATTTCAGTAATTCAATATAAGGATTTCTTAATATATATATATATTTGGTCAAAATCCCTGCTTTCTAAATACTAAGCTACCACCCAACCATACAAATATTGGCATTGTGATGAGAAACATTTGCAACAATCTGCATTTCTTTCAAATATTCCCATAATGTTTTACTTATTCTTTTCAAAAAAGAAAACAAAGAAAAACAAATCAAATGTCATTTGTTGTTTGCAAGATTATTTCTTATTCTTTCCTTACTAAATAAGGCTATCAGCTAAAATATATTAAATGGATTAAGGGATTGATAAACATTTTTTATCACAAAGTTTAAATCAAAACTCAATTCATTGCATAAACTAGAGTCACGTCCCTCAAAATAGATTCTATCATATTTTCTTTACCATAAGCAACATATAAAACAAGTCATACATTTTGATTTTTTTTTATTTTATTCAAGGCATAAGTGTCAAGACGTGAAGAGCAAAAAGTGAAACCAGTTAAAGTAAAACAATTTTTTCTAAGCATCCACATTTAAGTAAAACAATTTTAACTTTAATAATTTTCTGTAAAAATATATGTATTATAAATTTTTACATATAAATAAATATAAATATTAGATGTTTTTCCAAATCTTATTTTCTTTATCCAGCAAGAATTTTTACCCATATATATATATATATATATATATATATATATATATATATATATATATATATATATATGTATGTATGTATGTATGTATGTACACACACAAAATCTGAAACAAAAGTGACACACAGACCATAGTAAAAAAATCTATCTCATCAGACTGAAGATCACTTCATGACAAAATTTTAAATTATAGTAAAAATTTGTGTGTGACTTATCAGGCAGCTCTAAATGGAAAAGTTTTGTTAGATATAAAGAAGAGAGTGCTGGATTAGTATATTTTAGCCATCCTTTTATATGGCAGTGAATACTAGACAATGATATGAGGAGAAAACTAGAGGCAGCAGAAATGTGATTCTACAGAAGGGTTATGAGAATTACATGGATGGAGTGAGTAAGCAACAAGGAAGTCTTAAAGAAAATGGCAGAAAGAAGGGTTCTACTCAGAAAGACAGCTGAAATTCCTTAGACACATGAGGAGGGATTGGAAAACTTAAACCACACAAGGCATATTAAGAGCAAGGGAGACAGAGGAAGGCAGTTTATGACTTACTTGATGAGCTTGTTTGAATGGACAAAAAAGTGGGAGGTGTGTGGAGGAGCCTTAGCAAAAGGAAAAAAAAACCTGCTAAGAGCCACACAAGATAGGTAGATGGGGAGAACCATGGTCATCTATGTCCTGAAATAATGCAGCATATAGAAGAAGCCAGATTTGGTTCTTGTTTCACCTTCTCTAATTATATATATATATATATATACACACAAGAAGTTTTGCTGGTCTCTTACTCATCTGCACCCCACATAATAATCAAGGAGGTTGCAGTCTGGGGAGTTAGGTCACCAGATATAGGGGGTGATGTGGTCACAGAAATTGTCTGACAGCCATGACTGGGTACTCTGGCTTGTGTGGCATGGTGCAGAGTTTTGTTGTCAGACATAGGGTCTTCTAGCAGCCACCCTTTTGATCTCAGGGCACTTGATGTAGGCTTCCATGTTGAGTCTGAGGATCTCACCAACAAATGTGTGAGTTCTTTTCTTATCAGAACAATCTGAATGAATTTTCTGAGCTGCTGTACCTTCATAATCACCATTAAACTCACATAACTCTTTTCGAATCCTCTGCAATGTCCTCAGATTAATACCCAAATACTCAGAAATGTTCATAATGGATCTTCCGGTGTGAATGCCAAGCAGCAGAGCATGATGTTTCCAAATTTCTGGCAGAGTGAATTGTAATCGTGGTGCTCTTTTTCTCACAGATCATGTCCATGGACGCGACTATACTGAGCAGTCAACAAAATCAAAAACAATGTGCTTTCATGAAATTAAAATATAAAATGGTGACAATTTACCCCTGCCACCATATACATGTATATATATATATATATATATATATATATATATATATATATATATATATATATATATATATTGTAGGCATCCCTTTATCTCACATGATAAAAGTACCACCCTGCTTGGTCAAAATTATTCAGTCCTTCGATGGTGAGACTGAAATGACCTCTCCAAGGTGCAGGCCTGGGTGATGATATATGGAAGCTATGTGTTGTCCAGACTACATGAGCCCCACTTTTGCCCATACAAAGAAGAATGAACAGAATACAAAACATTACATTTGGAAATGGTTTGGCTGCAGGAGTTGCCATAAAGTTATCAATGTTGACAGCCAAAACCTTTCTGAATTTACATCCTTAGCCTTTTCCATGTTTGAATATAACCACAAGGCAGCAGAGGTTTAAAATCAGGATTTTCCTTCCTATAGATGGACTGTCCTCCTTATCAGTCAAGCTTCATCTACCCAAAACAGCTAGTTATAAAGCACCAGTTGTCCACCTTTACCTGTTCTCCACATTGGAGCGGGATTTAGTTCAGTAAATTACTGGAGTTTAATGTGCTTAAAAACAAAGTCACTTTCTCACCAGCATAAAGTTGCTTCCCTGTACCTTTTCTAGAAATACTTTCATGGCAATTGTTCAGATGAGCTCTTCACTATGGTACCTAGACTTTATGAATTTAAGTGCAACAAGGTTTCATCAATTTACAGTTGAATTGGCAAGATGTAACAGTTTCTTTTCTCACTTGTAGAAGTCACTTCTGGCTCCATGCTTTCCAGCCAATTTTGATGTTCAAAATTTTAAATGCGATGTCAATTGTTATCTACTTTCTTCCTGATTCACTCTTTTATTGTTCTCACTACTACTTAAGGTTTTCTCTTTTCTGATTCTTTTACACCCAGTAGCCCCTTGTGCCTGAGTGGTTTTACTGCCTTGCTTGGGGTAAATTTGATTAAAAAAACTTCTAAAAATAATAATAAAGAAGCAGATTTTTTAAACAAATTGATCAGTCTATATTTCTGAGATGAGGTATTATGTACATGTTGCAATATGAGCTCTGGTAAAAACATATAATGATAACAGCAAAATTGCAATATGAGCACTGGTAAAAATGGTTGCTGAAGACATTAGGTTTATAATACCCAGAAATTCATACCCAGATGTCCTCAAGGACACATAGCACAGTGGATAAAGGTATGGGTTAGTGACAAGACCCAAAGAGTGTGAGTTCAATACCTGGTTAAGGAGGTGGGAAAATTAACAGGAGATAACTGACACATGGAACTAGAACAGTCTACCCCAGTGAGTGACATTTCAACCACCTGAAGAAGGCCAGAGCCGTTGTAATAAATATGGTGACAAAGATGAGGACAATAGTCCAAATAATGTACAAATTGATCAATATTAAAAAAAAAAAAAAGTTACTAGTTAATAAGGAAAAGACATGTTCTTTGTTTTTAAGTTTTACTAATACACTATTCATCTGCAGTGGGGTTCATATAAATATATTGAATTTATTAAAAGATATATTTATATATGCTAGATAAGAAGTGCTAATCATTGATTGTGACCAAATTTCAAATGTGTTCTATACTAAACATATCATGACAACATTTAAGCATTAAAATTATCATCATAAAATGATAATATATAAATTGAAATTGTTTCATTTGTATATTTTAACTTAATTTATATTTTTATATTTTATAAAGGAATTTATGTAAAATGTTACCAACAATCAGATAGTTCACATCAATAGACACATTTAAACTACTGAAATATTCAAAATTACACATTATTTAATAACTTTCCTAATATTTTATTTCCTATTTTTATTTTATTCATTCATTTATTTATACTCATGTGAGTTGAAAGCTTGGGACTAGACAACATTAATTTTGTACAATTTATTCACACATAACAAACACAGTTGCTAAATGATATTCATACATTAGAAAAAAAGAACATTAAATATAATGATGGTAATGATAATGGTCATATTAGCTGTTTCCCTATAAGGAAACATTTGGCATTCATTGACCAAGCAACCATTACCGTTTTGGTTGAAATTTATAAAAACTTTATCTTAAAACAATTTTTATAGAAAATAGATTTCTCAAGTCCAGTAGCTGTTATCACTCTTTCCAATATTGATAGGGATTTCCTTCCTAACCTTTTATTTGAAGGAGTGTGGAATATTAACACCTTGATTATGTGCTTATTTTTTTTTTTTTTGATTTACATGTGCTATTCATTTTAGTGGTTGCTGCTGTTGGTAGTTTAACAATTGATCTTAGAAAGTAGTTGTATATATTTCTGTATGGGTTTTACACCATGCATGACATCCACATGAAAGTCTTGATATGATGAGACTATTTAAGAACATGTCTTGAGATTTCAGGCTAATGTTTTGGTTTTGTTGCAACTTGTCATATTGTGTGAAACTATCTCTACTACAGACTATTCTATGTTCAATTTATTTTTCCTGTACTAAACTTTTCACAACTGATCCCTACGCCAAAGTATCTAAAGTGTTTAGTATTTACTAATTCCACATCCTGAATTCTTATGATGGATTCTAGTTTGGTGTCATTACTGCTTTCATTCCAATTCCAGATCATAGTTTCTATTTTGGAAAGGTTTATCTTGAGTGCTACTTCTTGGAATATAGTACACAATTATGTAAAAGTAAATGAGTCAGAGTGGCTTGCATCTAGTGTAAAGGAAAATAATAACTTCCTTGCCTCAATATGCAACATGTAGCAGCAATGTTTTTCTCCTTTGAAAATGGCATGAATCATCCAGAAATGTATGATTCTAAAATGTTGCTTTTTATACAGCTTAGTATAGTTCAACCAATAGCAATCCACATGCAGATTGGTTGAACTGGAGGATGGCATTTGACTGAAGATGAATCCAAGAATGCTGGTTGGTCAGTTAGCTGTGATTTTGGCATAATAAAAAGGGCAGGAGCAGTGAGAATGGGGTGGCAATTTTCACGTTGGTGATACATGAACAAATTCAAGAACGGTGTCTTCAGAAGGGGCATTCAGTGTTGTACAAACAGCATCTGAGAAATACAACCTCATGTAAATACATGGATCAATATCTATTGTTTTTTACAATACATGTTTAAAAGAGCAATTTGTGCCCAAATATATCAAACTGAAATTAAAATCATGAATATTTATCTCTTATATTGAGTTGGTAAATGTGTACATATGTCCCTATTTAAAAATAGTCAAGAATTGGCCTCTTGAAACATTTTAGATACTTATTCAAAAGCAGATGTTGATCATTTGTGTCTACCAAGAACTTATTGGAATTAGAGAATGAATTGATTGTGTGGTGATAAAGACTTACCTCGAAAAAGAATTTGTGCTTTCAGCGCTATCTGTGAAAAAAGAAAATCAAAATAAAGATTGGGTCAACATTAGTAGGCCTCAAAATATGGTAATCATCTGCACTTCCCTAAAAGTATCAACCAATCACAACCTTTCTTACCCCAATAAAAGAATGCTACTTTGGACCATAATGTTGCTTCATTTTACATAAGTAAAGAAAGCAGCTGAGTATTTTGAGTTGTGATGTGGATTTTTTTTATTTTCATTTATGTCCCCAACATTTTCTGATGTTGGACTTGCAAGATTAATTAGAATTACAACCTCAGATTTAAGATTTTGGGGATCTGAAGCTCCCTATTCCTATTTATTTCAGATCCAAATAGAATTAATATAAAAGATAACAGCCATAGGACTTGAAAGATTATCTAGAATTAATAAATGATTGGTTATTAAATCAGCTAAAATGCTACATTCACTAATTATGGAAAAATAAAAATTCAACCAAGAACAGCAACTAAATGTTCAAATGAAATAAAAGATGAAATAGCAACAAAGGAGGCTAAAAAATAAAACATAAATAAACCTGAAAACTAAGTGGGAAGAAAAAACAACACATGGTTGATATCTACTGAAGACTTGGATCTTAACAAAAAATCTGACTCAGTAATGGTTGCAGAGCTTGGTTGAAACCAGAAATAGAAAATTAAGATGAAAGATATACCAGATGAAAAATACTGTTGAATCAAGCAAGAACGCAAGAAAAAAAGTATTAAATTTATTATTATTACTATTATCATTATTATCCTTATCTTTTTATTCTTTTGATTTGCTGTTTGATTTACCAACTCTTTCAACTTAGGCCTAAAGTAAATAATGGTTTTTCATAGGAAGTTATTGAAAGAATTTTTCTAAAATCTAAAAAAAATCAGCAATGTCATTGGTCCTGACCTAGCATCTGGGCTTCTGTCACTTTTTCACCACTATAATGTAGCTTACCTGTACATTTTCTATAAATACTAAAGAAGTCTATAGTACATAGACTTTATGAATTTTAGTACAGTACTAAAATGGCAGCATGGTCTCATCATTTGACAGTTGAAATAGCAAGATGTAGCCATAAGTTCTATGCCCACAGTTTCTTTTCTCACATTTCTCACTTGTGGAACTTGATCCCAGCTTCTTGCTTTCTAATCAAGTTTGATCTTCCAAAATACTTCAGTAACCCTGCCTGCATCTTAGTGGTTTTGTCACTTTGCTTGGGCAAAATGACTTTAAAAAAAGCCTGAAAGTAGTATTCCTGAGTACAATTTTTTGTATTTCAGATAAACATGGATTTCTTGTTATTTTCTTTGTATTCTTCTTAATTCCTAGTGCTCATATAAGTACTGGAATAATGGTTGTGTTTAAATATCAAATTCTTGTCATTTTTATTTCCAGGTCTTTATATCATTAGAATTTATCAAATTCTTTTACTGAAATGTTTTTATGATGATTTTTAAAAGATGGCAATTATATTTTCTGAATTGTGCTTTGACTATATTTGGTCAATTAGGTGTGGTTAGTATGTCCCAGAGCTAAGTAACACTATCACTTTCTAAAACTGTTAAAGATTCTTGTCCACAGGACTGGTAAAAGGGTCTCATGGGCCCCTACCAAATCAATGATATGGAGACCCCTGAATCTATGATATGTGGTCACCCACTCAACTACATCTCACTTTTCATAAGGTAGTATTCATATAAAATACAAATTTTATTGTAACCTAATTATGTACAATAATTGATCATATGCAATATAGGTAAACAATTCAACTAGAAAAATTGAAAATATATATTAGAGACATGTCACAATAGATCATTCCATCTGAAATAAATCCACAAAGTTTTGTGGCAATTTTTAGCATCAATTTGAGATTTTCTTATTGAAGTTGAATAATTTTAACATATTCAACATTATGGATAAAAGATAGTGATTTTTTTTTTTTGGCAAAACAAATTCACAGATTTCAATGAAAAAAAAAGACATCAGAATGACATCAAAATTTTTCATTCTTTAATACTAATCATCAGTTGTTCTGAGTTTAATTTGTAACATATTTAAATGTAGGTAGAAAAAACAAATATTGATAAAATGGCAAAGATCACAAAGCACTGCCCAGCCCCCGCCCCAATCAGGCTTACCCTACTCCACTCAAATGAGATAGGTTACAATGTTGGCCTAACTTCCAAAAGAAGGTATTACCCCAACTCAATGCCTATTTTTAAATTCATTTCTTCTTGCTAGGGTAGAGCAGCCAGATTATTCTATTATCAACAGTCTTCTCAGCACGTGTTCAGAAATGATACTTTGCATCTACTCCATTTGTAATAATATGTGCCTGGTAAAATCTTATTAAGCAGGCTTTGATCTTGAGTTGCAAAACGCAACTTGAGCATCAGCTTTAGTTAATGAAAACATAATATATCACTTTTCAATTGCCTGTACACCAAAGTGACCTGTTGGAATAGTACAGTGGTAAATCTTAAATGTTTTTAGATGGTTATAACGGATAGATTTCTCTGGTGAACTAATCAAAGAAAATATCTCTATTTTTATGATAGCTATTCAATTTTAAAAAATGGACGCATATATATATATATATATATATATATATATATAATATAATATAATATAATATAATAGGTTAACAACTTGTTGCTCAAGTTTCCACTATTCTGAAGTAGTAACAAGTTGGTAATGTCACTACATAATTATTATATTCAGGTTTTGTCAATTTGGCAATGAGCCCACATTTTTTTTTATATTTTATTTTCTAAGCTTTTTGACTCATTTTAAGGTTACGTTCTATTTTATAATTCTGCGTATGTATACCTATACATAGTTTCCAGGTATCTTGGGTAGATTTTGTCATTAGATTAAGGTTGTCTGATGTTAAGAGTTCAAATAGTGTTGTACATGCTACATGTGACTTTGCATGAATAACATTGAGTTTGTGGAAATTGGAAAAGGAAGAATTTCAACCAACTGTAGCCTTGTGGTGGTCATTCTCATACAATGTAGTGGACAGTCATCACACACACAATCACACACACACATATATATATATATATATATATATATATATATATATATTAGGCATGTGCCATCAGTAATATTTTGCATTTTATGCATAATAATCAGAGTAACATTCATAATTTTATTGGATTTGGGTGCATATTGTGCTACAGAAGGAAAATGTAGCTGATGATCTATTTTATTCAGTGTAGGCACTACCCATACCAAAAATTCTGATGTTTGTTTAAATTTCAAGGAGATTGATTAAAGAACTTATCAGCATCCAATCATAAAATATATATATATATATATATATATATATATATATGTGTGTGTGTGTGTGTGTGTGTGTGTGTGTGTGAGAAGCTACTGAAAAGTTCTTTGCCTAACCAAATTCTGATGTTTTGTCATTTGGTTTGATATAAATCTAATATAAAAAGAAATATACACGTAGAGGGGAACATAAGAGCAAGTGTTAGCTTTTGGAAATAACAAGCTTTGTCCTGTTCACTTTCAAATAACTAACCAAGTATACCAATACCAGAGATTATAGTTTTTACTTACAGTATTCAATTAATTTTACTGAGCTGTGAGGTCAAAAAGGATGTGCAGGTGGCATGATGGTAATTAGCACAGAAAGAGTTATAGGTAAACGGTATCCAAGTCTTGACCTAGTCTCTTGCATTCACTTTTGTACTAATGACCCTGGGAATAGTATAAATGCATCTCTTCTCTTGCAACTTTAAGATAAATATCAAAACAGACTGTATCCTACAACCTGTGTTGACAGCCAGTCTAGGAGAAGGATTACCCTGAATTGAAAACTAAGAAGAAAGCAACAGAAAACTATTCTATTATCTCTCTGAAGATGTTGTGTCAATTCACAGATAATAAAAAACAAGAATCTGTGGAGAGACATGACATTTTAAAAATTCTTTCCAACAAAAAAATGAAAGAAAAGGACAGAATTCAAGACTGGAAATTAAGACAGGTTGCAATTTTTTATACAATTTCATAATGAGAACTCTCATTGACAAAATATTGAAAATGTGGTTTGCATGTGATGATTATTTAAATTTATTATTTTTCAAATCAGATATTTTTATTTATATGAACGTATCTTCTCACCTTTTTCATTTTGTTTAATACAATTTTTCATCTTTATAAGCAGCCTAAAAATTCTAATCTAATCAGAAAAGATTTCATCCAATCACAAATCTTCCTCCTCCTCCTTCCTATCTTTTTAGTACTATTTTACTGTTTGCAGTTACAATGCCTTTTTTTTGTTTGTTCTATTTAATATTTTGTTCTAACTTTATACTGCAATAATACTTACTGGAAAATTGAGACATTTCTCAATACACCTCAAAAGAAGGATTGAAAATAACTTGGATATTATTGTATTATTATGACAATCAAAACTATGAAGGAATAACTGAATTATAGCATTTATTAACTCATCTTAATCTCATGTAAACATATCCATCTTACCTTAATAAATAACATAATATTCTTGCTTTATACAGATGATCAGTATCTTATTCAAACAAGGCCCATGAAGTAACCATTACAACTGTAATTTGCAAAGAATTGATAAACAGATAAAACTGAAATTTGTAATCCAAATCATTGATCGAAAGGAAAAAAATTATTCAAAGAATTCTTTGACATACATTTTCATAAGACAGTTTCATTACACTTGTGAAAAACAATGTAAAGTCATTCAAACTGAGAGGCTTATAACTTTTTTTTTACTAAACCTTATCCAATACAAACGACAAGAAGCACACAAGATAGAGGACTACACCCAAAATGGTAATAGTGAATGAGGTGTGAGATATGAATGAAAGAGGAAGTAGTAGGAAATATAGATTATGAGGATAAGAAACATAGACCCTTGACTTGAAAAGGGCAAGTTTAATGTTAAGGGAAGCACTCATACAGGAGGAGTCTGTTCTACAAAGTTGCAGTTTTGTGGGAGTGTAACTAACTTCTTTCATTTTGACCATAGAGGAAATGAGGGTGATTCAATTCCATGGAAATAGCATAGCATGTCTTATCAGTAAATGGCTGAACTGGTCAAAATGAAAATAGAATTCTTTGGAACATTTTCAATAGAAATAGCAGTAGAATAGTTACAGGCTTGCAACATTGCATCCATGGAAAAAAGATTGTAAAGTAGAAAATAATTCCCACAAGAATGTGTAAGCAATTTTAAACTCTATCAAGGCTGGAAGATGAAGATTGAGCAACTCTAGCTTAAATATAGAAGCATTAAATTATTTTTTTGCCTAATATGATTATTGTAAAAATGCAACATAACAGAAAGAGTGAGATACTTTCAGGAGACATATAATGAAGCAAACCATTTTTCCAGCTTCTTAAGCAGTGGATTATATATATAAGTTCCACTGAAGGTCTCAAGTGAACTTGAGACTCATTTGACATTCAAAACATTGAACCTTATTGAGAGTGAAACCATTCACTATGATTGGAGAAAATTGAGGGTCTGAACTTGGTCAAGTAATTTGTGTAGGTGCCTGTGTATGTTGTTGTTGCTTTTTATATATGAATATGTCTGTGTCTATAGATGAGAGAGGTCCTAAAGTTCAGAGTTGGAAATGACATTTGGTTATCTGCCATACCTGCCAGAGAATTATGAGGAAACATACATAATTTATCCAGGGTAGAATGAAATCACTCTAAATAGTTTCCTCACCAATTCACAAAGATATTACCTCATAAAAGAAGTCAGAGGACAGTGATCTTGACTTGTGTAACTGATAGGAGTCACCACAAAGATAGAGATACAATAATAATTATGTCATTTAAAAGCCTAACATAAAGTAATTTATGAATTAGCCTAACAAATTATTGCTTATGAATTCATTTTCTCACTAAATCTTTCATTAGTATAGACTTGTACTAATGTTGGAGGCATAGATAATCCAATGGCTATTGGCATGGAAAATGAATTTAGTATATTGTGTTCAGTTCCTGCTTCATTCACTTTTGTTCACCATGTTAATGCCCATGAAAAGGCATGAATCCATTTTCCTCCAGCTATGGATTCAATATCAAGGCAAACCAGGCGTTTTTGTTTTGAGATGGTAGCCAATCAAAGAGAAGGAAGACTCTGAATTCAAAACCAGCTTGAAGCATAATGGGTGCCATCAGATGATCTTGCTCAAGACACACCGCTGCTATTGTGGCTATTGTACATGTGGTGCACTTATGTCCTTAATGGATTACAGGACTCATATCATGATGTGATGTGAATGAGACTAACAAATAACTATAACATAGAGTACATAAAATCTCTATTGTAAAGAAAATGTTTGGAAAACAGGAAGAAATCTTGGCCAAATTTTCAAATCCTTCATTGAGGTCTTAATTGCTCATAGAAATAATATTTAAAATTTATTAAGATCCCCAATTACTTTGGAAAAGTTCAAATATTTTGGATTTCCATTATTAATATTTTAAGCTGAAAGAATTTTAGATAAGAAGAACATTTTACATAATATAGAAAGTTGGTGGGTTGATTTTGCTTAGTTGTATATGAATAACTCTATGGGTTATTTAATGCTGAAATCTAAATATTTTGAACACAACTGTATGCCTTCAACTACAGATGAAATATGTTGTTGGTCATTTTACTATTGATGTAATGGAATAACCTGTCACCCTCATGACTGACGACACTATAGGTAGTAACTGCCTATAAGTATCTGTAAGTCAACGAACTACAGAGTCTAGCTGGGATCTGTTGAGTACAACTCAGACTTACATGAGAACTACCGACCTTCCAGTAGTATCACTCACTACTGGATTGACTTACAACAACCTTGTGCATAACTGTTACCTTTATTCTTATTGTATTGGTTTTTACAATAAACCTTTACTTATCTTATCCACCATGTTTTTCAAGTATATATTCCTATTAGAACGGAATATAACAACTATAAAGTGTATTGTTGTTATGTTTACTATAAAAATGTTTTTTATACTTTCATAGTGTTTTGTTTTTGTTTGGGGGTTCACTATTTGACCATAGCTGGGGCCCTAGAAACAATACCAATTAATAGGGTGCTCCCCACTTCTCAAAACCGGCCTATCTCTTGATCAGAGGCCTTGCTGCCAGATGTAGTTTATTGTCAAACCCAGGACTGAATATGGAAAGTAATAGGAAAAGATTACATTCTTATTCTTTATTTGAATTCAGCCATATTCACCAGAAGCAAATAAGATATGCAAGTATTGCCATAATGAAACATGATAATAGATAATAGATACAAAAAGATAGAAAAACTATGAAGTAGACTGATAAATACTGATAATAAAGGATATACATTCACTAGCACTTAATTAAGGACACATGGACAAATGCTCTTTTATACAAATTTCTAATATGCTAATGAAATGACATAGTAGCAATTTAATAGATACAGGCATGACCTGATGAATATCATTTCATAGATTAGTATGGGAAAAAAGGTCATTTAAGCAACTTTAAATATGGCATGGTGCCAGGCAGAGAGGTTTGTTTATTTCAAAAGCTTCTAACTACTAGAATTTTTATGCACAACCATCTATAGGGTTTACAGAAAATGATCAGAAAAGGTTTCAATTCTGTGGGTGGAAATACCATCTTGATAAAAAAAGGTTGGAGAAGAATAGCCAGATTGGTTCAAACTGACAGAAAGCCAACAAGTGGCTCAAATAACCACACTTAGCAATGAAGTATATAGAAGAACATCTCTGAATGAAGAATACACCAAATCTTGAAGCAGATGGGATACAGCAACCAAAGACTATGCCAGTCAAATAAGAACAAAAAAATTGGCTACAAGAGAAAATAAAATATCTATTTCAAACATTATATATATATATATATATATATATATATATATATATATATATATATATATATATATATATTGAATATATTTCAGATCTGAAAATAAAGTTAACAGATAGGGACTTAAAGAGGTCCCCAACGAGAGATATGCATTTCTTAAAAAAATGTAATTGTGCCTTACTTTGTTGTGAAGTCTTTCATGGTACACCTACCTGTAGACATTAATTAAAATGTTTTGAAAGACAAGGTTGTGTATACAGTAAATATAATGTTTTTACTAATTAGAAACACAAACACACAGACATACACAAGTTTTAAGGTATGCTATATTTATAGTGCTCAACATCAGAGATCAAGCATATGTAAATATAAAAGTGGACATTGAGATCAACACCCAGCAGATAGCCTGACAACTGCATTTAAGCAAGAAACTGACTGTCACCACTGGTTGTTGACACCAATGTCCACTATATATATATATATATATATATATATATATATATATATATATATATATATATACACACACACACACACACACACACACACACACACATATATATATATATATATATATATATAGAGAGAGAGAGAGAAGTAGATAGGTAGGTAGGTAGGTAGGTAGGTAGGTAGGTAGGTAGGTATAAGCAGAAATAGATTAAGAAAGACATATACAAAGTCTATCTTGAAATAGTCAAGCCATTTAATATTAATGAAAAAATAATCTACCTGGAGCAAAAGCATGTTAGCCTCCTTCAAAGAATTCCTCTAAGGATATGACATAGTTATTCCAGTGCTGTTTTCCAAAACAGTCTACAGAGTTCCTATTTTGGGATCATTCTCACTTCCTTCATTATATTCTCGTTAATGTCATATTCCAAATTAAAACTTTGGATAAAGCCAGAATTTGTAGAGACAACTCTGGACTGTAGGGATGCTGACAGAACTGTGTGATGCACAAAATATTAACCATAGTCTGCTGAGATATACAAAATAATTAAATATTTTCGGGGCACATTCTGGAATTCATAGATCTTCTAATTCCAGCATTTTCAATTCATGATTCACTTTGGTTGCAGCCTCCACACATTTAATATTTTCAGGTCTTTTGCTTGCTGAAGGCCTTCCAGAACATGAATCATTTCCAACAGTTTTCCAGGATAGGAATCATTTTCAACAGTTTTGAAGCATTAATACAAACATTTTGTCTGGTCTTCACACATTGAATCATCTTGGAAAACCTTAATCATTCAAATATTTTACACAGACAAATGTCCAAGTTTCAAACAAAACAATGCATAAGGTTACTTAGTAGCAACTCACTGCAGACTGAGGAAACTTAGGGTGAGTACCTGTTTATTCATGCAGAATAAATCATCCTCTAATTGACTGCCAAGTTACATCAAATCTGCAAAACCAGTTTGAAATGGGCTGGATATTTTCCAGACAGTTTTTTCTATATGCATACATTTTAAAAGAGCAAGATATTCAAAGAGGTAAATAAACATATACATATGAACAGGCAGAAATGGAGAGAAAGATTATTAATTGTAGCAATGAATCAGACAGCAATGTAATTTGTCATCAAAATACATGTTGCTTGTATTTTAGGCCTGGTGCAATATTGCTGGAAGTAAGAATACAGACACCAATCATAGAGCTTATTTGCATGCATTAGCAAAGTACTTGCACATGCAAATCCTTTTACCCAATAAAACTAATGATATTGAGTGAGCAGGCATTGATACTTGGTATGGGGAGTTTACTCCAGTTAGCAATTTGAAAGAGTGTCAATTGGAAGCTACTGAGCACCATTACAAGTCACATTAATATAAGATATATATATATATATATATATATATATATATATATATATATATATATATATATATATAGCAGCATGGCCCAGCATTGCCCGTGCTTGATTCAAAAATCATACGACTCATACAGCAATCGCTATCACTTGACTTAAAATATTTTTGCCCTTCCTTGCCTTTAAAGGAGTGCCCTTTGCCATGCTGATGTTGCTACATGCCTTACTTCTTGCCTATCTCACACTGCAAATTTTTTCTAAGCTCTATACTAAACATTAAATCTGTTACGAAAAAAGAACTAAACAAAATGAACACAAAATGATCAGCTTTAAAAAAGGACTCATAACTGGAAAAACCGAATGAAAAAAGAATGTTAACAACAAATACTTTTTCACACCCAACCCAGTTCTGCAGAATCAGAATCAATGTTGAGTTTAAGCAAGCGGAGTAAAGTGCTATGCAGATTTAAATTTTTCCCACTTGTGACGAATGCAGCTATCGATTTTTTTGCATGCTAGCATGCTAGTTAACATTCGTGTCAGTCAGCTGTTGGCTCTCATGCTGGCCAATAGAATCTTCCTGCCTATTCGTGGCAGCCAGCTATAAGGCTTTCACTCTGGCCAGTAGAAAATGTCAGCAAACTACATGAAAACTGCTGAAGAAGCATGAAAAAATCGATTATTTCCACTACCGATGGGAGTTAGGAAATGCAAAGTAGGTTTTGGCCTTCCTGCTAACTTGGAGCATGTGCATGTAAATTTTGGTGCAAATCCGTTGAAAATTGCAGCCATGCATTTGTTACACACACACACACACACACACGCACACATACACATACTGTCTTTTATATATATATATATATATATATATATATATATATATATATATATATGGTAGGTTTTATAAGTATACAAATTTTATAAACATTTCTTGATACACATCATTCAAAAGCAAAGTATTTACTTAAGACTTAATCATTAATTGCCACTGCCTGAAAGAAACTATTTAATTCACCATTAATGCAAGGGGTTACTGAGTGCAAGAGAATATGCAAAAAAGAAAACATTAATATGCAGAGAGAACAATAAAAGAAAAAGAATTAAAATGATAATGATTGAGATTGCATTTAAATTTTTGAAGACCAAAGTTGACTGGCAACCAAGAAGTCAAAAGAGAGTTCTACAAGCAAGAAATGTGAGAGAAGAAAATTTTAGTATAAAACTTACATCTAGCCATTTCAACTGTAAAATGATAGGAACTTGCTGCCAATCTAGTATTTTGCTTAAATTCATAAAGTCTAGTTCCCAAAGTGGAAAGCAATATTTATTTTACATAATACAAAAATGTGGCACAAGGCCATAAGGGGTGATAAGAGAAGGCTGGTCTTCATTCTGTCTTATCTTAAACTTAGCTAGCAATAATTATTGACCCAAACATACCACAGTATTCCTTTCACCAAAACAACAAATTCTTACTTACCATTCTTACTACAGCCAGCATAATACCTCAGAGTCTCTATGTAGTTCTAACTAGCCCCATATGTACAATTTGTCTGTGGGGAGGAAAGCTCATCAGAACAATTACCATAAAAATATTTATAGAAATGGCACTGAAAAGCTATATTATGGTCAAGTGAAAGTGACTGAATCTGAGATGCCAGGCCATGATCAATAACATTCTTTGTATTTTTACTTAATTTTTTATCAAGAATCTCTAAATACATACCAGAAGCTCCAGATTTTTGCGACAGCAATATTCAAAGTATAGATGAATGGTAGACTTATAAAGGTGTAAGATAAATTCTGACACAAAAAAATTATCTAGCATGACACAGTGAACCAATTTTCTTAGCTGCTGACCTAGCAATTGATTCAATATAATCTTTCTATGTTGGCAGAAAACATTAGCCTAAGAAGTCACAAGGAATCACTTCCCTGGAGGTTAGCATCAGCCATATTGATAGAAGCCAGAAAGGGTTCACTCAGTTAACAATAGATTATAGGTCATTTTTCGAAACAGTGTCAATTTGATATTATTGAACTGATCAGACTTCTTGTCATTTCTTTTTAAATATCACATCTCTGGTTAACATGTCAATTTTTAAAATACTGCATTTTTGCATAGCAGTTAATGTTGGGATGTCATTTTATTTTCTGTTTTTTTAAGACATAGCAACAGAAACTGTCACATGAAAATATGATATTTAAAAAATAATGAAACTGACATTATCAAAGAGTTTTTCCTTTTTGTGCAAAAAGGAAAAACTCTTTGATAATGGCTTATGAAAGTTGAAAGTACACAGACATTGGATAATTTATAAATATAGAAATATCGAAATCTTAAAGAACTTTCATTGATCTTTAACCAAATGCATAAATACATGCCCACACCCCACCCCACACCTGCATACACACACACACACACACACACGCATATATATATATATATATATATATATATATATATATATATATATATATATAAACATAAAATGTCTTAAAATAATTGTCGGACTTTGTCCATTTCATAATGTGTGAAGTCATTTGTTTACATTTGGATGCACTTTGAGCAGATATGAATGTACGTGAGAGATTCATGGAAGATTGAAGTTTAAAGACAGTAAATTCGACCTTGCTAACTGAACGCTCCTCTGTAGCCAAATCGGTTAAGGCATGTCAAGCTAAATGACGGTTCCGTATAGGATACAGGTTCGAATCCTGTCAGAGGACAAATATTTTCTGTGAAAATTTCTCAGACATTCAGACCGGTAAATGTTGTTTAATACTGTTTATTATAAACAGAGCATTTACTTAAATATTTGTATCTATAAAAAGAATGTATAAACATAAAAATGTCTTAATATATATACATGTAAGTCTACCATTCATCCATGCTTAGTATATTACTGTCATATACGGTCGAGTGCCCCTGCTATTTACCTTGAGAGCTCCTTGATAAATTCCAAAAAAGAATCAGTAATATTATTGGTCCTGGTCTAGCAACTCAGCTTTAGTCACTTTCCCATTGATGTAAGGTTGCCTCTCTGTGCCTTTTCTATAAATACTTGCATGATAATTGTTCAGATGAGCTCTCTGCTATGGTACTTAGACTTTTGAATTTAAGCACAGTACTACAATGGCATCAAGATCTCCTCAAGTTACAGATGAGCTAGCTCGATGTAACCATAAATTCTATGCTAACAGTTTCTTTTCTTGTACTGCTCATTTGTGGAACTTCCTTCCAGCTCCATGCCTTCCAGCCAACTTTAATCTGCAAGAATTTAAATGCAATGTCAATCACTATATACTGTCCCTTTTATTACTCTTTCTTCATCCCATTTATAATTAATGTTTCTGTTCCTAATTTTTACACACCCTGTAATCCCTTGTTTTCTTAGTGGCTTTACTGACTTGCATGAGGTGATACTCATTAAAAAAATATATATATTTATATTCTTTTTGTGAAATACATCTGTTTAATGCTTTGGCACACATCATCAGTGATGTTTTTATCCGAGGTTCATTAGTGGTTTCTGGTCTTTTGGCATCATACCCTCTCTCCATGGCGACCCAGCTGATACTGATCAGGTATTGACTTATTTGCCATCTGTCAGCTACAACTTTCCTCATTTTTTTAATCACACACTGTTACTCCTCTTAGCAATTTATAGACCAATCATGGCTCACTTCCTGTTCAACATCAATCTATGCTCTTCCATAAAAAAGAAAGCAAATGCAGTATCTGGTTAGGAAGATGGTGATTGCAAAGGCTTGAAGTGATCATCTTTTTGCCCCTCACTGATATATACAGGGTGCGTTGAGTAAATTGTCGCCAATTTGTATTTTTAACTTTGCACATGCACATTGTTTTTGGTTTTGTTTACTCCACAATATAGTAGGGTCTGTTGGGCATGATCTGTGAGAAAAAGAGCACCATGACACAATTCACTCCACCAGAAATTTGGAAACAGCATGCTGTACTGCTTGGCATTCATGCCAGAAGCTCCAATATAGAAAATTCAGAGTTTTTGGGTGTCAATCTGAGGATAGTGTTGAGGATTTGGAAAGAGTTGGATGAGTCTAATGGGGATTACGAAGGTATAGCAGCTTGGAAAACTCACTCTGATCATTCTGATAAGAAAAGAACTTCCAAATTTGTTGGTGAGGACCCCAGACTCAACACGGAGGCCTACATCAAGTTCCTTGAGAAGGTAGTGCTGCCCTGAGTCAAGAGGATGGCTGCTAGAAGACCTTATCTCTGACAATGGGATTCTGCACTATACTGCACAAGTAGGAGAAACCAGTCATGGGTGTCAGACAATTTCTGCAGCCACATCACCCCTTACATCTGGCCACCTAATTCCCCAGACTGCAACCCCCTTGATTATTATGTGTGTGACACAGCCAAGGGAGAGACCAACAAAACTCCTTGTAGCACCAAAGATAAACTAAATGCAAGAATTATGGTAGCATTCACCAACTTAAACAAGGAAACAGTCTAGAAGAGTTGCAGGAGATTCCAAAGTCATCTGGAGGCCATAGTTGAAACCAATGGTGATTTTATTGAATAAATTTACTCTTTAGTATTTCAAAATATTTTTGTGTAATTTTGGTAATTATATCTATTGAAATGAGATGTTAGTATTATTTTCATTTTTGCATAATTTAGATGACAATTTATCCATCATAACTTGTATACATAATCGCAAATAGACACATGGAACCAATTCTACTCATTTTTATCTTATTTCCATTCATGCTAGGTGCTATATCTTAGCCACAGATCATCCATAAGTAACAATTGTTCGGGGTACCCTAATTCTGTCCTTTAGTAAATACTCCATTGCCTGGTATAGTTTTAGGTCATACCAAGAACCAATTATATATATATATATATATATATATATATATATATATATATATATATATATAATGTACTACAGTTTTGGATTCATGTGTTAACTTCATATACAAGGTCTGATTAAAAAGTATCAGAACGGTTGCTATGGTAAAACCACTTGCCCAGATTGACCTTGAACTTTAACGTACATACACACTATGTTATAACATTTGTTGTTTATAGCAGAGCTTGGAAGGAAAGTGTGTAGAATGTGGTTGTTTCATCACATCACAAAGGTTTCATCAGCAACCATGGCTTGTGCAGCAGTTTTTGGCAAAGCACAACATTCCCCAGGTTTGACAACCACCATATTCTCCAGATCTTGCCCCAACAATTTTTTTCAAATCCCACTTGAAAGGAATAACATTTCAAGACATCAAGGAAATCAAAGATTTTTCAACAAGGCAGCTGTTTGCTATCCCCAAAAATGGAATTCCAGGAATGCTTTCATCAATGGAAACAGTGCTGTATAAAGTTTGTGGATTCAGAAAAGGGAATACTTCAAAGTAGATTACATGCCAAATTGATATGTGTTGTAGATTTCTTTTTATAGCACCAGTCCCAATATTTTTTATCTGATCTTGTATATAAGCAACAGATATATACATATATATGTAAAAGTGCAATGTTTTAATGAATAGTTTCATGTAGATGTGGAGATAATTTTATCAACTGAGGCTGCAAATAACTGTCCAATGATATACCCTCTACTTAAGTAAATAGATCATGAAAGAAAAATTTTAAGACAAAATTTAAAGAAAAAAGGTTCATGAAAATATTTTTGTTGCTTTCCAATGAAAACTTTGCAGAAAATAAATCTTTGTTTCTACTTAAGAACTATTGTCTTAACTTAACTTGATCTTTGCTTAAACTCTGATACCTGATTATTGATCAAAAGAAAAAGAGGAATAATAATAATAAGAAGAAGAAGAAAAAGAAAAAGAAGAAGAAGAAGAAAGACAGGTTTTGATACTTTTATTTTGCTTGAATTGAATCAATAACATTTTTATTTTCTGGAAAGCAAAACAAGCTCTGTAGACAGTTTTTTTATAATGCACAAGAAACGTAAATATTTTTTTCAGTTACAAAGAAAATAACCTGTAATTTTTTCTACCTTTTTAGTGACAATATGTTATTTAAATGTACTATATATAATCCTAAATCGTGTTATAAATACTAAAATATAACCATAATTTTGCAGATGGATTCCATACTAACTGATGATAATCATTATCATTATGATATCACAGATTATATTAACCTATTGACTTTCTTGTGTAAAAAAGTGCAAAACTGTAGTAGTTTTATTATTAATTAAAATAAATTTAAATTAACAGAACACAAAATTAGCTGGATAATTTGGTGAGTTAATCAATTCATTATATGTAAAAAGTGGAAAATTAAAATAAAATGGTAAATGTCATTTTTTAATGTAGTTTCATAAATGTATTTTTACTACTTGAAAATATATGAACTTTTAATATTGATTACATAGTTTTAATATGAATTGTACAAGGAAATTATAAAAACATTTTTATCTCATAAATAAAATTTTAAGATACTTTCAAAACTTTTAGTGTTGCTTTAGGAGAATCAAACAAACAATAATTTTTGAAAAATGTATTTGACAATATAATCCCATAATTTCTTTTTACATTAAAATGATTTATTTCAGAAACCAACATAAAGATTTTTGCCTAAGAATTCCTGCAAATTTTTAATTCAAAAAACACCAAAAATTATAAAACAGAAAAATACCCACTGAACTGTGGTATCCAGTGGAATTTTAAAATTACCACTATCTATTTCTTTCAAAAAATTTTCCATATTCTTGAAAATAAAAAAGTTGTATTATTAAATATGTCTTCTGCAAGACAATATTTTCTTGTAACATAACCTGTTATAGACAAAAGTGACAATTTAATATCTTTAGAGATCCTAATCTCAAGGTTTGGTAAATTATCAAATATTTGACATGCAATTTCATCCAGTAAATATCCATATTTTGAGTAATTATGGCATGGATCAAAGTTGTATTCTTTGACATCAACTGATTCAGCTGATGAAGTAATTTAGTTTTTTTTCAATATGAAATTTTACAAAAACATTTTATACTGTTATAAAATATGCACTACCAGAACTTTTCCATAATTTTCAAAATTGATTTTCTAAAAAGTCTGTGGTAAATTCATGAATCATAACAAAATGAAATTCACTGCTTAGCAAATATCTACAAAAATCAATTAAACAATTGCATGTATGTTTAATAGTTAAACTAGTGTCTTTTGTAAATGACTTAACTCTTTTTTTTTCCTTACTTTGCTCATATTATTTTGCCATTTTTCCAAAATTAGAAAGAAATGTCAGATGTCCATCATCTAAATCTGATGTCATAATTTTCAGTGGATCATTTTTCTTCATATCACCATGTACTTCTTTGACATTAACAATTTTCCAAAGCCATAATTCTTTCAATGAAATGTACAGCTTCTGCAGTATCAACCCCATTTAATAATGGGTAAGTTTTAAGTGCAGCTATAATCATATCAGAAAACACAAAGGGAAACTGTTTGTCTCTCAACAGGTTTTTGGATAATTTTCTACATCATTTAGTTTTGATAATTTAACAAATTCAGTTTTCTTATACTCAAAAAGACTTTTGCTGTCATTTTTTTTTTGCTTTCAGAGTAAAACATTAATTCAAAAGTTTCAGTAATCCAATTATTTTGAATATTTTTAAATAATGATCATAATGAAAAAAAGCAAATAGAAGTGATTTTTAGTTATCTAAGGATTATCAGAAATTATTTATGTCAAAATTTAAAAAAAAAGATTGATTGATCCTGTTATTATAGCACATAATTGCAATGACTTGACCATTTAATTGGTTGATTGCATTAACAATATATAAAACCTTTTTATATGAAAAAATTGTAACTAATTTGGCAACTGGGATTATTTTAAGCAAAACTTTTGGTTCACTATTTAAATATTTTACCATGATGCCCAATATCGGTTATAATAATTTTCAGCAAAACAAAATAAATTTCCTCCATGATACTGATGATCAGATTTGACATAAACTTCATCAACTAAAAAAATTGACTTTTTATGGTTTTCAGACATTTTATTAAATACATCACTAATAAAATTATAGTCATCTAATTTTGAAACTTTTGATATCAAAGCTGATAATGTTTTTACACATGCTAACTTAAAACTATTCCAAAGTCAGTTGTATAATGACCATGACGTAACAAAGTATTTTATTGTTTTTTTACAGTAGGGTCCACCTACCAAGGCCTAGGGACCATTCAAGGTAGACGGTTACATTATGAGGTAGTTTGTATGGATAAGAGTTGACTCTAGACTTGAACAGGTTAAGATTGTAGTGATGAGGGAAACATCCTCTTGGGAATCTGTCCTATAGAGAAGTGGTTCACAGGAAGAAGCTGTTTGAGTGGAACTTACTTCTCGCCAATGGAATATGGAGAGAATGTGAATGGTTTGCTACTATGTAAGTGGCATGGCAGGTTCTAGCTGTGAAGGTTAGACATGTCAGAACTAAAAATATAGTTTGTCTTAGCACTTTCTACACTAGTAGCAATAGAGCAGTGAGAGACTCACCACATCCAAATCTGGCAACAGTACTCCATTTTGGGGTTGATCTGGCACTTATAAAGGGAGGAGATAGCATGAGGAGTCAGGTACTTAATGAAGCAGTACAGGAAGCTGGCCATTTTACCTGCATCTTTAGCAATAGGTTGAATATGGGAGTTCCACTTGAGGTCAGGTGTGTTTAAGGTCCAATATCTTCTCACAGCATGGGGTCTCCTCAAGTGGACATCTCTTCATCATGACTGGCGGTAGTTCGGTGCCTGATCATTGGTGATGGAATGTAACTAGTTTGATTTTAGAGGCATTGAATGTAACCAGCCAGTTTTTCCCTGCTGTGAATTTAGTGTTATATCTGAAGAGAGATCAGCAGCCAATCTCTGATCATCAAGAGTTTTAGAGGTTTGTCTGTATATCATCTATTCATTGGCATAGATATTTACAAATGATCAGTATATATTCTTAGGTAGATCATTTATATACATCAGAAACAGAGTTGGTCTGAAAAGTGACTTTTGGGGGATGCCTGCATTGGTCATCTGGGCCTTAGTAGACTGGCCATTAATAACTGCCTTCAAGGAAGGATTTTATCTTAAAGAAAACTCTTCCAGTTATTCCATAGCTGGAGAATTTATGTTGAAGGCCTTTGTTGTGATAAGAATAAGAGTTTTCCCCAATGTTTTGCAATTATATAAAAGTGATATGGTTCTTTTAAATTACTAAGGTAATGAATTGCTTCACTTAATTTTGACCAGTATTGAAGCATTAATATTCAATTTTTTTAAAAAAGAAAATATTGTATATATACCTGCATGGACACATTCAAACCTCAGGTTTTCAAAAATTTTAATTAAAAATGTTAGAATACTTCCAATGAAAAAAATCAACATACTGCATAGACATTTGATTTTTTGATTTATAACATGTAATGGCTGACACAAAATCATGTTGATAAATATTGGGACACATATTTTCTAAACTAATAATTTTGACTTTTTCTAGAAATTGTGCCAACTCATCTTTTGCAGATTTTGCACAGAATTGGGAATTTTAATTGCTATTCTTGGCTTTGGTTCAGGACTGCATTTGATGATAAATGAAATAATGATAGTGGATTCCTGGATTGTACTTTCCCTCTAATAACTCTGGTTTCATAGCCAGATGGAAAATGCCTTTCACAAACAACACTGTTTGCTTTGTCAGAGGTGTTGTCTCGAAATATTGCATTATCCATGGTTCTTGCTCATTCTGCTTTTAGGGAAGAAAAATATACAGACTTTATTTTGTATGTTATTGTCACCACGGCAACCTTTTAGACAGCACTTTTAACTGAAATTAAACAGTATTAACTAAACTATTATTTTGTAAAAATTTCAGGTTATTCTAAAAATTGTATGAACCTTAAATTTTAAGGTCTGAATGATTTGAAATTAAGAATTTATGATTCAAAACCAAAAATCTAAAGGTTTGTGTAAAGCTGTACTATAGACACTGCTACATGAAATAATCCTTTTTGCAAATTATTTTTCATATTTTTGTGATTAAGCACTTCAGATCACAAATATATAAAAATAATAATAAATTTTATAAAAGGTAATAGAGGACCGAATGAATCCATTGTTAATCGATCACTTTGGGAAGCCAAAACAAAATATAATCAGACCACATGATTTTTTAAATGTAAGAAAAAATTAAAAACCGTTACCTAGAGAAGCTTTTTTCTATACGTCTATATTACTCCATATTATGATACATCAAGAAAGAAATTACATGGTATATTTTTTTTTTTTTTTGGCTTGCCTATGAGGATCAATTTACAATGAATTTACATAGCAAATTAAACCCCCTATTAACTTTTTTAACATTAAAAAAACGATTTAATATATATAGTTTATATTCATGGTCTGGAGTAATATGAATCAATAGTAATATGAAAAAAATGTTAATTTCTGGTTGCAATGCCTAAGGTTTATGAATGTGGGAATTTGTCATCTTTTAAAGTGGGAAACTTTAGGATTTAGAAATTTATGATTCAGATTTGGAAATTTTAGTGTTCAGAAATTTAAATAATAATTAGAAATAGGTAGGGATTTAAAATCCATTTCCAACGAATTTTAAACTTTAAAGCTGAATTGATATGTAATTTAGATCAGCTGTCCCAACCACTGGTAACTGGCCACACAGAAAGTATAAAACCTTTTTTTCTCTGTTTTATTTACTATCACAGTCTTATTTATTGCATTTTGTTATGTGTATGACTGGCACTGATGCCCCTATATACACACACACAACACCCACCACCCAACAAATTGTCTGATATGACACCAGTCTGTAACACAAAAAGGTTGGTGAGATCACTGATTTAGATAATTTTAATGTTTAAAGTCATCTAAATTACATTTTATCGCCTTGCATCTTCAAACAATTGAAGTCTTTAACAGTATATTTTTTTAAGAACAGTGGCAAAATATTAAGTTAAATTTATTGAATTTAATTATGATATTAACTTTATTTAACAAAATTCTTAATAATGACATTTTTTTTCATGAGTTTCACAGTAAAATTGTTCTACTAAACAATATAAACAATGTGTTATTCTGTTTACATTTTTATGGTTTATTTTTAAGAACAGTGGCAAAATATTGAATTAAATTTACTGAATTTAATTATGACATTAACTTTATGTGATAAAATTCTTAATGAATAATATTTTTCATTAATTTTGCAATTCAAAAATTACATTTTTATCTTCTGTTTGGAGGTGATAGTAAAATCAAAATTCAACATGTTTTTCAAATACTTTAGAAAAACACAAATTATTCATTTTATAATTAATATGTTCATTGTTATGAAGAACAGTATTTAAAATTTGAGGTTCAGTTTCATTTTCAAGCAATGCTGAATAACTCTTGAAAAAATTTATTTACTCTATTTATAAGCTAAATAGTATTATATAGTTTAAGTTGGTGGTGGAATGAGAATTCAAGGTGTTGGTTTTCTTTTAGTAAATATAATAAATATAGTATTTATAAATAAAAATATAAATATAAATAATATGATTTAATCATTTTTGAAAGCCCCTTTAAGAAAATGTTGATGTATTTTACAAAATAAGAAAATAAATAAAAATAAATAAAAATGCCAACTGTATTGTTGTGTAGTGTAAAAAAAAAAAACAGACTGTGATGAAAAGGAAGTCAGTATCAGCAGATAGAAATTTCAAACCCACCTCTAACCTTAGCTAATTTTCACTTTGTCACCTAAAATTGTACTTGTATCTTGATTTGTCAAATAAGACCAACATCCTCACCCCACTTAATAAAAAATTTTGAATTCTCATTCCTCCATCAACTTAAACTATATAATACTATTTAGCTTGTAAATAGAGTAAATCAATTTTTTCAAAAGTTATTCAGCATCAATTGAAAATGAAAATGAGTTTTGAAACATGGAAATTTCTGTGCTGCAATGAACACATATTTTTAAATAACAATTATAATATATATATATATATATATATATATATATATATATATATATATATATAAATACACACACACACATATATATATATATATATATATATATATATATATATACATACATACATTTGTGTGTGTTTAGAGAGAGAGAATTATATTGCAGATTATACAAAAAGATTTGAAAATGTAAGTGAATAAAAATCAAAATGTTATTACTACCTTTTCGTAATCTAAGAGTAAAACATCTAACTTGATATGCAGTACAATGATTATATATATATATATATATATATATATATATATATATATATATATATATATATATATATATATTCTCTTTTTTAGTTTCAACCTTGAATGCAGTGGATTATTAAAAGTTCATAAATAAAACATACATTAGTTATATGTTTTGTCCATATGTATTCAAATTTAAATATATATATACACAAATTCACATATTTGTTCTGTAGTTTTAAATGATTGTTTAAGTATTTCAGTTATAGATACTATGGAAATATTATCAATGAGTTTAACCATACCATCCAGTTATAGCATGAGGTTATTTAACTTAGAGCCAAGCATTCTTTTCTGCAGTCCTATTTGTCATAAAGTGTCATCTCGTCATTTATAAGACATAAGTTGCTTAAAATTAAGATTGCTTCCTGTCAAATGGGTTTTCATAAAACATGAGCTAAATAAATTATTTAAGTATTCCTCATTATGTTTACATCTATTTTGGTTGTCCTTGTCCAATATTAGGAACAAGTCATCTTTCTTTGCTTTTTTTTTTTTTTTTGCTTTTCTCGCTACATAATAATTCATTTACAATTTGAGGATTGTACAGAATTAAAAGATCAAAGTTATCTCTAGGTGATATGGTTTTGAAAATGGAGATTTAAATAAGCATTTATTTAATCTCTCCAATATCACCTATACGAAAATTGAATGATTGGTTCTTTCCAAAGGGTTGAACTTTTTATATTCCCCCTTCTACGGTAAGCAAGGAGAATATCTTTTCTGATTCTCTCACTTACACTTGCACAATCTGTTCTCTCCTGACATATTCTCTTTGTGCAAAACAAGATTATTCAAATTATCTAGTGAATATTCATCTCTACTAAAACTACCAAATCCTTAAAATCTAGGAGTGATATATATATATATATATCACTAAACCAGATAAGGATTCTGGAGTGGTTATTTTAAATTGTCAGGATTATATCAGTAAAATGGAAACCATTTTATATGATTCCTTAAAATTTAAGAAGATAGGTCCTGCAAGTACTTTGACAAAACCAATAAAATAGAAGTGAAAATACAAAGGTGGTTACTTTCTGTTTTTAAAAGTAACCTAATTTCCAAGGAAGTGTATAACCATATTAAACCTGTTGGGTCTCAACATCCAAGATTGTACAGTTTACCTAAAATTCATAAAAATAATGTGCCTCTTCAGCCTATCTAATCTATAATAGGATCCGTACAACATGAAATGGCTAAATGATTGGCAGAAATACACCAACCTGTTTCCAATTCATTCTCTACCTATTTCTGACACTTTCAAGTTTTCTAATTTTATTAGAAACTCAGAAATTTGTTTGGATAACAAACTTTTAGTGTTGATTGACATTGTAAGCTTGTATAAAAATGTGCCCTTTCAAGACACCTTGCAAATCTGTACTGATGCTCTCTGTAGAGGTCACCCAAGTCCTGCATTAATTCCAGAAGCTCTGTTTTTGGAATTCATGCACTTAGCATTACTTTAACGTGCATATTTGTGTAGGTGTATATAGGAACTCCTAGGCATATAAGAAGATATAGGTATATGGTTACAAATAGGGGTTTAAGACATGTGTAGATAAGAAATTGTAAAAGAAGGGCCTAATTTTCTGCTAGTGACATCTCTTCCAAATTTTTCCTCTAATATTCTCCAATTGGAAGTGAATTTTAAATAGCACGAAGGGAAAGTTTAGATTGGTATTTTAATTGAGATTGAAAGATACTACCCCAGTGTGGAGAATAAAATTATTTAAATGGGAATAACTGTTGATAATTGGGTACATAAAAACAACCACGAGTTTACTTAATGAACAAAAATCAAAAACAATCACGAGTTTACTTAATGAACAAAAATCAAATGAATAAATGTCAACCTAACAAGCTATAAGATAAAAGTGTTAGTGGAAAAAAAAAAAAAAAAAAAATTAATTCCTTCGTAGATTGTTTTAAAATTTAGATATTTATCAAACCTTAACCTCCCAAATATGCACGTTAAAGTAACGCAAACTGACAACGTCTAAGAATTTGAATGAAACCTGTCGTGTAATTTATTGGGGTTGTTGTAATGTCTTCCTTTAATGTAGTTCTTATCGTTCACCTCTTAGCCACCTTTATCTAGAGACGAGACACATTAAATTTGAGCAACATCCAGCCGACACACTGGGTTTAAAATAGGAAACTAAAATGATACATATGACACACTCATATCCTCTCTCCCACCTCACTTCCTCACTTCATTAACTTTGCGTATACTTGATGAGGTCCGTAAAAAACGTGTGAATTTCTTTTCATTTTTTCATTTCAGCTTTTGGAAGTAAAGTCTGATGATCCAGAACCCTGTTAAAGGGGTTATGGTGAAATAAATTATTACATGGAATCTAACGTGGTCTGTCTTTTTATTCAAACATATCTGCTCTGAATTTTACATTGAGCTCTCCGGATATCATCTTCCTCAGGTCTACCCATACGGATTACCTAAATTTGCATAAACTAACTATATATATATATATATATATATATATATATATATAATAGATAGATAGATAGATAGATAGATAGACAGACATAAGTGTGGATATAAACCAAATAATTAGATATTAGCAACTGTATATGCATGTATTAGTATGCATACACAGATAAGCGAATAAATATTTGCTTAATTTAAGGTGTAAACAAAACAGTGCTCAATGTCGTTAGATAGACCTAAGAAGTATATATTAATAAATATACATATGCCTTCATTTGAAATGCAAATTATTTATTTATTATATTATATTATATTACTTACTTATTATATCATATTATATTATATTATATTATATTTATTATTTATATGACAAAAAGCAAAAAACAAAAGAAACCTGGTATAAGCCATGTGATAAAAGTAAAACTAAAAAATAAAAACCATTAAAGAATTTACCTCAACTTAATAAAATACAACATGCTCAATAATCTAAAGTAGATACTTCCACTTAGACAAATGAAACTGGAAACCAATCCCAAAATTTCACATGCACAAAATTTCACCATGAATTTAAGTTTCCTTCTATGAAGCAATTAGCAAATAATTTAGCAAATAAAATAAAGAGATATGACCTTAATATATATGTCTAACCTACAAGTGGAAAATGCTTATATAAACAGCGTCATGGATCAAACATGGAAAAGATTATCAGATGTCCAGTTGGTGTAATGGTTAGCAGCTCAGAATGAAAAATTGGTTATCAGAATTCAAATTCTGGTTTAGTTTGTTATGCTAACTTTCACACAAAAAACTTTGGAAAATATATGAATTAATCCTTTTGATGTACACCAGTGATGGCTTAAATAACAGGGCAGACTGGGCTCTCTATCTATGATTGATAACCAGTTTAGTAGAAGGAAAAACTCAGAATTCAAAATCATATATAGCCCTGACAAATCACATACAATTCAGCCAACTAAAAGATTGAAGAGTTCACAATGACACTAGGTTCCCAAATACCAATAATCTGATATATATATATATATATATATATATATATACACACACATATATCTATATATATATATACATATATATATATATATATATATATATATATATATATATATATATATATATATATATATATATAAACATATATATATACATATATATACACATGTATAAACATATATATATATATATATATATATATACATATACATATACATATATACACATACATACACATACATATATATATATATATATATATATATATATACAGAGAGAGAATGAAAGAGAGAGAGTGTATGTCTATTGTAATCAACACTAAATGGTGAATCTCAGTCACACACTTCAATATGATCTTCACTATATCTATAAATACTCAATCTCTTCCCTTATATGTATTGCAAATGTTAAACAATATATATATATTAATGATGGCACATACACCTATGTTTACAGTACGATTCAAAGTTTCATAGCTTTGCCAATCATCAGGTACAAAATGTTATGAACTTTTAATATATTAATATATAATTTATAGCTCTGTTTAATTACATTGAGCACTGTTTTGTCTACACCATTGATTAAATAAATCATTCATTAATCATTCCTATGTATGGTTGATCATATCTCTTTATTTAGTTCATTTCTACATCTATATATATGATGCAATATATAAATGAATATATGTCTATATACATACATTTCTAAATAAAAGCGCATTCATATATATATATATATATATATATATATATATATATATATGAATCTGTTTTTATAAAAGTATGATGTGAAGCACATTATATATATATATATATATATATATATATATATATATATATATATATATATAATTATATGTATATGCTTTGATAAAGAAAGTTTTTTGTTCATTTTATTAAAATTAAATGTACAAATCTCTGCAAAAAGAAATTATCTACAAACACATGTATGCATGTTCACTTTGATATGTATTTGCAGGTAAGTGGGTGTACTTGTGCACTTGACGCAATAGCCTTTTGCCAATGTATTGCCAACAGGACCCAGGCCCACATGATGATGATTATCTTTATCCTCTTCATACTGATCTGAAGATAAGACAAGCATAAACAAGTGGCTGACAACAGTGACTTCAAATCAAACTCTCCTATATAATTATATCCTGGAAGATTAATTTGCGATGCTATTTTGGATTTTCTGTTTCATCATCCCAACTAGTTTCTCATCTAATATTGTGATGTACTTGGTTGAAAAACTTTTGTCCCATTCAGCCCAGTATTGATTTCAAAGTTGGCATACATCTTTACAGGATGTTCATCACCTGGCATCAGATTCAAAATCACCTGGAGGAACCAGAATGAAAAAAAAAATGAAACAGGAGAAAAAAAGAGAAAGACAGGAAAAATAAATAAGATGAAAACAAAGTAAACAAAAGTTGATAGAGGATAAAGTAAAAATGGTAGAAAGAAATAAAAATGGAATAGAAAGAAAGAAAGAAAGAAAGAAAGAAAGAAAGAAAGAAAGAAAGAAAAATGAAATAAAAAGAAAAAACTAAACTTAATACAGAGAAAGAAACAAAGACAAAACATTCAAATCAAATAAACATAAAAGAAAGAAAGGGAGAATAAATAAAATGAGAAAGAAGAAAGAGAGACATGTACAAAAATTGAGTGAAAAAATAAAATAAAATGACAAAGATAAAACAAAAGTGACAAATCAGAAAATTAATAGAAATAGAACTACAAATAATAAAGAAACAAAAATAAAAATGATTGACTGAAAAAAAGAAGGAAAAAGAAATTAAAATCTGGAAAAAGAAATCTTATTTCATCTTTTATGACATCACTCTTTGCTTATATTGCCATTGCTTCATAATGAGCAGTGTGTGAGTGAAATCATATTAAATGGTGCTTATCTGTGTGCATCCATTGGTGCATTGCTTAAGAGGATGCCTCATATTCAGACAAGTTATTTCAGGAGAGGAGAGTGGATTAAAAGTTACAAAGGATTGCTAACCCAACTGTGTTTAGCCTGGATTAAGTAGAAAAAGACATCTCAAGACTGACAAAGGATTAACGAATGTGGTCATATCTATTTTTTTTATTTTGCATGTGTGTGTGTGTGTGTATGTCTGTGTGTGTGTGTGTGTCTTCAAGACAAATTTTATAAGAGTAAAAAGAATCAAAGTGTCTTTCCTTCTTCAGTAGATTACAAAGAAAAGCACATTTTATATCTTTCTTCACCAGACTAATGACAAAAATCTATACATTCTACTCTTATTAATATATAAGCAAAGTGATTAAACAGTTTGAGACATGAAGTCATATATTCCTTGCAAATGTTTTGTTATAGATCAAATATGTCCAGCCACAAATATGAGCCTTCCGAAAAGAAAGAAATGTAAGCCTGTGCAGCACTCTCAGATATGCTTTCAAAGTTCAGGATGTTGTTATCAGTCCCAAAGGAGAGAAAATAATCATCATATATTGAAGTATCACTTTCTCTTCACTACCTTTCATAATGTTTAACAGGAATAACAAATTCACACATGGAGTAGTGACTTCAAGCTGTATCATATTTTGTTGTTCTAGATGCAGATTGCATGCAACATTTTATAACCATATGGAAACTGTTGCTGTAGCATTGAAACCTGAGATGAATCCAGAAATAATTGTTAAAGTTTTCATCTTGCCATGAAAACAAGTTCATATAACAGGTTTTAGGATGACTCAAAAGTTCAAGCCATATTCTATTCAGAACCAAGACTTAATTATATAACACTGAACAAGTAAGAAAATACAAGACAGAGCAGAAGGTTATTTTGGAAATAATAACTTGTTCAAAATCTACCTTTGCTTTTATTCCCAGTTCATTTATCATCCATTATTATGAGTGTATGGCTGAAAATGGTTGTATTGCTTTGTGCAGGACCAGTGTATACTAAAGGTCAAGCTTTGTCACCCTTGCTATCTTATCAATATTTGCTTTTTTCTATCTACATCAAAGCAATCATCTTGATCTACATTCATATACATTACAAATTAATCTAAACTCAACTGACTATTAAAGGAAAACAAAATTTCAGATTTTGATGTGATTCTGGGCTCTTTTTATTTTATTTTTTTTTTTGCAACCAAATCCGTGAATTTCTTTTGCTTATGCTAAGTCTTGTAAAAATGCTATATATAAAATTCAATAGTTTTTATTCATAATGTTGAATGTATTAAAATTATTCAACTTTCTAACAAGAAAAATCTCAAGTTGATGTTAAAAATTGCTGCAAAACATTGTTGATTTATTTAAGATGGAATGATCTATTATGACATGTCTCTTATTTAAGATGGAATGATCTATTATGACATGTCTCTAATTTGTATTTAGATACATTGAATTTATTTTCAATTTTTCTAGTTGAATTGTTCCCCTATATTGCATATGATCCATTATTATATATAATTAGGTTACAATAAAATTTGTATTTTATATGAATATGACCTTATGAAAATTGAGATGTAGTAGAGTGGGAGGGGCCCATATCATAGATTTGGAGGAGATGTATCATAGATTCAGTGGGGGCCCACAAAACCTTTGTACCAGCTCTGTTGGTTGGCAATTATCTAGAGAGGGTGTCCCAATAAAACACTTATCACGCAGCAACCTGGAAAAGCAGACAATCACTGAAATTCTTTAAAAAGAGAAAAAATCATGTGAGTTTGCAATTTGCTGGAAATAGCACTACATTATTCATTATCAATCATTTCAGACAATTTCACATAGAGACCAAAAATTTCAAATTTTACTCTAAAAACTCTGTTACTTAATACAAACAGACAGTATCAGGTTCTGGAGAAAAATATGTAACCTCAAACAACCATCATCCTCCCCAAGGGGTTAAGTTTAAAAATCTCATTTAAAGTAGAAAATGAAAATCAGTTTTAAAAAGGAAATTGATATTTTACAAAATCTTTTGCCTTAAAAACTACCATTATTTAAATATCTCAGAATCATCAGAGAAAGCAGTGATGTAGGTTACTGAGTTTCCCTCTTGCTGTCCTGGAACTCTCTTTCCTCATTATGTGCTCTAGAAATTTTGAATTTACATCCTAAGTACAGGTGTCTTTTCTGTTTCTATTTTCCTTAAAACTTCCTCATTGCTCATATGTTTCATCCATGATATTCTCAGCACCATTCTACAGGACGATATTTCTCATTTCAAGTCTCCTCTTCATCTCTGAGTAAAATGTCCAACATTCATTGTTATATCAGAGAATTAATATTACATAACAGTTCAGCACTCTTTTCTTTGTTTCCAAAGACATTTTCTTGTTTCTTAATACTTTATTTAGCTTTTGGAAGACATCTGCTTTCAGATCCCATTTTCCATCATCTATTAAAATAATTTATGTACTTGCTTGATTTTGACCTCTCCAATTCGTAGTTCATGACTTGAGTAGCCCCATACCTTCTGTCTTCTTGCAATTGGTGGTTAGTCTTTTCTTTTATTAGCTTGTCTAGAAGTTTCTGCAGTTTTCTTTTTGTATCTGCCAAGATTGTGCCCATTAATAAATCAGGATTGTCTCACTGTACAAGTTAAATAAATCTGGAAAGAAGTTGCATTCTTGTCTTACACCTCTTTTCTAATTTTGTGTACTTGCTCAATTCCTTTTCCATCCATATGCAGGCTGTTTGTTCCCAGTAAATGACTGAAATTTTGATATCTTCCCAAAAATACTATTTTCTATATCAAATTAAAATTTTTGCAGCAAATAGATGCATCAAAATTTTAAATATGAAATCTGGGATGGAAATCAAAAGTCAAAAATGTTCAACAATGAAATATTTTTCAGCACCAATGTCTTCAAGCATCAATGGAGACAAGACCTTGGAGAAATGTATATTGGTTTTTGGAAAGCAGTCTATAAATAAAAAGAATCACGAGTCATTGTGACAGAGGGTTTGAGCATATTGGCCTTATTCAAAACTATTGATCACACCAGTTTATGTACTCTCTCCCAAAAACAGTAAATAAGTTTTGCTCACCAAAGTTGAAATATAAACAACTAGTTGGCACTGTGGATGTTGAGCAAACACAAATGTACCTGAATAGGTAGCTGCAAAAGGAATTAGCTAGCCACCCTACTAGGAAATTGGCAACCAGCCTTTTACTTAATTTGACTTACTATACATATATATATATATATATATATATATATATATATATATATAAAGAAAGAATAAAAAAAGAGATTAGTAAGAAAGTTTTGTCTTATTTGAAGATGAAAAAGAAACAAATCTTTCTTTTAGTCTTAAGTGATATATTTAATCAAAGATAATATTTCCCCTCATTATGAATAACATAATCACACATATTTGGTAAATTGTTTATCCCTCAGGCATAAATTTTGTTAGTTTTGATACAATAATAGATTCAAATCATTTGAACCTTTTCAAAATCAATAAACTGTTTTCCCTTTAAAAATATATAGCAATGATCAGAAAAGATGATAGTCAGATGAGGCAAGGTTCAGGAGAGTGAAGATAATGTGTCAAAACCTCTATATTTAGTATCATAATCTTTTTCTGAGTGACTTGGGCAATATCTGCTTTTGCATTATCATGTAAAAGCAACATTCCTTTATGATTAACCAATAGTGAGCATTTACCCTGCTAATTTTTGTTCCATGCATCTAATTAATGACAATACTTCTCTGCATTACATGCTTTGTTTTGGTTTAGCACTTCATGATAAATGACACTCTTCATATCCCACCAAACACAATTCATAACTTTTTCAGACATTGTCTTGGTCTGTAAATGGATTTTCCTTTTTCACTTGTTGCTAATCATTGCCATTTTTGATTGGATATAATTATAGAGAACCCACTTTTAATAACTGATGATGGGTTTACCCAGCAAATTTTCAGCAGCAAGTTTATTCTTCATTGACAAGAGAGAGCAATTATTAAGCTGAGTCAGATGATGAAGGACTGATTGACCAAGTTTAGATAATTGTTGAGTTCATGAAGTAGTTTTATGTTCAAAGTGTAAGTTCTATTGAACTGTTTTGCTAATTCTCATGCAGTTTGCTGAGGATTTTCTTCAGCTACAATTCTCAGAAGCTCAATATTGACAGGAATTAGTCATCCTAATCAAGAGAAATCTTTGAGAGAAAATTTTTCCTATTGAAATTGGCCAAACATCAACCGGTCACCAGACATTGTTGACATGTCTGGTGACTTAAGGCTTCATTTCCATAGACAGAACAAATAGTTTTTGCCACTTCCATTATTGGAAAGCTCTTTGTGAAGTCATACAGCATCCAGTGTCTGATATTGATCTGATACAAACTCATTTTGAAAAGATAAAATCAATACAAAATTTATCCATCCTGATATTGTGTAATCTAAAAGGAAATTAAAAAAAACAGAACATAAAAATTAGTGATCCTTTTATCGTAAACTTTGAAAAAGGACTATCAAAATGATCGAGTTAAAAATGTGACAAGACTTTTTTTAATCTAATATATATACAGGGTGTCTACAAGGTCATTAGTGAAATAGAAAAATTATAACAGAAACCGAATACTTTTGAAATGTTTACATAATATGAAGTAAATAGTGAAGTGTATATACAAAGAGTTAATAAATTTCTATATGAACCCGTTTGTTGCACGAAGGGCATCTAAGTGATATTCAGTTAATTTTTAATTGTGGTTTGAAACATAAGAACATAACATTAATAAAACTACTGATATAATTAAAAGAGGTTTAATAATAACATATCAATATGCAAAAAAAATTCAGTTACCCCTCTACTAGGTTTTTCATGATAACTTTGAAATCGTCTAAAGACCCCCTCATATATATATATATATATATATATATATATATATATATATATATATATATATGAAAATATCTCCAATTTAACCAGTAGAGAAGACAATATTTATGAATAAAAATGACAATAGGAAAACTAGTAATTGCTGATGCATTTTCTCCAATGTGGACTTTATCAAAGCAAAATACGAAATGAAATTAATGATAAATATATATATATATATATATATATATATATATATATATATATAAGCATTTCACCCCAAGCAAGCTATTCTGTGCAGCTACAGAAAGAAATATAAAGGAGAGACAGGCCACCCCCTTAAGGTAAGGCTTCAAGAACACCAGAAAGCTGTAACATGATGGGAAGTGGAAAAATCAGTCTTGGCTGACCACATATGGAGAGAAAAGGGAAATCACCACCCTCTGTGGGATCAGGTTCAGATCATAGACAGAGAACATCATTGGAAAATTCATAAACTTAAGAAATCAGCACATATGCTAGGCCACAAAAATCTCCTGAGCTGACCAAGCATAGAAATGAATTTAATGTGGGAAACAGTAATAAGGAGTGCCAGAGAAAAGCAATAATAACAACAAAAATTACAATATGAGCTCTGGTAAAAACATGAATGATAACAGCAAAAATTGCAATATGAGCACTGGTAAAAAATGGTTGCTGAAGACATTAGGTTTATAATACCCAGAAATTCATACACAGATATCCTCAAGGACACATGGTGCAGTGGATAAAGGCATTAGTTAGATCCAGTGACAGGACCCAAAGAGTTTGAGTTCAATACCTGGTTAAGTGGAGATCTTGGAGATAACTGATAACTGATATCCATTAGCACATGGGACTAGAACAGTCTACCCCAGTGAGCAAAATAAAGGGTTCAGTTTGACATTCCAACCACCTAAACATTGTGATAAATATGGTAAATAAATAGTCCAAATAAAATAAATAGTGTACATAATACCTCATCTCAGAAACATCGACAGATACCAAAAAGAAACAAATGGAGTGATTGAAAAATTCATACAAAAATTTGCAAAATGTAGGGAAATAAAAAACTTTCGGTATACATCATACACCCATGGTCATATGGTTCATAAGCATGTTAAAGGCATAGGACTATTTTTAATGTTGGTTGACTCATTCTCTGGATGGCCTGAAGTGGTCAAGAGATAGGAAGGCAGCTATGGTAAAGCAAATATTACAAGTAATATTTTCCACAAATAGGTGTGCTAAAAGGTTTAGTATCTGACAATGCACCAGAATTTGTGATGAAACTTTGTGTTCATCATTAAAACATATTGGATGCCTTCCTTATAAAACACCACCATACCACCTGCAATCAAATGAAATTGCAGAAAGAATGGTGCAGATATCAAAAATGAGATTGAAGGCATTTTCCCCATCTAGAGACACCATAGTTAGTTACCTACTAAGACTATTACTGAGTTATAAAACTATTCCACATTCTGGTAGTATTCAAAGTCCCTCAGTAATGATGAGAAGACCGATTGCTTATAACAATGTCCTGCTTAACAAATAAAAAAATGTGGTTAAAAAAAAAACCCAGAAAATCAAGTCCTGTAAAAGCTAACTTTATTGCACAAAAGGGGCATAATACATATATAACAGCAACGAGTAGACAGAATTTATTGGTGCATCCTGATCAAATAAGATCTAGAATTGATGACAAAGAAGTCGAGATGGGAGAAAAGGAGGAACCTGAAAAGGAGGAACCTGAAAAGGAGGAAAGCATGAGTGCTTCTGATGGAGAATATGAACATAGTAGTGAAGAAACTATGTTTACAAGAGTCTGACATGACATGGAGTTGGAAGATCAGAATGAAGATGAAGTCCAGATGCAGATCCCCAATAAAAAGAACCAGTTATACACATCAAGAGAGAAAGATAAGATCTCATACAATTGTACAAAGATCAACAAAGGGCATAAAACTTCTTTGTTTCCATGAGGTATATTGACATATTGACATAGGCAAAATGAACTTGCCCTGTTTTACATAGAGTTGAGTGACTACTAATAAGTCAATCATCACTGAGTACAGAGGGAGAACTTCTATATCACAGACTAGAAGACATCACAACACACTTATTCTTAAAATGATTTATTTTTATGAATATAATTTTTTTTAAATTAGTTATTTTTATTTTTATAACAAAAGTTACATACAAAGTTTTACCATGTTATAGAAAAATGCAACAATAACAATAACATTAAAGAAAAAGGATATTTCTTAATAATATATCTAATTGCAGATGTTTATTATGATTTACCTTTTATTTAATATAATATATACCACTATATTTTTTGATCAACTGTTTCCAATCATACAACATTTTATCATTCTCTTTAAGCTAAAAGACTTGCTGTAAACACTGATATTTAATGGTTTGATAGTTTATAATATTTTGGAAAAAAATTAATACTTTCCAACATTTTCTGTTAGGTATACCTGTGTACCAAAAAAATTAATACTTTCCAACATTTTCTGTTAGGTATAAAAAAAAAAAAAAAAATTAATACTTTCCAACATTTTCTGTTAGGTATACCTGTGTACCAAAAAATTAATACTTTCCAACATTTTCTGTTAGGTATACCTGTGTACCAAAAAAAATTAATACTTTCCAACATTTTCTGTTAGGTATACCTGTGTACAAAAAAAAATTAATACTTTCCAACATTTTCTGTTAGGTATACCTGTGTACCAAAAAAAAATTAATACTTTCCAACATTTTCTGTTAGGTATACCTGTGTACCAAAAAAATTTTCTTTCCAACATTTTCTGTTAGGTATACCTGTGTACCAAAAAATTAATACTTTCCAACATTTTCTGTTAGGTATACCTGTGTACCAAAAAAATTAATACTTTCCAACATTTTCTGTTAGGTATACCTGTGTACCAAAAAAATTAATACTTTCCAACATTTTCTGTTAGGTATACCTGTGTACCAAAAAAATTAATACTTTCCAACATTTTCTGTTAGGTATACCTGTGTACCAAAAAAATTAATACTTTCCAACATTTTCTGTTAGGTATACCTGTGTACCAAAAAAATTAATACTTTCCAACATTTTCTGTTAGGTATACCTGTGTACCAAAAAAATTAATACTTTCCAACATTTTCTGTTAGGTATACCTGTGTACCAGTCAACATTAATGTTGGTTAAATCTTCATGTATTAAAAATTGTTTTCTAGATTTTGTATATATTCATGTGTTTGTACAAATACAAAGATTTTATGCAAAAATATCAGTTAAAAGGAATTGGACAGGATACAAAAATATTTGATAAAACACAATGCTAATGCCATAAATTCATCTGAAGATTTGTTATACTATCAACAGAATGAAGTGCTTATTTGTCCAGATTGCTTTCTAACTTGATATAAAATTCTTTCAAACATCCTTTTGAATGCTTTATTTTTGATAGTTTCATCACATGAATTCTTTTGATGATTAGCATTCGACATTTCAGTCTCAACTTCTTTTTCTAATCTATTTCTAATAGCTTCCAAAAAATAAATGTTAAATTTTATGCTGTCTAATTCTGTTTTATTTCACTTCATTTTAAAGACACATTTCCATTCCAAAAATATGGCTACAGCATCACTACCATGTAAAAAATCATTTTACTTATATTAGACAATATGCTACAATAAAAAAGTCATTAACATATATGTACTTGATATCCTGGAAATCATAATTTCTACTTTAAAGATAATAAATACAGCTATAGAGCTTTATACTGATAATTATAAGTTATTGATAATTTACATATATGTAAATTTTGTGATTTCAACGTTTTTAGTATTTTCATCTTGATAATGATATAAAGAGCACATTTAACTTTTTGTTGGAATTCATTTTGCAACATTATCAAAGTTGTTAACTGACTAATGATCAAAATACCTGACCTGAATTTTTTCACCTGAAGATGACAACTGAACCTTGGTTGTGATTTATTTATAATTGCCAATCCCAAATCACAAAAGCTTATTCTATTTTAGTGAAGACAGTGAAAATGAATTAAATTCAATATATCCATTAACAGGGATAAATATGAAATATAAGTAATCCTGAAAATCAAAATTATAAATATTTTATTAATAAAGTAGCGATATATTTGATTTATGTTATACTTCAATGTTTATTCACACCACCTTCAGCTTCATACGACTGGATGTGTTTTGTGCTTTTCTTTCATCAAAATGTTTTAAAATAAAATAAAATTGATAAAGAAATGAATAATAACTGAAGAAACTGAAAACAGAAGGAAAAAAACAATAGAATTTTTTAATATAAAAATATATATAAAAAAAAAGAAATAATCTATTAAAGTATTTTCGTGGAAGATTAAGACAAGTTCAAAAATGGAAAAGAGGGTTTTTGATTTCTATTGGACATACATTTGATGAATGCAGATACAATATCAGTATCTCAGAGTCAGAAATCACCAAACATGAAAATGTATTAACACTGAGCTCAGAAAACACAGTCACGGTGTACAGTTTCACTCTCTTTAAAGCTCCATGATTTAAACATGTATTGAGTCTCAAGTTTACTCCAGACCTCAAATTGAACTCATATGGTCTTGATCAGGCATCTTGGCTTCAGTCACTTTACTGTCACCATGAAGTTGCCACCCTGTGCCTTTTCTATAAATGCTTTCATGGTAATTGTTTTGATGAGCTATTCACTATGGTACCTAGACTTTATAAATTTAAACACAGTACTAGACTGGCAAAGAGGTCACATCAATTTATGATTGATTTGGTTAGATGTAATCATAATTTCTATGCTAACAGTTTCTTTCCTCACACTTCTTGCTTGTGGAACTCTCTGCTGGCTCCATGCTTTCCAGTCAACATTAATCTTCAAATATTTAAACACAATGTCCATCACTATCTGCTGTCCTCCTGATTGCTCTTCTTTTGTTCTCACTCCTTATTAATATTGGTGTTTTCTAATTCTTCCATACCTAGTAACACCTTGTGTCTTAATGGCTTTACTGCCTTGCTTGGGGTAAACTTGATTAATATATATATATATATATATATATATATATATATATTCCATTGCTAAAGATGCTTTCCAGCCTTGATAGAATTCAAAGATGTATACATAGGAGATGATACATTTCTTTCATTCCACCAGTTCAAACCTTTCCAGTTAGGCCATGCCATGCTACTTACATGAAGTTAAATGAGCCTTATTTCTTTCATAATCCAAATGTAAGAAGGAAGTTCCACACAAACAGCTTTTTAATGGGAATTGACACTTTTTAGAACATACTCGCACGTGGCTTCTTCCCTGAAAACTTTAATCTTGACTTCTTCACTTCATGGGTCAATTGTTATCTATCCTACTTATCCTCATAATATCCACCTCCTACCACATTTACCCCCATTCATATCATACACCTCATTTGTTATTTACATTTTGAGTGTAACACTCTAGCTGAAGTGCCTCTCAAACTTTATAGCGGGTAAAACTTACTAATAAAAAAACACTAAAAAATAGGGAACCTTTGAAATTTTATTTAAAAAAAGAACTGTGATACTTCACAAAACTGGTCCTAGAGAAATGAATGAAAGGCTTAAGCTTAGATAAGTGAAGTCATAAGTAATTTCTGTTTTCAAAAACCAACTGTAATGATAAATGTATCATCATACTAATCGTACGTGGCAATTAAGAAGAAATTTAGAATACACTAACATACTTTAGTGTTTACATGGCAGTGGTAGCATACACAGTGGATTAAAGGAAAAATACTGTTCTCTTCTATGACAACACAAGACTATACACAGCAAGAATAACTGCAGGGAGAGTTGCAAATACTCATAAAAATGAGAAACAGCAAGACATTGATCTGGTTGTTATGTGTTGTTGGAGACACAGGAGACTGTAATACTGAGTAAAATTGCTATTATGGCTTGTAAAAGGAAAAGGAGATGAAATTTTTGTTCACACACATGTTAACAACCTGTCCATATGAAATGCTTATCCAGTACTGAGAATGTCACATGTTTGTGTATGTAGAGGAAAAAGGTGGGGATGGTTCTCATTGGTTTAGAATGAGCAAACTAAAGATAATTATAATTGTTATAATTATTTTATCATAATTGTTTTTTTTGACAGTATAATAAATTTTTATTTATTTATTTTTTTTACAGACACAGGAAAAATGTGAAACTCATTTGGTCTGTTCTACTCCACCAGCCATATTCACATAATCTTGCATCGACAAATTATTACATTTTCCAGTTGCCAAAAAATGGGGAATCAGATTCAGTAGTCTGTCAAAAACTTTTCACATCAAAACCTGTAAAATTTTACTGAAAAAGTATCAAGTGCCTGATAAGTGACAAAAAGTTATTGCAAATAATTGTGAATATATAATTGAGCAAAATGTAATTGTGCTTTATTTTTTGAAAAATAAAGTTGATAAAAACAAAAATGACTCGTCCTAATAAAAAACTAATATGAAATATTCTGCAGTACACTATAGCAACAAGAAAAGATACCTCATGCTTTAGAAACATCTGTTTTATAGATAAAATCTTCCAAAAGCATACACAATAATATGCAATTTTTATAAGCATATAACATGTTAACCAAGGAAGGATATTACATTTGCAATAAAATTGACTGATATGCTTTGAATATATTGTTGGAATCTGTCTCCCCAGGTTTTTGTTTCTCTCTAAGAGTTAGGATTCCAAATATTTAACAAAAACACATCTTCTAAATGAAATATATAAAAGTTTATTTTCTGGAGGAAAAGTAGAAGCAGAACATCAGTTGAAATAATATTTATATATTCTTTTCAGAAATATAAAATAGCAATAAAATGTTCAATTTTCCTTTCAGTGAAGTTTGTTTTATCAAATAACCAAGTGTTCTTAGCACAATGTGATTTGTGTGAACAGACTTACTTTATGATGTTCAACCTAATATGTTTGGGAGTTCATAGACAAAGGTGGTTGCTGGCTGTATCTCTTCCATTATGTGCATTTGTGTGTATACTTGTGTAGATCAAACTGGTCTTCAAAATTGTTGTAAGTCACAAGAAGTATGCTTCTATTTTATATCCATAAGGTGATTCAAAATAGAGGTGTGAACTTTTTGAATACAGTATTTGCATTGATTAGATAATAATTTCACAAACGCTTGTGAAAATCTTTCTCTTGAATTTGCAGGAGTGGTGAAAGGAGTTATTATTGTTATTTTCTAAACAGTCCCAAAATAACATGTGGTAGGTCTACAACGATGCCCACAAGTATCCTGGCAGTATTTGTCAATGTAATTATTGTTTATCAAACAAACTTCTAATGGGATTTCATTGGTTGAAAAATATATGTAGGATTTAATTCTTATAATATTTTACAGGTTTGTAGTAAAAATATACGTATTTAGGCATTAATTGAGATATAATCTTATCAGTATCTCACTGAGATATAAATCACCAAATATGAAAATATATGATCCAACTTTATTTTCCCCAAACAATATCTCTTAATTTTAAAAACAAAATTGTTGTCCTACACTAAAATAGTACCAACACTAGACTTATAAAATAGCAGGGGTGATAAAAAGATTGGATGTCTGGCTACTTTAGTAGATTTTAAAAGCAATGGTCCAGTCTGGGAACTTTTAAGCACTTCCTCCTATTTAAAGATAAAAATTAACATCTCTCACAGATGCGCTGTCGCCTCTCTCTGTCTTTTCTACAAGTACTTTCATGGTAATTGCTCTGATGAGCTGCTTTCACTGGTTCCCAGACTCCATGAATTCAAGCGCCCTACGAGGCTGGCATCCCGCTCTCACCCTTACACTGTAGAAACTTTTAAATGTAGCCATCTCTTTTACTCCAATAGCTTCATACCTCGCACCTCTTGTCTGTGGAACACCCTTCCCAATTACTGTTTCCTTGAGAGCTATAATCTCCAACTATTCAAATGTAATGTCAATCGACATCTCCAGTTACCTTGATCTATCCACTATCCTTCTCCTCATCCTTTCTTCTATCACTCCTATCTGCTCTTGCTCGAAATCTTCTGCACCCCCACCCCCTGCATCCTAGTGGCTTTACGTCTTGCTCGGGGCGTAATGCTTAAAAAAAAAAATAATATCAATATACCTTTAATATGTCCCTTCAGGAAATAAGCAATCATGTCATCAATTCCTTTTCTCTATTATTTGTGAATTGCTATGCATTCTTAAGAAAGATGATAAAATGTTTTCCTCATTTACATGGGTCTTGAGGATGAGCTTTTTTTTCTATAGTGCATTAATTCTTAATATAATTAATTTGGGGGATGTGTGTTTTCATGAGACCAAAGCAGTTGGTTTTAAACCGGAGTTTCCTTCCAATTGATAGATTGCTATTAAGATTACTATTGAGCTCTATTTATCCATTTGGTTTTATACCAAAATTTGCTTTCTCCTAGATAAAGTGCCCTCATCATGGCTGGGAGTCTCCATCTCAGCCACAGTTATACACACACACACACACACACACACACACACACACATACAACAAATTAAATCTTATGCAATTCATGACTATATGTTGCAACAAAGTGGGACTACATAAATTTTTAACCTAGTATAAGTTTCATAAACTCCTATTATGTCATAGTTTACCAGTGTTAGAAAGAATAATACTTTAGCCTTCCAGTACACCGAGTACCAATATTAGCATTAGTGTAGCCATTGATACACTAACACTGATGCGAATATAAAAAGACAAGATACACGCCCATAACAAACAAAACATTTAATAAGGCAAATACAACTTACATACATATATTAATAAGATTTACACATGCCCCAAACTAAATGATTGTTCATACTGTCCAAAGGAGGAGAATGTTTAACAGAACAACGAACAAAGAAATAACATACCAGCCTTATGGCCTTTGATGGTCCATAGCTAGGTGAATCAAAATTACTTTTTTTTTCCACATTAGGCTGTACATATGTTGTCCATTTTCCATGCATGTGGATGCCCTGGTGGTTAGGAAGGTAATAACTGTTCCTCAAAAAACAGAAGCAAAAAGAAAAAAGGGCAGAAGAGTTCTCCTCTCTAAAGTGGCTGAACTCCCATGCACTCAACCCAAGGGAAAACAACTGTGGTCTCCCTACACTCCTCCCTAAGCAAAAGAAAATAGAATCCTCAAACTTCTTTAAAAGTGGTACATACATTTGCCAAACTGTTTCATGGAAAAAAATAGAAACGTCCAAACTTTCTTTTTAAATTCAAAGAAAACTCTTACCTTTTGCCTTTTACCACGACTGTTCTCAAGTTAATACAGACATACATACATAGTCATGTTTTTTTGTTGAGGCAGGACCAGGATTAATCTTGCACAAAACAATGTGTGTCCTATCAAAGGATTTGCCATAATGGTTTGAGGAAGGTTTTGCAAGGTTGGATTCTCTTCCTGATGCCCAACTCAGACCCTCACAGTAGTCCAAGTATACCAATTGTTTTTATATTGAGATACTATTTCTAGGAAGGTTGCCATTCAAGCCTTGAGACTCCATCTTACTCATATACATTTATATTTATAAATATAGAATTAATACAAGTAAAAAGTTTGTTACAAAGTTGATTGATGTTACCTTGAGAATCCCAACTCCAGAGTTTTATAAACAGATCATCTGGGAATTATCAGGGCTATTAGCACTTGGGTGTTGTTTCCTATAAGATGCTCATACACCATTTGACAGGATTGTTTTTCTTCCTGAGGGATGACATACCACCCTCCTCACTAAAAAAAAGCTAAAAAAACATATTAACACACAAACACATTCGATAACTGACAAAACATCTGGCAGATTCAAAGAATTTTAAAAAAAAGACAATTGCATTTACTTTTCTCTCCTTAGAATGGTGGTGGTTGCTGATTGGGAAATGTCACTGAAATATAAAATCCAAATTAATAACAAAAATTACATCGTCATAAATATTTGATTTTTAAGCTTTAAATGAATAAAGTTGAAATAACTTGAAAAAAGTCTTTATACAACTTACTACATTATTTTGTACCAAATACCAAAAAAGAAACAAGAAATCAAGAGAAACAGCAACACATTCAATAAATAAAGTCTTTTAATATTTCTCTCAGATTCTCTGTAAATTAGAGAGTTAAAAATAATCTGAAAAATGACAGCTTTGGTTCCTGTTGCATTTATAACAGTCTCGCTTTTCTATACATTGACTTGCCTTGTCAGTTCTTTTTATATTATTCAAATTGGATGAATCTGGATAAATCCTAGCCTTTTAAAGAGATTCCTGCTCATATCACTATGACACCAATATTCCACAAAACAAATTTTTGATCTTGGTGAACATTTTTCCTCAGAATTAAAAGCAGGCTTTTCTTTTACTTTTCTTTTACTTTTCTTTTGCTTTTCTTTTACTTGACTTTACACTAGCCATACTTGCTTCTTGATTTGTCTTCTTTACTAGAAGCCAATATTCATGTGACTGAATGATCATCCACTTTTTTAATCTCAGTGTTTGCACCTTTTTGATATTTTTCTTATATAAAGCAAATTTGGAGGCAGTGTAGATGAAAACAATGAAATTATGTAATTACATTTAATTGCTCACTGACCTTATAATTTTTATATTTATTCCTTTCAATTGCTGTTTAGATTACTGAACTCATATTGTATGTTGTTTATATGGTTAAGATTTCAGTCAACCTATACTACTTCCTGTTTCAGGAGGACAATCCATCAAGAAAGAGAGGAGAGTCTCTTTTTTTAAAGAAACAGGAGATGAACAGGTGATTATACTACAATTTATTCTCAGTAACTTGATATGATTCTAATTCAGTGTTTCCCAGATTAATACTTTCAACCTAAATGAGAGTTGCAGTGATTCTTTTGATGATCACAGGATGGTTTTAAAAAATATTTGAAAGATGTGAAAATAAATAATGTTACATAATGCAATATATATAATAAATATGTTATATAATGCAATTATATTTCCATCACAATGTTGGAATATAAAGCTTCATTGAAACACTCACACAGAAAAACAATTGTGAATAATAATATATTGATAAAAATGCAGACTGTTAATGTTCAATACTTGTAAAACTAAGGCTGCTAGTCTGATGTAATTGCAATATCATTTCTTACTCACCTCTAGCATTACTGTTTTAGATGAATGACAGCATATGCATATGGCATATGAAGTTTTAAATCATTCTTCTATTAATTAAGTTAACAACTCTTATGTAAACATTTCAAAGTTAAACCTTGTGGATTTCAACCTGTATTTCCACATCAAGAGCAATTGGTCTGGTATTTTACTGATTATACAAGCATCTGTGGGCTACTTTATGCATCTTCATTTATGCTAAGTTTTAATTAAGAATTAATGAAGAGCATAGATGATTATTTCGTGTGAACATTACTAATGTTAGGTTAATAGGGTAAATTTGGGGAACCAATTCTGCAGCGTACTCATTTATTGGGACAAATGTGCATCATACCGCAACAGAAATGTTCTTTTAATATGCAAAGTTTAGGAAACAAAATGGATTAAGTGAGCAAAGATTTTTAAAATTCAATTCTCTAAAATTAATAAATAAGCATATTAATTACAAAAATAATTAATATGCAAATGCAATTAAATACTGGAATGCGACAGAACTAGTGATCTTGTCTATCCATTAGTACATTTGGTTCAATCATTTTTTTTTATTAGTTCAATCAATTATCCTTCAATCGTATTTGTAACAACATAAATATGATGCCTCATTAGCTGACTGATAAAAGTAAGAATCTTAGATGACATAATATTAAGCATTGGAAATTAGGGATTTAAGTTGTCTGAGTCAAAGAAGTTTTAAAGGAAATGGAAGTTTTATTTCCATTTCCCTTAAAACTTCCAGAAAACCAGAATGAGACTGTAGAAATTTCTTGGATAAAGAAAGAGAGCTTGGAGGATTTGAAACTCACAGGACAGACTGGAAGGAAGATGGGAAGAGGGAAACAGCAAACCAGATAAGCTAATGTACTGGTATAGATGGATGCCAGAACAGGAACTGAGGGTGATAGTAAGGAAAAAAAAACACTGCTTCATGTTACCAGGGATAAGAAGTTGTGGAAAGCCATGATTGACCACTTTCTGTAAAGACACAGTGACTAGAAGGAGAGTCAAGAATTCAAGTGATACTGGATTAAGAAAGATTTATGTCCAATTTCAAAATGTGTTATGCTGTAAAAACTTATTACTTATATTGAAGACAGGCAGTATTTGTGGTGATAGGCCCTGGAAGATGGAGAGTGAAGAGACTGTAAAAATCAGAACTTCATAATGAAACTAAGAAAGTAATGGCAAGCATTTCAAGAACAAAAGTCCATATCCATTATAAAAGAACATTCAAAGGTTTTTACAGTAGTTACAGAAGAATATAGACAAAAAAAATACAAAGATATACAAAAATGAAATAATTGGATTCAAATGATAAATAAAAAGTATGCTATAGTGGTAAGTGCTGAAAGTTTCTCAGCCTGATCCACTTTCCCAAATCTGACTAAATGATGAAATATATTTGGGTTGAGAATTTCTCAGCACCCACTTATAAAACATTGATCCAGAAATCAGTTTAAGAAAAACCCATCTTATAATGACAAATCATACAAGGAAAATTAATGACAGAATGGAAAAAAAATGACATCCTTTAGGACTAAAAAGTAATGTTTATGTTGATGTAATTATATATGTGTATGAAGGCGAGGAGGAATATAAAACACAAACATTGGTTATGCATAGATAGAAAATGTTGAAAATTTTGGGATGCTGGAATCTTCAACTTTTAAATTTAAATTGTTGTTTTAGATGTATCTGGTTATATAGTTCAGCCAATTTTGTTTAGTTGCTTTATGTTTGTGTTTTGACCACTTTTATTATCATCAAAATGCTTGCATAATTTATGAAGCCTTAATTGTTGATATCATCATTAATTACATTTTAGAAAATTGAGATGAAGCCAAAAAAATCAATCACATCTAATTTCAAGTCATTATGTTTGTCCTATAATATTTGTTACATTTGCATACATATTTTATATGCTAAATGTAACAAATATTATCGGACAGAGTATTAATTAACAATTATTAATGCTATCAAAATCTTTTTATGCTTTCATTAACTAATTTCTTTTATTCCTTGTTTACTTACTTTTGTCTTTAATTCACAATGCAAATGGTTATATTTGATTGACAATAAATTCCTTTTTCCTTCATTCAATGAAATTATTTAAAGATCAAGAGTTGATGAAAGTAAGATAAAACTTATAAAAATACGAGAGAAAGAGGCAAAGGGGGGGGGAAGAGAAGGATCAAAAGTAGGAAAGCGAAAGACAGAAAAAGGCAAAGAAAGATAAAAGAAAAACAAAGGAAAAACAAAAGAAAAAAAGAGGAAAAAAGAAAGAACAAAAAAAAAAGAATATGGCAATAAAGTAAACAAAAAGAGAGAGTCTATATAACATGATTATTAACTCCTTATAAAATATCCTTTGTTTAGTGCCGTATGCAGTTATTATCCATAAGTGATTAAGAACAGTTACATGATTATCATTTATTTATATGCGAATTATAATCAGTTCAGTTAGTTACATGAATGTCAGATCATTACTACAGTCTGGGAAATTGGAACAAAGAATTGTATAAGTCCAAGAAGAGAAATTTTGTTAATATTGGCCTGAATACAAATAATCAATACAAAATAAAATTAACTCAATAGCTGATTGTGAAATCAATATGGAATGTTTGAATATAATGACGCCTTTTGCTTCTTGTCATTGTTCTATCAAATGAGTCATTCATCTTTATAATCTCAACCATTTTCTTGGGTTTTACATGTCTGCCTTGAGTGACTGGTTTCATAAATCTATTAAATTTTATATTATCTATCTATCTATCTATCTATCTATCTATCTATCTATCTATCTATCTATCTATCTATCTACACTCTCTCTCTCTCTCTCTCTATATATATATATATATATATATGATGACTGCAAACTCATGTTCAAGCATTGCCATTGCTTGAATACCCATAAGAGAGCTCATCGATGAGCTGCTCTCATGTGGCTTTTAAGTCCTGCTAAAGGCATACATTTTTTGGCACAGGAGTGGCACATACATACATACATATATATATATATATATATATATATATATATATATATATATATATATATATATATATATATATATATATATATATATATATATATATATATATATATATATATATATAAACACACACACACACACATATATGTGTGTGTATATATATACAGTGTATCACAAAAAGTGAATACACCCCCCACATTTCTTCAAATATTCAAGTATATCTCTTCATGGGACAACACTGACAAAATGACACTTTGAAACAATGAAAAGTAGCCTGTCTGCAGCATATATAACAGAGTTAATTTATTTTTCCCTCAAAATAACTCAAAATATAGCCATTAAAAGCTAAATCCCTGGCAACAAAAGTGAGTACACCCCTTAGGAAAAGTTGTCAATATTAACATACAACATGTCAACTGTCAATATTTTGTGTGACCACCATCATTATCCAAAACTGCCTTTACTCTCCTGGGCATGGAGTTTACCAGAGCTTCACAGGTAGTCACTGGAATGCTCTTCCACTCCTCAATGACGACGTCGCGGAGCTGGCGGATATTTGAGACTCTGCGCACCTCCACCTTCTGCTTGAGGATGGCCCAAAGATATTCTATTGGGTTCAAGTCTGGAGACATGCTTGGCCAGTCCATCACCTTTACCCTCAGCCTCTTCAGTAAAGCAGTGGTTGACTTGGATGTGTGTTTGGGGTCATTGTCATGCTGGAACACTGCTCTGCGACCCAGTTTCTGGAGAGAGGAGATCATGCTCTGCTGCAGTATTTCACAGTACATGTTGGAGTTCATGTTTCCCTCAATGAAATGTAACTCTCCAATACCTGCAGCACTCATGCAGCCCCAGACCATGACATTCCCACCACCATGCTTGACTGTAGGCATGACACACTTATCTTTGTACTCCTCACCTGGTCGCTGCCACACATGCTTAAGGCCATCAGAACCAAACAAATTAAATTTTGTCTCATCAGACCATAGGACATGGTTCCAGTAATCTATGGGCTTTGTTGACATGTCTTCAGCAAACTGTTTGCGGGCTTTCTTGTGTATTGCCTTCAGAAGAGGCTTCCTCCTGGGGTGACAGCCATGCACACCAATTTGATGTAGTGTGCGGCCTATGGTCTGAACACTAACAGGCTGAATCCCAATCTCTTTAATCTCTGCAGCAATGCTAACAGCACTCCTACGCGATCTTTCAAAGAAAGCATTTGGATGTGACACTCAGCATGTGCGCTCAGCTTCTTTGGGTGACCTACCCGAGGTCTGTTCTGAGTGGACCCTGTTCTTTTAAAATGCTGGATGATCTTAGCCACTGTGCTGCAGCTCAGTTTCAGGGTGTTGGCAATCTTCTTGTAGCCTTGGCCATCTTTATGTAGTGCAACAATATGTTTTTTAAGATCCTCAGAGAGTTCTTTGCCATGTGGTGCCATGTTGGAACTTTCAGTGACCGGTAAGAGAGAGTGTTAGAGCTGCACTACAAATTTGAATACACCTGCTCCCCATTAACACATGGGCATAGTTACACTAATGAGTCACATGGCATTTTGGAGGGAAAATGAAAAGCAGTACTCAATTTAGACATTTAGGGGTGTAGTTTCTTGGGGTGTACTCACTTTTTTAGGGTGTAGTTTCTTAGGGGTGTACTCACTTTTCTTGCCAGGGATTTAGCTTTTTAATGGCTATATTTTGAGTTATTTTGAGGGAAAAAGAAATTAACTCTGTTATATATGCTGCAGACAGACTACTTTTCATTGTGTCAAAAGGTAATTTTTTCAGTGCTGTCCCATGAAGAGATATACTTGAATATTTGAAGAAATGTGAAGGGTGTACTCACTTTTGTGATACACTGTATATGTATATATATTTATATATATATATATATATATATTTTATATATATATATATATATACACACACACATACAGTCAACGACAAAATTATTCAAACAGCTATCAATTTTGAATATTTTTATCCATTTCTCAGATTCTAATGTCCATATGGAACCAAGTTTTTTATATGCACAAAAAAGGAATATAAAATTCAGTTTTCAGAACAATAAGTTAAATGAAACAAATTTGACAGATGAATTATGCAAAATAGGAAAAGACAAAATTAATTGTACAGTATCATTTTAAATTGATTGATTCATGTAAGTATAAGTAATTTACATAATTATTTTATCAGTGAAGCCTTCTAGACTATTTATTCATTAGAATATTTGTGATGATTCCAGCAAAGAACATCATGTGGTGCATAGGAGCTTAACATTGACTTGAGACAGAGAATTATTAACTTCCACAAGTCAGGAAATAGTTACAGTATGATTTCAAACTGATTAGCTATCCCTAGATCTATGTTACAGTCCATTATAAAGAAGTTTAAACAGTTTGGCACAATACAGAATTTACCTGGGATGGAAGAAAACCCAAATTGTCACTGAGAACTACACAAAAACTGTGTCGTGAGGTTAATATAAATCCAAGAATTGTTTTGAAAAACATCACCAAAAGTTTAGATACAATGGGTGTCAGCATAAGTACTGACATAATACAACATTGTTTAAATAGAAATGGGTTGCATGGAAACTGACCACAATGAATTCCTCTTTACAAAATATGTCACATTGTTGCTTGGTTTAATTTTGCCAAAATGTACTTGAACAAAGAAAATTGCTTTTGGGAACAAGTACTATGGAATGATAAAACAAAAATTGAACTTTTTGAACATAATGATGTACAGAAGATTTGGTACAAGCAAGGTGAGGCTTTCCTCACAAAGAACACAGTGGTAACATTAAAACATGGAGGCAGCTCAATGATGTTTTGGAGTTGTTTTAGCTTGTGGAATCTTCCACATTAGCCTTTAACCTCCTTCAGAAAAATGTATTTGTCTCTGAAAAGCCTTTAACCAATAATCATCTTGTTTTTACAAATTCAATCTTTTTATTGGTTAATAAACACCAAAGTGTAGCAAAATTCCAAATGAATCCCATTTCCCACCAAGCTCTTTTGAGCTGATTTCACTACACAAAATCATCTATAAATTAACTGCAGCTGACTCAATTCAGAGAGTCAGCCACCGGCGGAGTTCAACGAGATGCTACCAAATTCCATGCATGATAATTCACTGACTCACACACCACATTGAAATCTCAACAAACTCAACAAACATTCATCAACCATTGTCTGCGTGTTAACCAACATCTACAGTTCATTGAAAAGTGAAACAATTTCACTACTAAAAAGTAATTGTATATTTCACCAACTTAGCCTACACAGACAAAGGCAAGTAACTCATGATAACATTTATTCTTATTACACACACTAATAAATGAACGAACACATAATTTCTTTTTACTTGCAGAAACGAAATCATTTTAAATTTCTTAACAATCAAAAAGTACCAACATTTCTTAAAAACATTCCTGCACAAACATTCCTTATAACATTGTCTTAATTATTACAACATTAAACATTGTAACTGTCATTAAATGTACATTTTATTGTTGATATAAAAATTTCTTTAATGTTAAATTTACAACAGTATTTAGTAGTTTCTTGCCAAGCAATTTGTTCTTAAATTGCTTGTATAACCTATATTTTGTGGGATACGGACGCTATAAGCACGCATAAACTTCATCTTACTTAATTTTGCTTTCTGATATATTTCACTCCATGTACATCGCGCAACAAGCTTAAGGGGGACTGGATAATTAATTGCAATAAGAGGTATAATGAAATCTGCAGACTATATAAAAATTCTGGATGAAAATCTACAACTATTAGTGCAAAATCGTCATCTAAGTTGGCGATTTACTTTCCAGCAAGATAATGATCTCAAAACTACATCTAAATCAGTGACAGCATGGTTTCAGAAAAAGATGATTACAGTTCTGCCATGACCTTCAATAAGTCCTGACTTGAATCCTATTGAAAATCTATGGCAAAAATTGAAAGTTCAAAAAAATCATCGATCACCAAAAAAACTTCAGGAATTAAAACATGTAACCATTAAAGAATGGAAGAAAATTCCAGAAAAGACTTGTTCAAATCTCATCAAAAACTTTAGAAAACAATTGCAACAAGTTATAAAGATGAGAGACCATGCTATTGGCTATTAATATTTTGAAAATTCAATTTTTTCTATTTTTCATACTGTAAGAATAATTTTGTCTTTTCCTATTTTGCATAATTTGCCTGTCAAATTTTTTTCATTTAACCAATTCTTCTGAAAATTGTGCTTATTAACATATAAAAAACTTTGCATCATACGGGCATTAGATTGTGAGAAATGGATAAAAATATTCAAAATTGCTGGGTGTATGAATAATTTCATCATTGACTGTATATATATATGTGTGTGTGTATGTGTGTGTGTGTGTGTATATATATAAACACAGACATACACACACACATATATATGTGTGTGTGTGTGTGTGTTTTGAACAATAAAAAATATTAAAAAATTTAAAAATAAAATTTTTAAACACAATGGGTTGTATATTAATATTTTTGTGTTTTATTATTTCAGTTAGGTTCCTCAACTAGTTTCAGCCAGCATGGCCATTATCAGGATCAAAAAATCGCAGCTTGTTATATCTACTATAGTCATATGGAAAATTTTAAAAAAGTATCCCCATCTAATACTACTACTGTAGACTGTGTTTAGAAGAAAAATTAGCAATATTAACTTTTAATTATCAAATTAAATTATTAAATAAAAAGAATGAAATAATGGGTTGATACCAACATATTAACAAATATTTACTTTGTTACTTTAATAATAATATAACTTAATAAATCAATTAAAAATATTATCTAAAACATTATAATTAATAATAAAAATTAACAAATATTACAATTTAATTAACAATATATCTTCTATATAAGCCATAAAAAAAATATAATTTCATTTCAAAGAAAAAATTTACAACTGGAAGACAAATCTACAGCTGAAAAATGAAAGATATAAACAAAAGCAAAAAAGAATGTTAAGTTCATAAATAACCACTTGTACAAAACAGAGTAAAACATGTGGATTGAAAAAGATGTGGAATGAAGTGAAAAAATTGAACAACTGGAAGAAAAGTCTACAGCTAAAAAATGAAAGATATAAACAAATAAAGTGAAAAAATTGAAAAATTGGAAATAGCACTTAAAACCACAACCCCTAGAGACTGGAAGTTTTACCAAGAAACATCAATGTTGGGATAAAATTGATATTTAAAAGTTAAGTAATTTTTTTTCATATAATATCATTAACACACTATTTTTAATATCCTTTTAATATTTTTAATATTGAACCTATATATGAAAATATCTACTGTTTCTTAAATCTTATATATATATATATATATATATATATATATATATATATATATATATATATAATTTAAAGAAAAACCGACCATTTTAAGGTTCTATTGTTATAATTTATTTCACCAGAGATTTTCTTTTTCTCTGGATCATCAGACCTCACTTCCAAGGATGAAAAAATGAATTTAAACTTACACTTTGGAAGGGCAGTATTAAGCTTATGTAAGGTGATATAGAGAGTGGTGAGATATAGTGTGACAGACCTAGTCAAAATTAGAGAGGGAAGGGAGAGATAGAAATGCTTTTAAATTTATTTTTATTTTTATTTTATTACAATACTTAATATTGAGGAGATGGGGTAAGGTTCAGGCCTTGACCTATTTAATAGGTCAACTCACTGGAAATGATGTAAAAAGAAAAAGAGAAAAAAAGAAAAAAGAGAAAAAAAGAAAAAAAGGGGAGAAGTAAAGATGTAAGAAATAAGAAATGGACTTAGGGTTTTCAAGAAAAGAGAGGGGATATAAATTTGAAGAGGGAAATTAACGTATGTGGGCATATATCAGCCAATCTAGAAAAACACAGATTAATATATTTTTAAATATTTTCTTTTTTCATTTGATTGTAATTTAAGTGTTTAAATTCTCCACAAATAAATTAGGAATTTAATATAAACTGAATATGATATCAATAAACAAAATATAAAAAAGTAAAAGGTTACTAATATTAATATTTTAATATTGTGAATAAAGGTTAAGGAGTAATATTTCTTCGTTAGAGTCTAAGTCATCAATTTAATTTGTAACTATTTCTAGATGAGTAATGTTTCTTAATTAAAGTCTAAGTTTCAAATCTAATTTGAACTGTTTCAAGATGAAGTAAGATTTGAAGATAATAATAAAATAATTTACTGTCTTTACACTTAATCTCTCTATATATATACAATCATCCATATATATATATATATATATATATATATATATATATGCATACATACATACCTCATACATATATTCATACACACCAAATACATATTTACATAAATGTATATACACATATACCTGTATACATATACAAATACATATACAACTACATACACATTTATCGATACACATACATATACATACATAACCTTACATATACACACACACATATATATATATATTTACATATACATATTTACACATGCATCCATATATATACATATTTAAATTTTCTTTTAAATTTTACAGTTAACGTTAGATAGTGATTTAAGTGTTTATTTTCATTACTTAATTATATATATATATATATATATTAATTAATTAATATACATATTATCCCTCACTCCTCATACAACTTAGAATTTCATGCACAATACAATATTCATGTGCGAATAATATTTATTAATATATACTTCATAGCTCTGTTATATTAAATCAAGCACTCTTTTTATATATATATATATATATATATATATATATATATATATATATATATATATATATATATATATACATGATTCATTAAAGATGTCTGACAAGGTACTGCCATTAAGCTTATTATTTAGTCTTTCTTGTGTTTTTACAAATGTTTTCTTTTCTGGGCACTAAGTGTATAAAATCTGTATAAAAGTTCAGCACATTGGAATAGTTTCAGCTATTCTTTTAGCCATAATCAAGGAGGATTTTTATATTTCATTTTTAAGTGAATGTGTGGGTTGTTTTACGTATATATGGCAATATCTATACTCAAACTAATAGTATTAATATGAAAAATCTGCTCAGCCTATGCTTCTCCAACTACTACAGGTCCCACGTAGAAAATATTTAAAAAGTTACTAAACCCAATATATATGTCCTTTATGTAGACAATATTTTTATTTTAGCGAAAACCACATTAAAAATAAACTCCATCCTTAAATCTGCCTATGAGTATAGTAAAAAAATATCCATTCTTAGATATACTCATAGAATTCAGTAATAACACATTCACCATTTCATTATACAAAAATACACTAGCAAACACTCTTGCCACTTTAATTTTATAAGTAAATGCCCACAAAGATATAAAATAGTAGTTATAAAAAATTCCTAAAGAGAGCATACAAGAATGAATCCTCACATCCCCTTTTCCTTAAAGAACTCAATAATGTAAAACAAGTACTAGTTAACAATGGTTTTCCTAACTACTTCATCAACCACCAGATTAGACTATTTCTTTCAAAATAACTAATAACATGCAGATAAAAACAATAACATTAACATATTCAACAAAAGCCAAATAAATGTCAATTATAAGCAAGACCCATTTTCTCTTAAAAGTATTATATATAAATAGACAACTCCAGTTGACCAGAGCAAGAAACTTAAATTAATTATCTATTACAAAAAATTTAAAACAGCTAATGTTATCATCAAAAATAACAACACACCCACAAAATCGAAACTACAAAGAACTAACATTATTTATGAGTTCAAATGTGCTTTAAGGAACTGTGTACCTGATCAAACCAGTTTTAAATAACTATATTGATCATAATACTACATGACTATCTAGACAACTCACATTACATCTACCCAGCCATAGCTCAATTAGGGCTAATTTTAAAACACATAAACACCTACCAAACTCCATCCAAAAGATTTTAGTAGAAAATACAAGTATAATAGCCTTATCCACCTGTAAAAACAGATTCAAAATAATGGAATAAACAATAAAAAAGAAAAGCCAACACTCAATGACATTAACTATGAACATGGTCACAATGTGCTGACCATGTTTGGGAAATAAAATATTCTTATAACTTCAGACACACACAAAAAACCCATATATCCAGTTAATGGATACTCATATTTAAGTAGGCACTCTGTTTATTTATTAAACAGTATATTTATTTTTGTCTACCTGTCTGAATGTTCAAGAAATTTTATTAAGGAAAGCTTTGCACTCTCCAGCAGGATTTGAATCTGTGTCCTCCAGGGCATGTAGGAGCTATGGTTAAGTAGAGCTTGCTCTAACCAACTTAGCTACAGAGAACAGTTGGTCAGACAAGGCCAAATTGTGTGGTTTTAAGGGAGATTTCTCTCATCATGGATCTCTCAACATTTTCATCTCCAGACATAAGCAAAGAGAATTTTTAGAATTAATTTTTTATATATATATACTTACCTGTATTAGAGGAACCAAAATTAAAATTTTACTAAAACATTTTCATGATAAATATAAACAGAAAAATGATTTAAATTAAAAATAGAATTTCTTTTGTGTGTGCATGTGTCTCTGTACATGTGTGAGAATGTATATATGTATGTTTGTGTGTGCATATGTTTGCATATGTGAGAGAAAGAGAAAATATTTTAATAACCTATGTCTACTAAATGTTGTCAAGTCAGTATTGATATGTTTGGAATTATACTAAACATATCTATTAAAAATCCTTTTTGGAAAAAAATTGAAGCGATTTGATATTTGCTAATGTCTTTTTATTATTTTAAAACATATGAAAATGAAATAATATTTTTAGGAATTTGTATTACTTACAAATAAAACTTTAACAAGCTCCCTACCATATTGAATGGAATGGATGGTTTAGCTTAAAAGGGTTAATAACAAAGGTCCTTCTGTATTCCAACAATACTAAAACTTGTTTGTAGTACTTGTAGCAATCCTACTTTAGGTACAATGAATTGTCAGTGACTTACAAATATTTTCACATAATTTCCAGAGAAAAATAATGATGCATCAGATCACTTAGGACATAAAGAATGTGTGTATTACTAATTTTATTTACATATTAGGATAGCAGAAGGATTATATATCATCAGTGGTCATAGTTGTAAGGTAGTAACCCAACTATTAAATAGCTTTTCATACTAATGACAATCAAAAGAGTTGAATTATCAAGTTATACAAGTTAAAAATCATCCTGTCAGTTTTTCATAATTTAATCAAAAGTGTCAATAAAAATTTCATGCCAGTCTTTAATTAAATCAGTTTAACCAAACCCGAGCAATTAGTTTTAGAAAACTGAAGGCCATTACAAATGTCTCTGAAATCAAAGTGGGAAAAAGAAAGAAAGAAGCCTGTTTATGAGTTATGAAAATATTGCCACACCATATGACTTCAAGTCTTTTTCCTATTATCAGTCATCATTCTTCAATGAAAAAGAGAAAATAATTCTCTAAACAAATATGCTAGAAAAATGTCTAAGAGAATAAGATTTGGTCAATATATAGCTGACAGTCTGACAAAATATAGTATATTTTATAACAGTGTTCAATATACATTGATACTAGATGAAATTTTAAAAGGGCAAATTAAAAATGATTTCTCATTCAAAAAGTTGCAGCAATAAAAGAAAAGAGACTTATACAACATAGCAGCTAAAAGAGTCAAAAGCAAAAATAGAAACATGATTAATATTCATCCTGGTAAGGATTTTAACAGTGACACAGTGGAGTAATGGATAGCAGTTCAGATTGAGGAATTAGAGAGCCAAGTTCAAATTCCAGTCAAATCCATTACATTCACTTACGTGCTAATACCCTTGGGAAAGGTATGAATCCTCTTCTTCTCCACCCACCTCCAGCTATAGGTAAATAGCAGAACAGACTGGGTTCTATAGCCTTGGATGGCAACTGGTCTACTGCAGAAAGAAATGGTAACCTACTGTGGAAAATATCTGCCTCATCAGTCATGTATCGAAAGATACATGATCGCCTAAGTGTGTATCACACATGGCACATAACTGACTGACTTTATAGATATTCCTCAGTGAAACATTCTTATGCCTAAATAAAGAGAAACTGATCATGGTTAGTGTGGTGATTATGCAAGCCATTAATAGTAAAGTCATTCATTATTGCTTGCTCAATGAATAGGACAACGTTTCAAGAAATGAAGCATATACAGAATTATATAATTTATTATCTAAAAATTGACAACCAATTTAATTGGAAGTTTACTTTACTGTTTTATTATATATATATATATATATATATATATATATATATATATATATATACTAGCATAGTACCTATAAAAAAATCACAGAACTCTTTGCATACTAAATGATATTTCTATTTTGGATCAGAGTATTTGTGGTCTCTTCCTAAAATCAAAGTGCCATTTCCTGGTTCTCAGTCTAGGTATCTGTGCACTCTGCTTTAGATCATCCCTAGCTCTAAAAATATGCAAAAACTATGGTTAAATTGTTGCCATTTTATATTTTTAATTTTACACAGGCACATTGTTTTTGATTTTGTCAACTGCAGAGTATAGTAGGGTCAGTTGGGCATCATCTGTGAGAAAAAGAGCACCGTAACACAATTCACTCCACCAGAAATTTGGAAACAGCATGTTGTACTGCTTGGCATTCATATATATATATATATACATACAAACATACACACATACACATATACACGCACACACATATACAAACATATATACATATATACCCCCACATATATAAACATATATACATATATACCCCCACATACATACACATAAACATACAGAAGTACACGCAAATAGAAATATATATGCACACACACACCCAGATATATATATACATATACATATATATTTCCCTCCTTCTCTTTTTCTTTCCTTTCCCCTCCTATTCCTTTCTTTTTCCCTCTTTCTCCTCTTTTTGCTTTTTTCTTCCACCTTCCTTCTTTTTATAAAAATAACCTACGTACATATATATACATCTATCAGTAAAAACACATGCATACACATACACACACACACACATGCGAACATGAACAACACAGTACATGTACACCAACACAAACCCACCGGAGGACCATCAGGTAATAAAAGTAATAATCTATTAGACTTACAGTGACATATTATTATCGTTGAAAGTATTACAACCCCTATAGTAAGTTAAATTTATAGCGATGTTTACAGTTAACGGTTAGTTCATATCGTTGATTTAAGAAGTGGGTTATATTTTTAAATCTAATTATTTCAAATTTTTCATTAAGGCATAGATAGCAAGGGGCATATAAGGAGTTATATGTTCAGGCTCTCTTGATTAATTTCCATTTAACAGTAGGTGTTTTTTTCTTTTCTTTTAGACTCCAAAAATACTTGGATAATGAAGTCTTGTACTTATAATTACTGCTATTAAAAGATTGCATATGTCCCCGCTAACATTCCTTGAGTAAATTCATGGTGCTACCAATGTAAAGTTTTTGATATTTGGGTTTTCTAGTGTAGAGATTGTACTAAGATAAACTACAGAACTAGTCAAACAATTATTCTGTAGTGGACAATTATTTGGATTCCTACAATTGCACAAGTTGTTATTCATGTCATTATACTTAGTAATACTACTTGCAACCTGGTGAGTAGTCAAGTTTTTTGAGTCCCTATACTTGTTAAAGACTCAGTTGTTATGTTTTTTTAATTATTTTCTCTAGGTTATCTGTACAACTATAGCTTAATTTAAGGGTATTAGGATTAAATATTTTACTAAGTCGGTTAGTTTTGGTATCGGGGAAATGTTTCTTGATGAGGTTTAGAAATATACGTCCTAATTTAGTTTTAACCATTATATTGAAAGGGGGAGTAAACCAAATGATTTTTCTAGATCTTCTTTTCTTATAACGGTTATAATTAACAGGGTTTCTATATTGAATAGTGGTACCCATGTATCCACTATTTTTAAGGGCAGAATTGTAAAAATCATGATGTTTATTAAAAACCTCTTTGTTAGAAGAGTTAGTACTAATCCTAAGTCCACTGGAGGAGAGTATGTGCTTGATAACTGAAGTGGGGTGGTTGGAATTGGGATGCACATATACTGGGTTGGAATTATCCTGAAATACATGATAAAATATTTTAGCTATCTCTAGAATGTTTAATAAGTCTTACCTCAGCAGTGTTTCTAATGAATGTATATATGAATTCTATCCACATCTCAGTTATAATCATTGGCTGATGCACATAATAACCCAAGTTTAAAAGCATTAATTTTTCAGGTTAAAGGTTGTCATAACCTTCTTTCTTGTGAGTAAAGATTAAATATTTTGATTGTACAATACTGGCAATTATACCTTCAGTTATTAATATTAACCCCTGAGCTATTATATAGGACTTGCAAATGGTAGAAGGCAGAAAAAAATTATCAAATGCTAATCATTGCTACTATCTGCTTTCTGATCTTAATATGGCTGCAGACAAAAGATCACTTGGTACAAAAATATATTTTGATTGCATTTTACAGTTGGTGAATTTGTAAGTTTATTCTTGTTAGACTGTAATTAGTGAAGATAATTTCATGCAATGCATCATTAAATGATTTAAATGCACAAATCTGCTCAAATTTGGACAGAATTAGCTGGAGTTTTTCTTTTATACTAATGTTCACCCAATACAAAATCCAAGAGCCACTCAAAGTAGAGGATTACTGTATGGTGTTGTATGAATGTAAGAAAGGGCAAGAAGGGAAATTCATGAACTACACAGGAGATTGTAGTGATTGGGAAAATATCCTACCAGAAGTTTTGGGGAATATGCTGTCTGAATTGAACTTACTTCTTACTATTGGAATATGTAGAGAATGGGGATGATTCACCCTTGTTTACATGGCATAGTGGCTCCAAGTTGAAAAAGTCAGGGGTTGTCGAACTAAGGAATGTAGCTTATCAGAACACATGCCATGGAAGTAGTCATAGAACTGCAAGAGGCACAGAGGATCACAACATTTCGTCTATGGGAAAAGGGGCTGTAGGGTGGAAAATAATTCATCAACTTTGGTTGCAGTTGAACTTGGTATATGTAAATGTTCTTTCATTAAAGTTACTAATTTGACAACATAAAAGATGTCAGGAATGTTCTCCCGAGATAGAACTTAGTTTATTTTAATAAAATTTCTTATAAAGGGATAGATTATATGATAAAAGTGATTATAACAGGCAACAGCTGCAAGGAATTGTTTTACAATGAGAATAAGGACAGCAAACAAGAATTTTTTTTTTTTTTTTATCACTTTAAACATTATTTTTAATGGATACTCATATTTGAGTAGATGCTCCATTTATCTTTTTAACAGTATATTTATTTATTATTGCCTACCAGCCTGAATATGCAAGAAATCCTATTAAAGAAAAGTATGTACTCTCTAGGAGGCATGGTGGAGTAATGGATAGCAGCTCAAATTGAGGAATCGAAGAGACATGTTTAAATTTCAGTCAAATCCATTACATTCACTTACATGCTAATACCCTTGGGAAAGGTATGAATCCTCTTCTTCTCCCCCTAGCTATGGGTAAGTAGCAGGACAGACCGGGTTCTATAGCCTTGGATGACAATTGGTCTACCACAGAAAGAAATGTCAACCTACTGCGGGAAAAATCTGCCTCATCAGTCATGTATCAAAAGATACATGATCGCCTGAGCATGTATCACGCATTGCACATAACTGACTGATGTACTCTCTGGCAGGATTTGAATATGTGTCCCTCTAGGCAATGAGAGACTGTCATTAGATCCAATGTGCTTTAATCACATCTAACAACAGGTTATCTCTGCTCAGAGTGACACAGGTTCAAATACAGCCAGAGAGTACACAATTTTTTAATATGATTTCTTGAAAATTCAGGCTGGTAGATGAAAATAAATAAATATACCGTTTAATAAATCAGTGGAGCATCTACTCAAATATTAGTATCCACTAAAATAATGTTTAAAGTGATAAAAAACTGTCAGATTGATAAATAAAAATCCATTTCTTTAGAAAATAGAGTTAAATGTTAATTAACTAAATGTTAATCCTTATATTATTTTCCATATTAATATATTTTTTATACTAACTTACAAGCCTACACTACTGCAATATACATTGAATCTACTGTTACATATTACCTTGCTTGCCCATAGATTTTTGTAATGATTTGCAACTACCTACACATGCTTTTAATGCTTTTAGAAATTCAACCATGAGAACTTTCTCTGTAGAAAATTATAAAGTATATGAGTTTTATAAAACCTTAAAAAATCTTATTCACTGCAAAACTTAGTTCTATGTCAATTAATGAAAATAAATTATGTCCAAGGGTAAAAAATTCAACTAATATTTAACCATGAATAAATTTTTGTTATCTTTTCTCCAGCCAAGGTATTGTAAAATATAAAAGAGTAAATAACAGAGAAAAGCAATAAGTAGAAATAAAGGAATATTTTACAGGATAAATTCAGCTTTTTAATTAAATAATTGAAAAGTAAGAAAATGTTCTGTTTCTGCAAAAATGTATAAACCACAATTTAATACTGAAAATTGTATTTATTCTTCTGTATTATTAAAATAACTTGATAAAATTATATTTGTGGTAACTGAACTGAGTGTATAAACAACCATAATGTAATAAATGTTACTACCAAACTCATAATATTGATAATTCATAATGATAATGTTCTTGGCACTGGTAACAATAATAATACATATGATGAATGTGATGATAAGAGTAATGATGTTAACTAGAGAAGTAAATCCTATATTTATGCTTCTGCTAATAGTAATAGAGAAATTACACTGGTCTCCAATTTTTTCAAGTTGACTACTTCAGAAATGGAATGTGCCAATTCTTATGTATTCTGAAATGCTGAATTTGAAAATGACCTTCAAATTAGATCATTGGCCCTAGACCTGGAGATATTTAGTCTGTTATGTCATACACATGAGTAGAATGGATATCTCCAAGAAAAACAATTTTGCTTTGCAAAATCTTCTTTAATGTTCTGTTTTATGTAGGTTAGCAGAGCAATACACAAACACTTCAAGATGGCAATATGTGTGTCTATTGGATAAAATACAACTGGAAAACTCTTCAGAAATATATGCAGAAGTAGCAATCAGCAGCATGATTAGTTGGTTCTCTCCAAATCATAGGCACTGCAAACCACATAGATTTTTTTGTTCCTGGTTAGCCACTGACAAAGATTTGTTGTACAGATATTACAGCATATGTCTAGTGTCCACTTCTTGCCTTGGTTTTGCATCCAATATACAGATGGTAAGCTTTTCTCAAAACAGGTGTTATATTTTGCTTTTGAGATGCAAAAGTCACTTCACCACACACATGGCAAAAGTTATCGACTTTGTTCAGACATTCAGAGGAAATTTTTCACATCTCAGTTAAATGTGTGAATACCTGAGTGAAAAGGAGAATAATAATTAATTTATTAGGAGAATAATTATATATAATAAGTTTATTAGGAGAATAATAATTAATCTGGCAAGGATAACAATTTTGATTAAATGTTCATATAAAACTTGTACTCTATTTTGAAAACTAGAGCTATTCAACAATTTTGGATATTTCCAGGGTCCCAAAATTATCTAAAATTGGCTATTTTTACTTTTTGAAGCTTTTATGTTGTAGATCAGTGTTATCCGTCTTGAAGCAATTGTTACAATAATAATGGTAATGAAAAGAGAAGGACCAAAGTAAAATTTCATCTAATGAGATAGGAATGTAAATTTAGGCACCTACAGAGAAATAATGGAGTAAAAGTAGTAATCGTAGAATGACAAGAAAATGGGTTCATTGTTTTAAGAGATAGTACATTTCATTCTTGTTTAAATGATAAAATAATTATATCAGATCTGGATACATTTATTTAGCATTTCTTAACTGAATTTCTGGCATGAGGAGTTATCATTATTTACATTATTTACATTTTGACTTATGTTCTCAGCTGTCTTTGTAATTATTATCATGGCATTTCAGCCATTTGGCTCTCCATCCTCAATCAGGTCTATCCTGGTAGCCTTTAAGGAATAGTGAACTGAATCTTTTCTTCAATCTACAGATTATGCTTGTTCAAGGGATATCTTCTCTTAATAGCTTAATGGATTAAAGTCATCATTTGTGACTTTGGTTATATAGTAATTGTGAGTTCAATCCCTGAGGTTTAGATTAATTGAAAGCAAAGTGAGCAATGATTGATAAGTACTAAAAATAACAAGACAAGTTATCACTAGAATGATCTACCCCCATAGATTAAACAGAAGATCCGGTACAAAATTCCCTAAAGTTTACCCAGTTAGATAGACCTGAAGAAGGCTGGAGTGCATAACAGCTGAAACATTGTGATAATAACAAACATGAGGATATTAGTCCAAATGTAGATAATGTAAGTAATTTCTTAACTGATTCTTTTTCATCTATGTGCCCTTTCTCTTCAAGGTCTGGGTGACCATGGCTCTCCAAAACTTCCAGTTTTTTGTAACCTTTAGTAAAGTTTGTCTTTTTGTAATATCGCTTAATCCCTGTTCTATCAACCATTTACACAATCTTGTTAGCTAGGCTAGGTAGGTTCTTGCTTTTCTCAGTCTCTCTTGTCTTCAATATGTCCTACAAGTGTCAAATGAGAAAGTTTAATTTACTGATATTCAGACACTTTTATCTTCTTTTAAATTACAAAACAACTTTGTATCTAAAATATTTTTATACCAAATAATGTTTTTTTTTGTTTTGATTTTTTTTGTTTTTCAATAAGATGTCAGACATGTTATTTTCAAATGAATAAATGACAATAATCTTTAGTATTTACTATTTTCTTTTTTCAGTCAGTTATCAACAAATCTTTCAATTTAACTCAGCATGAAATATTGATCAGTGGATAGCATAAAAATACTTTGGTTCTATTCTCAGAGTTTGGCAAGCAAAGTGAGTCGATCATAACTCATTTAAAAAGAAAAAAAAATTAATTTTTTACTTGCTCTCTTATTCAAAATCCATTAAGAAAACTTCAATATGCCTAAAAACATTTTTCTCATAAAAAGAAGTACTGTCGATTGATGAGTGAAATGTATTGAATACAGTATAAAAAGAAAAGAAAAATGAATTCAAGTTATTCTGTGATATTTTATAACTCTTAATTTCCCAGCTTTATTTTGAAAATGTTTATTTTTTCTTTTTAAATTAACTTCTATGTATCCTCTTTGTTAACTCTAAGAAATTAATAATCAAATAATGTTGGTAAAAATTCACTGTTAGTAATATTATTTTTTAAATTTCTTAAATAAAGATTAGTACAGAATGGTGGTCTGTGACATTTGACAAAGGAACAATGCTGGAAAAGATAGCAATGAAACAGTTGAACAAGAAGAATAAGGAATAGCTACTGTAACTTGTAGGCTTTCATTGCCTCATCAATAAAGCAGCTGAGGAGTTAAGAAGGCTTCCTAAAAAAAATGAAAACAGAAACTGACCAAAAACTTAATAATAATTCATAATTTACACCTCTATCAATGAAGAATATTTGCAAAGAAAAAATTATTATTATTATTATTATTTTATTTTTATTTTTGTAATCGTTTCAACCCCCCCCCCCAATCAACAATGCCACTAGAATGCAGGGGTTATTGGGAGTGAAAAGGAATGAGAAGACTTTAGTGAGTAGCAGTGAGGAAAGAACAATAAAGGAACAGGGTTCAAGAAAACAGAAGATGATGATTGATGTTGCATTAAAATTTTTGAAGATTGTAGGTGGTAGGGATGCAAGAAATTCAAAGGGATTTCTTCAGGTGAGAATTTTGGAAAAGAAACTGTTAGAATAGAAATGGTGGTTGTGTCCATCTAGTTCAACAGTAAAATGGTGAAACCTAGTTGTTAATCATTCACATGCTTAAATTCATGTAGTTGAAACAGTAGGCTAAAAAGCTCATCAGAACAATTGTCATGAAAATATTTGTAGAAAACACAGAGGGAAGCTAATCATATCAGTGGAAAAGTGACAGAAGTCAAAATGCCAGGTCATGATCGGTTACATTACAGACACTTCTTTGAATCTCGAGATATATAGCAGGAGCACCAGACTAGATATGGCAGTAATATTCAATGCATGAATGAATGATAAATTCATAAATGTGCAAAATGGAATCTGACAAGAAATATTTTCTGTCCTGACACAGTAAACCAACTTTTCCAACAGTAGATGTAGCAATTGATTCAATATAGTTATTATTATTATTAACATTAATGATGACTAGGAATACTTAGATGTTTCAGAAGAATAACTTAGTTTTACTTGAGCAGGAAATTTTCTCTTTTGTAGAAAACAATACTTGGAATTTTATTTTTCATTGTCAGGATTGATTTTTCACCATCTTTCCTTACAATTAATATTCCACATGTGTAGTTGTAAAATCACAGTAGCATCATCTATGAATTTTGTAGAAGGCATGTTATCATTAAACCTGAAGAAAATCATTACTACTTCTATGTGCTGTGTCCCTTCAGGCTGTGGGCATTCATAGCTCTTCACAACTTCCTGTCCTTTATAGCTCTAAGTAAGGTTTGTCTTTTTTCTATCTATCCTAATCCCTGTTCTGCCAATCATTTATACAAGCTTGTAAGATTATTCACTGCAATCATCTGTCTCTTTTGCCTTCAGTATGTCCTGTGAATGTTAAATTTTCCAAGCACTCTTTCCTCATTATGTAACCTAGAAATTTGAACATTCTCATTCTTTTTATTTCCATTTTCCTTAAAACTTCATTGCTCAAACCATGGTATTCTCAGCATCTTTCTGTAGAACCATATTTCTGTTGCCTCAAGTCTATTTTTCCATGAGGTGATTGTCCAGCTTTCACTGCCATGTAGGAGGACCAATATTGTATAAGAGTTGAGTGCTCTTTTCTTTATCTCTAATGAAGTTTTCCTGTTTGTAGTTTAACAGCACACTGACCCTGTTTAAACATTTAATTGCATGAAATTACATGATGGAGATTTGGAAGGACTACTAACTGAATGATAATTATTCAAATTCTCAGTAGAATAGGTTGAATGATTGAGAAAAAATGGAAAAAAAGAGGTTAAGAATTATTTTTTAAAATAATAAAATGAATTTAAATACATTTCCAAGGAGAATCAAACCCAGAATTAACTAGCCAAGATTCAATAAAATTGAGCAAAATTAATCTGTCCCACCCTATCCATTTCCTGTCAATAAGAAGAAGACATGATTAATGTGCTGAATTTATTTCATCCTGAGAAATTTAATTTGGGAATTTGTTTACATTATGCTATCTGTCCAAAATGTGTGTGTTCTTACAACAAAAAACAATTCAAATTTTTAAACAAAAAAAGCATCTGGATTTTGTTAATTCCAAAGTTTGTGATTTGTTTGTGTTGATGCTATCCACCACAAAACACCATTATCTTTACAGAAAGATATCTATAAGATAAAAGCAAAGGCAATGGGGTTATTAACAGACCTTCTAAGATTAAGATACTTGAGGTGGAGAAATCAGATCTATCAATATCAAATTTTTTTGGTGGGGAGTTGTCTATATAAATAAGATCCTATCAGGCCAACACACACATGGAGACAGGCCCAGGAGGAAGTCGAAAAGCCTGGGATTACTTCACAAGACAGTCATTGCTAAAGAACACACCCACAATTCTTGTGGCTAGTTCCTTTCCAATGAAGGGAAGAAAACTAGACCTCCCCACTACAACCTATACCTCACAAAATGGTACAAATGTACTTTGCAACAATGTCTGGGTCTCACTTTTTTTAATTTTATAAGAAATAAATTTAACAACTTATATTAGGGAAAGTGTAAATAAACATTGAATTTTTATATTCATTTAAAAAAACAAAATGTTTTGATAAGAATATTAGTGAAATGATCACACTTGTTTTGTCAGTGGGTGGGAGTGGTGACTGGACAAAGACATGATACTATTAACTAGGACATGAAATGGAAAGTTTGTTTTTTTTCATGAGGTGAGAAGGGATATATTTAGCTACTCATATTGATGTGGGGGGCGTAACTGAGATAAAGGACTATACAAAAAACAGAAAATAAGAATTTTTTTCATAGCAGAGAGGGATTATATTTGATAACATATTTGGTTAGAAGTTAGAGGTTAGGTACATGAGGTGATAGATAACCACCGTACAAAGCAAAAAATGACGAGTTTTTTTCATAATGAGAGGCAGAATAGATTTAATCTCATATTGAGGTTTGATTTTTTTAATGATATATCAACTACTTATTGCTCATTTAATGTTGAAATTTAATTTTTATGAGAGCTTTGGTAATTTTGTTTCAAAAATGTGTTGCTGGTAATTTTTCTCTTCCTTTTCCAACAATGTATAGCTGGTAATTTTTACTATGAAAATGTATTTTTATACTTTCATAGTGTTTTGACCCCAATTTGGAGATTTATTATTTGCCCATAGCTGGGACCCTAGCAAGTGCTATCATCTTGGGTCAGGGAGGACCTGGAAAATTCTCCCAATCAACAGCCTTGATCATCATACCCAGGACTTCATATTGAGGTGAAGGTGGTATTTGAGGTAAAAGAAAACAAACACAAAGAACAGAAAATCATGTTAGAAAAATATTTGAGAAGAAAAGATTCTTAAATAAACTGAAATTGCAAAGAAGAAAGACTTGTTTTGGGACAACTACATAATTGAAAATAAAAACAATCAACAATATCATAGAAAAAGGAAATTGCTGAGGAAATAGAAATACTTGCATTTTGTGATGAAGCTAAATACAATTGCCAACTGTTATTTTCTCACATTTCAAGAATTCATGATTCTTTTAAAAAATTCAGCATTATTTTGCATTTTTAAAAATGTACTTAATAAACATGAATGGTTAAAATACATGCAAAATCTTACCTGCCTGCCGCCACCTTTTTCACACACACACACACACACACACACACACACATGCTTTCCCCACTCTCTCCATTTCTCTCTCTTACTCTCTCTCTCTCTCTTTTACTTTCAATTTCACATTTCCTATCTCTCAAAATTCAGATTTGTGGTTGAAAAAAAACGTTGCTAAATTAGTTCAAGAAGCCCTTAATTGGGAACTAGTCCACACGGTTTACAAGAGGACTTGCATTTCTCCCTCAGAACATAATGGCCCTTGTGACATTGAGTTTGAAACCTCTGGTTTACATCCTGGAATTTTATAGAGAGTTGAAAGTTTGAAATAGTTCACAGTGACACCATGTATAATAATTAAATAGAGCAAGACAACACCAAAAAGAATGCATGAAATATTATGCATTTATATATATATATATATATATATATATATATATATATGGTATAGAAAATTAGGAAATCAACTAATTCCACTACCAATTCAATCTTTCGGTTTCTTTTGGTCAAAAGATTTTCTAAAGCTTTATTTTTTTAAAATAAAAATTTATGACCGCAATATTTTTTTAAAAATAAATAAAGGAATAAGCACATGACATGAGGTGTGGTAAAAAGGTGAGGAGAAGGAGGAGAAAAACAGGAAAATCAAGTGTATTGGAAAGGTATCGGTGGGAGATTAAATGAAATATACATATGTTCTTTTTATCTAAACTTCAAATGAACTCAAAGGGACCTTTTTAGTGTGACATAATTTCTGATCTCTGGTTTAAAAGTTTTTTGGGGTCTGGAATTATTATTATAGCTAATTTCTCTTGTTGACAAAAGTTGCAGGTTTGGCTATGATTGTTTTAAGGTTCTGCTTTTTTAAAAATTTTTCAGTTTAAAATTAGATCTATTTTATTTTTCTCCTTTTTATGGCTGGCTATTTTAGTTTTTTTTATATATGTATTGAGCACTTTTTTAATACTACTGTTTACTGGTCTAATCTGATCATTAAATTCTTTATTATTATTATTATTATATATATATATATATATATATATATATATATATATATATATATATATATATATATTCGTGGAGTGAGTGTGTTCGTCAAACTCATTAACAATTATTTCTTCAAATCAAGAAGATTACACAAAATATTCAACAGATACTATAAAACTTAACTATAGCTGAATTGAAAAACAAAAGATTACCAGTACACTACAAACATCCATAGATATAACATGTAAAACAAAACAATTTTTGAATGTCCACTAAATGGTAACTGTATACAAACCTGCATAATGTACAAAGCTATTGAAATATCCAAAGGAAACAATAACAGAAAGTTGCTGGAAACAGATACCCTTCTTGTATAAAAACATAATTTAACAACAAAAATATGCAAATAATACAGTGTATAGAACTCAAAAACATAAACTAAAGCATAGGAAAAATAACATGAAAATAAGAAATATGGAACTAGCTTACAACATGTACAAATAAGTAATCTTTGCTAAGGGGAGAAAATGCCAATAATCACCTTTCCAGAACAATATAAACATCTAATCAAAAGACCAGAGCTCATTTCCAAATGTAGACATAAATCAAATTTCTACTATACTACCTACAACCATATCATAAGTCAAAAGATTAAACAATAAGACCAATTACCCTTATCCTCCATTTTCCATAGTCCCCCAGTTGCCTATTTATGGAGTCCCCACTAGTAGTGACATATAGTCTAATGATTGCTTGATGCCTGTAACTGACTATCACAAGGCACATTTTTATGTCCACATTGTCTGTATCTACAAACATTCTTCCACTCCATACAGTGTAACCCGGATATAAGAGACCCGGATATAAGAGAAACCCGGATATAAGAGAGATTTTCTCTGGTCCCAAATTAGAGCCTGTGTTAATGTATATAAATTAGACCAAACCCCGATATAAGAGAAACCCGGATATAAGAGACTTCTTCTCCAGTCCCGACAACTCTCTTATATCCAGGTTACACTGTATATATACCAAATCTTCCTCCATATATATAAATATAACATACCTTAAACCTATATTTTATCATATATATATATATATATATATATATATATAATTTGAAAATTATATGTGTGTGTGTGTGTGTATGTGCAGTTTGTGGGCTGTTATTTGAGATTTTCAATACTGTTTTAGTAACAACTGCCTTTGGGCTTCACCATAATACATTTAAAAATAAAAGAAGTTATAAAGAATTAAAAGCTATCCTTTTTCTTCAAAAGAAAAATACAGAAAGATCACATTCTTGTTTTCTTTTACCTTTTTGTGTTTGCTTATTTGATGAAAAAAGACTGAAATTTAAAATAATTTTACCTCCTTTTTCAACTCCTACCTTTCTCTTTTTCTTTACTCTTATATCCTCTGTTGTTATAAAGGATGATTCAAAATCTCAACTACATGCCATAACATTGCTTATTCTTGATATGCGGTATGTTTTCTGTCTTTACTGATAGTTGTTGCTTTTTATTGATTGCTTCTTTACACATTCTCAGTTTTTGCTCTTTATTACTGTTTGGAAATAAAACAGCATCAAAACAGCTTATTTAGAAATAAATGTTTCAAGATTGAGCAAATATCTGAGTTCAGTTCTTATAAGAGTTCTGCAATATCTCAAGTATATATGAATCTACTTTAGATTATGATAAATCCTTCTGTGGCTCATAAGTACCTCTTCCTTTATATCATAAACTTTTAGTATCTACTTTGCTTTTTCTTACTCAGCTCTTCTCTCTGACCTTTTTAATTTATCTTATATTACTTTTATACTTCACAGGGTGTGCTTTGAACCACAACTCCACTTGTTCCTTTTACCTTTTGATCTGTTTCCAGAAAAAAAAAATGTGGGAAAGTTTTTCTTCTTCTGTCTTTCTCTTTTTCTATTAGAACAGAGACATTAATATAATGGGAACCAGACAAGAGAAGAATTTAGTTTGATGGGGTTCTTCAAATAGAATTGTTGCATTTTCAAGATCACCAGAAAATTCTTTTTGAAGATGACAAACTATCAACCCCACTGACATACTAACAGAGTGCTACAAAACCTAGGCTAAATCATGTTAAAAACAGTTTTTGTTCTCAACATACAACTTAGAAACAATTGGAAGACAATCAGTTCTTGCTTATGAGTGCTTTAAAATATCTGATACTGCTTGCACAGATTATTTTTGTGGAATAATGATAGGATTGCATAAAATCTTGATCTATTCGCTAAGTTCTATCACTAAATGAGGACCCAAGTCTGCATATAAAAACACATGTAATTAAAATCATGCACAATTTTCTTTATTTTTAAAGATAAGATTTAAAATATACTAATATAATGAGTAATAAGGAAGTTTTAAAGAAAATGGAAACAAAAGGACACAGATACTTAAGATCAGAAAGAGACAGTTGAAATTTCTGATATATAATGAAGAAAGAAGACTTGGAGGATTTGACACTCACAGGATATACAGAAGGCAAGGTTGACAGAGGAAAACAGTGACTCACCCACCTAACAAGCTTCTGTAAATAGATAACAGAACTGTGACTGGAAGGATAGTAATGTCAACATGTTGCATATGACATTATTTACTCTTCCATTTTAGTTGTTGCCGCTGTTGGTAGTCCTCAAGTAATATAGGTTCTATTATTTGGTACAGTACCAAGGATGTTGCTGCTGAATGTGATAGTAGTGATGATGCAAAATATGGATATGGCATCATCATCACTATTAATACATTAATAAAACATATACATTAATAAAACATATACATTAATAAAATATATATATATATATATATATATATATATATATATATAAAAAGATTGTCAGCACTCAGTGTTAATCTCAGTGTCCACTTTTATATATATATATATATATATATATATATATATATACAGAAGGCCATAATATATGAACGGAAACAACAAAGACATAAATATGTGTATTACTTTTAGTGGGCCGTGGTGGTTTACCACTTATTGAGGGTTCATGGCATGGCTGTTATGTTGTTGATAGAAGTCAGACATAGAATAAACACCAAGTAAAGGTTCAGATACTCCTGCCCGCTGAGCCCAACTACATAAAAAAGGTTGAACTTTGATTAAATCCAAAGAAGAAGGTAAAGAAAGCAAACAAAACACAAGACCGATAATATATGTATATACAAATATATATTAATAACAAGTTACAATACATGGAAACAGTACAAAGGACGAAGTGTGTGTGAATATTCTGTATGTGCGTGCGTGTGTGAATATTCTGTATGTGCGTGCGTGTGTGAATATTGTTCTTAGCGTGTTTCCACACTATCCCTTGTTAGCACCTACATTTCGAGGTTGATAGCTGAAATCCTCAAGGAAAAAGAATTTACCTCAAGGTGTCAGTGCACAGGCCTGAAGGAAAAAGAGATAGAGGCGAAGAGTCAGTGGCTATTTATAGCCAGGGAAGAGAGACCCCTGGTGAAAGGGTTAACGGAGTGAAGGAGGAGTTAACTCCGACAACTTAAAAAGTAATGCATGATTAGCAATGAAATTTTTACCGAATAAAGATTAGGGTGTAATGCATAAATATTATACAAAGTTATAAAAATTTACATAAAACTTTTTTTTAAATAAAGATTAAATGGAACAAAGGAAATAAGCTACTGGACAAAAGTTAAGGAACAATGTTAATAATTACACAAATATTTATGTCTTTGCTGTTTCCGTTCCTTATATTATGGCCACTACTGTATATATATATATATAAAATTTATTCAAAAATTATAACATAAATATGTTATAAAATCACTACACAAATAGCCATTTTGTTTCAACATTACTGGTGTCTTATCAAGTGATAGTGTTGAGTGTAGAATAAAGAGTTTTAAAAGGTTCAAATTGACCAAACACCCCTTGATAAGGGAAACGCCATTACATAAGCTGCAATGACCAATCAAAATACAAGTATACGAGAATTCAAAAAATTTGACAATGAACCTTGGTTATAATTATTAATGCCTTAATGTTAGAAATCATTCTAAATAATTAATATTAAATTTTACTATAAAATTGAAAAATAAAAAAAAATCCAATTTTAAAGTTTAAATTTAACCTGTATTAAGTTTAAAATATTATAAAATTACAAACTGAGGAAAAAAAATACATATATTTTATTATTTATTTTGTTTTAATTGAAATGCCCAAAACTCAGAATAGGGATGTAAAGCTTCGTTACACCTTAGATACATTTGAAGTGGTGATATGGGCAGGGGAGGATAAAATCTTGCAAAAGTCAATACATATACAAACATGTAGACATATTTAGATATATAAACACGCAAAAACACAAACGAAACAGGAAATATATGTCCACGACACTAAAAAAAAAACAAAAAAACAGACGACGTATACATACAATAAAGTGCATATATAAGCGATCATACACACATACATTAATAAAGACACACACACATATACACACCAACAAATATTTAAATTTGAAAGTGTTAGTAAACGAATTCAAACAGACTATTAAAATATTACTTACATGGGCAAAGATATATAGATGAAAAGAGGGTTCAATAGACAAAATTTAAGAGGGGTAGAGTAGAAAAACAAATATTCATCAATGAACAATTCAAAGAAAAAAGACACTAAAATATATAGAAATGGATAGAAAAAATAAATATATATGCATACACACACATAAAAAAAACATCCTCCTCTATCCGTATCACCACTTCAAATGTAAGGTGTAACGAAGCTTTACATCCCCATTAGATTAACATTTATTCTGAGTTTTTGGCCTTTGAATTAAAACAAAATAAATAATATATATATAATATAAATATATATATACATTCCAATGTTGGCACACATATACGAATATATACGGTTATGCAGTTATATTTCTATGTATATCTGTATGTATAAACATAGATGTATGTGTCTATTGATTGTGTAATCAAGCCTATATGCATACATTTTGTATGTACCAGTAAAAATTCATCTGTATGTGTATATTTAAAACCTGTTATGCATGTATTTGTATTTGTGAGAGTTTATCTTTCAGGAATTTACTGGAGTGAATAAAAACTGCTATTTGCATCAATCCATTCATCAGCAAAATTAATTTTATGCAAATATTCATGGAATGATTTCATTCCTTTCCATTTCCAACTTCCTCTTCTTGCATTCTTTTCTATTCCCTTATTGTTTTCCATTTTTATCTTCCCCTTATCTAATTATTTTCCCTTTCCTGATTTGGTGACTTTTTTAATAAACACTAGAACCAAATCAAATATTTAAATTGATTTGTTTTTTAATTGAGGTCAAGACTTTTGGGCATTATGAATGTTACGTAAAAAGACCAGTTTTATAATTTAATAAAAATTTGCTTTGTTTATTTTTTAATATCTGATGAAGTCATATTATTTTTAACTTTTATTTCATAATGTAACACTGATAAAAATATAATTATTTTATGATATTTCTGAACTATGAATTATTTTTTCAGTTTCTTTTATAATATTGTATCTTTTAAGTTTTGTTTGATATTTTGCATTCTCCATTTTATTTTATTATTTAAGAAATTGTTTAACTTCTTTATGACAAATGAGAGCCATTTCTATTTACATGGTTTTCAATATAAAATGAATAACGATTCAAATATCACCTGCAATTCCTTCTGTGTTGATTATCCATTGAAATCTAAGAAATTGAGGGAATATTTTATGTTTTAAAATGGTTTGACAGGGAAGTACATTTTAAAAGGTCTTTGTATTTTAACTGACATGATGGGCATTAATACTGATATATAGCATTAAAAAAGCAACTAGCAATTTTTGTCTGTTGTTTTAAGAAATGTCAAATAACATTGAAGGAGGGTCAGTCAGTGGGAATGATAGTGTCATGTCTTTTGAAGAATCCTTTGAAGTGGTTGATGCCTCAGGAAGCAAATGGAGTATGCCATATGTGTATGTGTTCGTGTGTAGAAAAAAGAAGCAGACAAAAGACTTGAGCCAGTAGAGAGAATGGCGTTTGTGATGATGTGTAAATGGCAAGTAGAAAATGCCAGTATATCACCTGGAGAAAATAAAACTGATATAAAATGATATTTATCTTCTTTTCAAATGAATGTAAATTGCAAGCAATTATCTCTAACCTCTCCTGGCTATAACCTTGTCTATTGGGCAATTTTAACGTATAAACTATAATAGTAAATGACAAAAAACACATTTGAAATTAATCATTATTTGATAAACAACAAGAAAGCTAATTGATTTCACTTAGTTTCCAAATATTTAATTTTCTTTCTAAGAATTAACAGTCATAATCTTTTATCACTAATTTTGATCAATGCTTAGCTGATTCTCTAAGATAAAGTTAGTGTTTCTGAAAGTTTTCATTGTAATAAAAGCATTTCTTCTCAATAATAATGAATAGCAGTTACCTGATGCATTTCTTGTTGCCAGAATTTAATTATTTGCAAAACTGATAAAAATAAAAATAAATTTTCATAAACAAGCAAAGTTTTTAAAAGATGTTAAAAATTAATCTTAGTGAATTAAATTGTACTTTCATAATTTTTTCTGAGTTAAAATTCATTTAAAAGTCTGAAAAGATATTTCAACACTCTGTCATTCCTCTTGTACTAAAAAGTTTTTAATATGTGTTTCTTGATATCATTGATATTGAAAAATACTTGGGTAGAATTCATTTGAGGATTGGTGGATTATGAAAAGTTTATTTTGTGTTCAAACATTAATTGAAAAGATAATTAAGTCTATCCATCTGCTCTGAAATGAAAGTGAAATTAAAATCACTTCTTTTAAAAATGTTTAGTCTTTACTCAACCATGACAATACTTAATTTTGTTGGATGTTTAAGCAGAAATGGAAATATTGTTTATATCTTTTTTCATTAAGAGTCAAATAAAACTAGTGTATAGGATTTTTGTGTGATTGTATTCGCAACTTTTCTTTTTATCTCATGTTCCCATTATCTTTCTCAATTTCTCCTCTCTCTCTTCCTTTCCTCTCTCTCTCTCTCTCTCTCTCTTAAATTTTAAGTGAGTAAGTAATTGATTAATTATTGGTTTCTTTAAGTAAACAAGGAAAGAAAACTTGTGAGAAATTCAAGAAGAAAAAGAAATGATGCCAAAAGAAAAGAAAAAAGAGGAAAAACAAGAAGATTGGGGCAACTAACAATTAAATGGTGATGTTCTGTTGTGGTTTTATTTCATTGCAACTTCTTAATTTATCTATATAATCAAAAGACTTCATAAATTTGCATAAAGCTATTCATATGGTAACGAAAACACAGAATTAGTATATTAACACTTAGTTGCTTTCATTTAAATATGTGTTATATGGTGATAAAAGCCACTAAAACTCAAGGCCTTACTGTGAGTGAAAGAAACAGAGGGGGGAAATAAAAGAATGGGATTCAAGGAGACAGAAAATGCCAATTGATGTTGCATCTAAATTTTTGAATATCATAGTTGACAGGAAAGCAGGAAGTGAGAAGAGATTTTCACAAGCAAGAAGTGCAGCAGAAGAAACTATTAGCATAGAACCTATGGTTATGTCTGCCTGTTTCAACAATGAAATTAGGAAATAACTGTCAACCCAATACAGCACTTAAATTTGTGAAGTTGAGGTGCCAAAATGGAAAGCTCATCAATTACTGTGAAAATATATATATAGGAAAGGCAAAGAGAAGTTGAGATGCCAGGTCATGACCGATAATATTACAGATTCTTCTTTGGATTTTGTTAATCTTGCAGAAGCACAATATCAGATGTGGCAGCAATATTTGATGTATAGACAAATAGAAGACTTATAAATGTGCAGGATAGTTTCTGGCAAGAAGAATTGTCTAGCATGACATAGTATCTTGACGTTTCTAGCAGTAGACTTAGCAATTGATTCAATATAATCATTCCACATCATGTCAGTGGAAAATGTAAGACTGAGAAGGTGCGTTGAGTTACTCCCCTTTTGTTAGCATTAGACACGCTGATGGAAAGCAAAAAATGGATGAGATGATTAAAAGATAGCAGTTTCATTTGGGATTGCAGGTGTTAAAATTAACAACCTCAGTTTGCCCCAGATAATATGACATTGAAGGTCATTTTCAAGATAAATACCAATTTGATTTTATCAAACCTATTAGACTTACTATTAAAACAAGAGTAAATAGTTGTGTCATCAGCAAAGGTACCTAGTCAGAAACTGATGATACTAGGAAAGTCATTGATGAAAATAAAGAACAAGCTTATTGCAAGGATAAAGCCTTGGAGGTCATTAATGCAAAATGTTCTAGAAGAGTGGCTATTTATCACAACTTTCATTATGTGATTTAAAAAGAAAGTTTGAATCAGATCAAAAATCAGCTAGAAACACCATAACACTTCAACTTGTGAAGAAGACCAGTATGCTAAACCCTGTCAAATGCATTTGAGATATCTAAAGCAACAGTTTGAGCTTCACCATTCTTAACTAAATCTTGACAGACCATTTCAACAATATCAGTGGTTGAACTAGAGAAGTAAAAGCCATATCTGAAAGAAAACCCTGTAAAATGAGATGCTTAAATGATTTTGAGTTGATTAGAACCTCTAGTAGTTTACCAAAAAGTGGTAGAAGTTGATAGTTCAAAGGATCAGACAATTCACTGTTCTTGATAACATGAACTACAGAAGAGGTTTTCCAGCAATCTGGAATGCAAGAAACAACAAGGCATTTAATGTAGAGCTTGTAGAGAATAGGGGCCAGTTTGGGAGCACAATTCTTAAGGACTATTTCAAGGATTTGTGAGAATCTAGTTTGGAGATGATAGCAAAAACTGTGGACAGTTATATGCATATCATACAATAGAGACTAGGGCAAGAGTAGAATTAAGAGAATTTACAAGCAAAGCATTCTGCTTTATCATCAGAAGATAATAATACTTCAATTTGATTGAAGAGAGGAGTGATTGAGGACTTACCCTTATTTAACACACAGTGAAACACCTGTAGTCAACAGAACCAAACTTGTGAGAGGCTATATAGTGGCTCACTCTATCAGTGAACAACAACTTAGTCTTACAGAGGGCACATTTGCAATTATTACATGCAAACACAAGTGGCGTCTATTATGATCTGAATTAATATGGTGGTATAACTGGAATAAATCATTCCTGTGAGCTATAGCAGTTGAACAGGAAGGTGTGATCCAAAGAGAAGATTTTGGCTTTATCATACTCAGTCAAATATAATACAATTGGTTTAATATAGAACCCAACACTTTTATTCATGGGTGCACAAAAAATTGCCCATTCACAACAGATATTTCCTGCATGTGGAAGTGCAAATTTCTAATCTGGTCTCATTAATGTCTGAGGGAGGTGCTGCCTTGGAAATGGGTCCCTAAGAACTACATACAGACTTCTTATTACATTGGTTTCTAGTTAGGAATTTTATGTAAAAAAAAAATCATATTTTAAAATTTATTAGGATATGAATAATGTATTACTTTCTTTCAATTAATGTCAAGAATATTTTTAGTTTCCACCCATTTTTCCTTTATCTCTAAAGGGTGCTGTCTAGAAGGGTATTAAAAGACACCCTTCCTGTTCACACAGCACTAGATATTAGACAGCAGGGATTCTGTTAAAGAACATAAGTTGTAGTCCAAGTGTAACAAAAACATTAATTTTATATTAAAGCTACATGAGTCATTGGGTGCAGTTCTTCTTTTGAGATACTGAATCCAAAACTGTTTGCTACAAAAAAATCTTCTTCTTTTGTTGAAATTTATTTTTTTTATTTACAAAATAGATTAAAAGTTTAAGTTTTCTATATTTCATCCCCTCAATGAAACTATTTTATTTATTAAGATGATATGAGATTATGGATATGAGATTATGTTATGGATGAGTTACTGCTATATATCAGTATAATTTGGTTTGGGTGTATATAGGCCTTGTGTTAGTTATTATTATATAACACAATATAATAATACAGAAGGACAAGGTGAAAGCTGAAGTTTCAAGAATCCAAGTGTAAAAATTCTAGGGTGTATGAGAGATAGAGAGACAGAGAAAGAGATTGGGAGGAAATAATTATATCAGTATATGTATGTACATATATATCCAAATATAGTAACTGCCTGCTTGACAGTGTGGGTGGAGGAAGGTATGTAAATTTTCAAAAGTATAAGCAGGTTGCTTAAAAAGATAGAAAAAGAAAGGGTGTATGTTTTTAAATTTAGCAAGAATGCTTTAGCTATCTAATCATGCAAATGTCATATTTCATTTTGAGTGTTAAGATGACTACATCATCGTAGAATGGACAAAATTGATTTATTGATTCTGGTTTTGGTTGGTTTTTCATCTGGTTATATACACATCTATAGATCCACTTTGAAAATACTGCTCTCATTCACTCATGCCTTATATACTGGCTGTGAAAGTTTTCTGATTGTTTGGTTGAACTACAGCTTTGTGGCCTGACCATTTTAAATATACATCTATTTTTAGAAAATAGTGAAAGTTTGGTCTCCTTCTTATTATTTTTTATTTCTTAGTTGTGAAAGCTTTCTGATTGGTTGGTCAAAATATGGCTTTGTGATTTGGTGATTCTGATTATCCATCTAGAGCTGGTGAAATTTTGCTTTTTTGTTATTATTTATTTTACTTATTTATTTATTTCTCTGTCACTACAAGATAAATATGTGATGCCCACAAAAATTGATACATACATCCTAGCAACATAAAATAAACATATAATGTCTACACAACCAATGAAAACAAAACATTATTCTACTTCCAGAATGTTTCAGAGGAAACTAAATAAATAATCAAACATGTTAAATTTATAGGCATTCTCCTACTTGTAGACTCAGTTTTTGTCTAAGATTTTAAAATGAATTCAACAATTTTTTCTCTTGCATTCCATATCATCACTGGCTTCAACCCCTCAGATTCCAATGAACAAAAAAATTGTTTCTTTGTCTTATTTGTTTTTTTTATATGAGAGGGACAGATGTGATAGCATTGATTCTAGGAGTGGGAAGAAGAACTATACGTGAATGCATGCCCATTCATTGGCATAGCATCTTACAATGGGCTGCCTTAGCCTGTTTATAAAACCTGGACATGGAAAGCATATCTATACTTCAACATTCTTATGGTACTCTGATGACTTCATGCTGTTTTAGTCTTATATCGAAAACTTAGAAAAAGGCAATCCATCACTGTCAGAATACTCCCACCCATGAAATATTCTGACCAATTGCTGGCCATTCTGGCCAGGTCTCCACATTCTGCAACACTGCTATTTTCTTTCATTTTTTATATTTTTTTCTATTGAATGTGTTCATTGCAGATTGTTCTGCTTTGTGCACCAACCAGAATTATATGCTAAACAAAACAAGCAAGACTTTGCACCACAGACATTCACTTGAAGGTCAGAAAATGAACCATCCAAAACATTTGAAGATAAACAGTAAAGATAAAATCGAATATAATGTGTAAGCTCCTTTCATATCATTCCCTGATATTTAATATTTTAGGATGTCATTTTTTCCAATTCTATGTATTTTGAGAAAATTCAATGCTGCATTTAGCATTAAAATTAATTTTGCATTCTATTAGAATTAAAGCAGAACAAACAAACTGAATTGCTTGTAAATTCTTATCATGTAAGAAGAATATTTCAGCAATTTTATCATCAGTAACAAATTTTTTCTAGTCATTGGAAGCACATAAATATAGAGCAAATTTTTACAACCCCCACCTCTGAATTGTTAATTAATTGGAAGATGTCTACCAAAGTCCTAGCTTTTCAATAGGATTATTTATAGTAGAGTTGCCATGTAAAATGCAGACAAACATGTTTACAACATTTATATCAGAATTTTAAAAATAAGATGTTATTATCTATGCTTGCTTCCTCATATTTTGGTAGTTTTTGTTATAACATTTTGAAGCCACTGTACTTTAGGGGTTTCTTCAGGCATCTTTCATGTTTTGCAACCTTCAAAGTATATTGCATGAAGCAATTTTCAATACCAATGAATTCTCTTTCTTTCTTTCTTTCTTTCTCTCTCTCTCTCTCTCTTTCTCTCTCTCTCTCTCTCTCTCTCTCTCTCTCTCTTTTTAAGCCCTATAACTGTCAGACTAAATTACTAAATAACTAGACAAATTCTTTATAATCAGGATCAGATTGAAGAAGCAAGAAACAACAACTTTATTAGTGCTTCAAATGATTCTACTTATATGTATTCTATTGTCAAAGTAGAACAAATATATTATTTCTGTTGGATCAAGAGTATTAATGTGCTGGTTTGTGAATTAAGATGTTTTAACAGAGGACAGAAAATGTGAGACAGAAATCTGAAGACACATTGGAATAATAAAAGATGTCTTCCAAAAGCTAAGCAAAGTATTAAGATGCAGGAAAATTTCTTTAGAAACAATGAAAAGACTACTAAACTGTTACATTATATTGGTCTTCCTATATACCAATGAATGTTGGACAATTTCTTCACTAAAGAAAAAGAGATTTGAGACGAGAAATGTGGTTCTACAGAAGAATGCTGAAAATGCCATAGTCTGAATGAGTAGCAACAAAGTTTTAAGGAAAATGGAAACAAAAAGACACTTATACTTAGAAATATAAAGAGACAGTTGAAACTACTAAGGCACATAATGAGGAAAGAGAGTTTGGAGAATTTGACCTATACTGAATGCAAGAGGGACAGAGGAAAGCAGCAAATAACCTACCTAATTAGCTTTTGTAAATTTTTTTTTATAAGCATTTCACCCCAAGTAAGGATTACTTGTACGCAAGGGGATAAAAAGAAGAACAGAGATCAGGGCATCAAAAGATTTTGATTGACATTACATTTAAATTTTTGAAGATTATAGTTATCAGGGAAGCAAGTAAGAGGAAGGAAGTTCCACTGTTGGGAAGTGTGAAAGAAGAAGCTGTTGAAGTAGAAGAGGAAGTTACATTTAACTGTTTTGAGAGTAAAAAGGTGGGACTGATAAGTCAATCTAGTTGCACACTTAAATTCATGCAGTCAGGACACCAGTGAAAATAGCTTGTTAGAGCAATTGCCATGAAAATATTTGTAGAAAAGTTTGTCAAGAACCTCAAGATGAACAGTAGAGCACTAGACCATATATGGCAACAGCATTCAATGCATGGATGAATGGTAGGTTTCTAGATGTGAAGGATGGACTCAGACAAGAAAAACACAGAGAACCAACTTTCCTTGCAGTAGATGCAGCTATTGATTCAATGTAGTTGTTTTACCTCAGGTCAATGGAAAACGGAAGACCAAGAAGGCACAGTGAGACACACTCATGAAGTTGAGCAACAACCATGCTGATAGGAGGCAGGGAGGTTTCTCTATGATGGTTAAATGAGAGCAGTTTTGTTTTAGAGGCTTTTGAAATGTCTAATGCAAGAGTTCAAGCCTCACTATTCATATCTTAAGCTTGATAAAAAAAAATTATGTAATAACTGTTAATACATTGGAGGTTGAACAAGAGAAAGTCATACTGTTTATCTGTAAGAAGGTTGTGTGAAGGGAGATGCTTAACCAATTAAGAGTTGATTAGAATCTCTAGCACTTTACCAGAAAGATGTAAAAGAAGTATAGGAAAATAATTCAATGGATTAGAAGGTTCACTAGCATTCTTAAAGGCAGAAACTACAGAAGTGGATTTCAAACAAGAAGAAAGCAAGAAGCATCAAGGCATATTTTGTAGAGTTTGGCATGAACAGGAGCCAGTTTGGGAGTATATTTCCTTAGGACAATTGCAGGGACACCATAAAGTCTGCATGCCTTGTGGGTGAATTGATAGCCCTCCAAGCTCTTAAAGAATGAGTTCATAGTACCAGGGAGACAAAAACAAAAGCTATTCAAAATGTCAAGTTATTATTAACAATTATAACTTTTAATTTTGTATAAATACTGACAAATTATTATTTGCCTTTTTATTTCATTGTTATTCTTGGTACCAGAAGTTGCAAAAACATTCTAAAACGCAACCAACTTCCCAAAATCTGATAAACAACCAAACATCTGAATTTATTTTGGAATACATTCTTTGTTGGTCAAGAACACACTCATATATTATAATTAATATTAAAATGAGTAGAATATTCTTGAATGGCCAAAAAATAATTTTCCATTAGAAGAGATCCTGTAAACACAAAAAACAATAATTATGCTATCGATTCTAATAGCCAGCACATGAATGATTTATTCAGAAGAAAAAACTGCATTACACACATTCACACACACAAAGCTACACCCATTCATATTTACAAAGGTGCACAAGCACAAGCAAATGCAATAACAAATTTACAGGTATCCATGCTAAAATGGCGAAAAACATGAAATCTGTTCTTCAAGTAGAATCAATTAAATTACAAGGAATATCTGAAAAAAGTGTATATGCATATACATATATACAAAAATCTACATGAATGTGTACATGTTCTTGCATATTTTCACATATTCAGAGGCACATTTGTATATACTTTTACATATTCATTTACATATGCATTCACACATAAAAAAAAACATTTCTTAATTTGGTATCTATGCTGATTACACAACTATTTACTACTGTCTCAATAGTAAGTCTGATCATTTTGATATGGTCAAGCTGGTAACCAATCTAAAAAATGACCTACAATCTGCTGTTAACTGGGTCAAGGAATGGCTTGTGAATTTTAATACTTCCAAAACAAAACTTCTCTCTATTATTCATCTTAGAGAACCCATTTTACTTTCATCAACATGACTGAATTTAACCTCCAGGAGACATCTGGTTTGGTGTTCCCGCTATATACTTAGAGATTCTTGATAAAATCCAAAGAAAAATCTGCAATGTTATTGATCTTGGCCTGGCATCTCAGTTTTAGTCGCTTTTCCAGCCTTAATGTAGTTTCTCTGTACCTTTTCTATAAATACTTTCATAGGAATCATTCTGATGAACCTTCTGCTATGGTACCTAGACTTTATAAATTTAAACACAGTACTAGATTGGCAACAAGGTCTCATTATTTATTTGAGATGAAACAGCTAGATGCAACAGTATGTTCTATGCTAACGGTTTCTTCTATTGCCCTTCTTGCTTGTGGAATTCTCTTCAGACTTCATACTTTCTAGGTAACTTTGATATTCAAAAGTTTATATCCAATGTCAATCATTGTCTACTGCTTACTTGATTTCTCTTCTTTTATTGTTCTTATAGAACTCAAATTCTACATCATTTCAATACCTAAAAATAATTTGTTCAAATCTGTGCAAAAAGCGGATCACAGAACAATTTCAACTTCATACACACTTTCAAAGAAAACTCAAGCTCTGATTGGTCAATAAACATGCAAGTAGGCATTACTATCCACCCACGCACAAGTATTTTTTTCAGCTCATGACTGAAATTTAAGTTGGTGCCTATTTTTGGTCAACCACCCAAAGTAAATAAATAGAGAAAATTCATTCACACTCACCAGTGAGCATCATGACACCGAACGACTTGACACGATAATCCACGTCACATCATCTTAAGTTTTTATGTCTATACAAGCATTCACCAAACTTAAAGAAATCTCCACTCACTCACCAATTCATTATGCAGAAGCTTAAACTTAATTCCTGCAACTGAATTAACTTTAATTTCTCATTCTTCAGGAACATTGTCTCACTAAAAAATCAATCAAATAAAGACAACTTCCTTGAACAAAAAAATTTGAACACAAATTTTTACGCAAAATTTACTTCTTAAACGAACAGTAACTTTCTAAAAAAGAAAACCTTCTCCTGTAACTAACTTAATGAATCTTCATTAATAGATTCTACCAAACATCATTTCATATCTGAACTCATTAACAAAAGTTAAGCATTCACATAAATAGGATTCAACATTAATTAAACAAACTAGATTTCACTCAAAAATCTACAACATTTTTGTAAATCATTTTTATTACAAAAATATAATGAAAGTTATTTATTTATCAAATAATGCTTATGTCTTTTCTCACATTTGTTGTTTCTTGTTCTTTGATTGAAGAGAAAAATTTAAATTATGTATGAATGATATATAACTTTTGCATGCACCCTATAGAAATTCTTCTTTACATACAAATATCCACCTACATTCTCACTCTTTAATGATATTTCTATTTTTCTTATTCTTTCCCACTCAATAACTCTTGTGACTTAGTGGCTGTATTCCCTTGATTGAGGTGAAATGATTAAAGAAAAAAAAACACATGTACAGATATACTAATGCTCAGGTGCATGTCATACAATGACAATAAACTGGTCTAAAGTTTGATTACACACATATTTATATGGACTCTCCCGTCATTTTCAATGTATGAGTGTCTTTCAGTTCAGTTTTTATGTTTATGTTTTGTATGAGACAACAATCCTGCACAGGAACAGGATTTGCAAACAAATCCACACAAAGGGCATACTGAAGAGTTGACCAACATATGGTTTGATATATTAGCCCGAGATTTAGTGTTAATCCTTAATTCTCTCAGATGGTTCAGATGATTCTTTTCAAAGTTAGTTATACCTCAGTATAATTATCTTTATATATATATATATATATATATATAAAAGATAATTATCTTTTTAAAGGATTTATTTTTAATCCATCATTTTTATGACTTTAAACGTTATTTTCAGTAGATACCCATATTTGAAATACAAAGGGGGGATGCAGATTCAAGCTCTGCCAGAGAGCACATTTTCTTTATTAAGATTTCTCAATTGCACAGGCTAATAGATTGAATAGACACTGTTTATAATTAAAAACTGGTTGTCTATTACAAACACAGGTATCTACTAAAAATAGCATTAGAGGTAATAAAAAAGTCAGATTAAAAATAAATCCACTGATTATTTAGAAATTGCTTTGTTTACATCTTGGATACAAAAGTGAGCAGATACAGCCTTTTGAGAAAAATCAGAACAAGTAAGTGTGCATTTCTTAAAAAGGAAAATAGAACCTTGCTGGGTTATGACACTCTCTGTGGCCGAGCAGTCTAAAACACACTGGATCAAATGATGGTTTCTCCTAAAAAGGGGGATTCATGTTTGAACACTGTCAGAGAGCACAGTTTCTTGAGTGCACAGAACAATAGGTAATAGACATAATACACACTGTTTAAAATAAAAGCAAGGTGGCTATTACAAAATGGGTATCCACTAAAAGTAATGTTTGAACTAATTAATTATATATATATATATATATATATATATATATATATATATATATATATATATATATATGTATTATATACATACATATATATGTATATATAGATAGAGAAATGAATAAGAATATATATGTATATCATATATATAATATATATATATATATATATGATATATATTTTTATATTTCAAGAACAGTATTGTATGACAAAATGGCAAAAGTTTATTTGTGATGTGTTTTATCCACTAGGACTTCATCAGACTGGGTTTGTTGACATTGTTGTGACTGACATGTGCATGAAAAAAAGACGCTGGTAGTTTCAAACTTTTTAAATAATTACTTGCAATCTAGTAAAATTCATCTATATTCTTTTTCTTTTCATCATCTTTGTTTTTAAATATCCTACATTGTGATAACAGAAAATCTGTCAACAATTGTGAAATGTTATAAGAACTTGGACGCAAATTTACTGTGGATGAACTGGCGATTAAAGCACTTTCTAGAAATTTTTGTCTTAGTGAATTATTTTTTCTTTTAATTAGAGTGGCATTTTTTATGTTAAAATTGTGGTCAGTTTCATTATGGTGAACAGCCAATACATTTTGTGTTGTTTTTTAAAATGTCTCTTTTGCGTTCATATAGACTTCTGTTTAAACTTCTTGAGGTTTCTCCAAGATATTCTTTCTTAAAGTTGATAGATTAAATTCCTCCTTCAAGTTTTGGCTTGTTGTTTTGTTTTTTATTTATTAAGTCTTGTATTGTTTTAGATGTAATTGTGACAAATTTTATGTTGAGTTAAGATAAATTCTTTTCAGTTGTATTTGTGATAGAGTTACTGAATAGAATAATATATTTTTTGATTCATTGGGTTTGTCAGAAAGGAGAGTTTTTCTATTTTGGAATATTTTATGAGCCTTTTATTTCACATTAAATATGAAATAGGGTATTGAAGGGTCTTGAAAGTATTTTCAATATATTTCTCCTCTTCATGAGAGCTGCAAATTCTGAGTTCTCTTAAGTAGAATCCAATGATCATTCCAAATTTTATTTTGTTGCTATGATGGGAATAGAAGTTTATTAGGTCATTTTTATTAGTTGATTTTTGATGAACACTAAGTTTTAGGCTGCTGTCAACTCAGTGTAACATGATATCTAAGAACGGTCAAGCATTGTTTTCTTACATTTTGTATGTAAATTGTATTGTATGTTCAACTTTGTTTAGTTTATTTACAAGATCTGGTAAGTCAGTATCACAGGGATATATTAATAGGGCATCATCAATATATCAGAAGTAAGTTGATTGTTTAGGTAAAATATTTTGGAAAGAACCAGATTTGAGAAATTCTAAGAAAATACATGTGATCACTACACTGAGTGGTGATCCCATTGGTAATCCAAATTTTTGATTGTAAAAATTGTTATTAAATGTAAAATACCATTGATTGGTGATGAGAGAGCAGATTTTTATTATTTTAGTTATTGGTAGGGAGAAGTTTATCGTTGATTGTGCTAGATGCTTTTTTAAGTGATTTAAGAATTTTTCAACCAGGACATCAGTGTAAAGTGATTTTATATCGAGAGTGGCGGTGAGTTTGTCAGTCATATTTGTTTCCCTTAGTTTTTCATCAAGGTTGTCTGAATTTTTTCTATGTAATAGACTTATTGTTCCAAGGAGAGGGGTTAGCATTCCTGCTATGGCTCGAGCTAGTTTGTTGGGGTCACTGCCTATCCCTGAAATGATGGGGTGCATAGGGACACCAATTTTGTGGGTCTTAAGGAGACCATAAAGTTTGTGTATTCTAGGTTGATATTCTATGAGTCTATACAATGATTCGTTTTCATTTTTAATTAGTTTCCTAATTTCTTTGTTGAATTTTTGTGTGTGTATATATATATATATATATATATATATATATATATATATATAATATATATATATATATATATATATATATATATATATTAGTAGTAATAATCTTATAAGTATAAGAAATTATACTTGTCCGAAAACCTTCAGTGTCTTGATTTGCAAATAATCAAACCAATACCCAAGGAGGGAAAAAAAAGGTATAAAAAAAGAAAGAACCAAAAACATGTACATCAGCCGAAAATAATTGTCTAGCATGCAAGTACAAAGTCCAAAGAAAAAAAACCCATATGAGTAGGCGAAATAACTAAATAAAGTGCTCGATACAGTAAGTAGAGCAGACCTAGTTAAACCTAGAGTTAGACATGTTCAAAAAGCCAAGTTTCACCTGATCGGATCTTCCCTGACGATCCACTTAGGTGAAACCTTGGTAGGTTTGTCTGGCTATATCTCTATCTATAAAAGGCAGGATGTGTGTGTGTATGTGTGTGTGTGTGTGTGTAACGAATGCATGGCCGCAATTTTCAACGGATTTGCACCAAAATTTACATGCACATGCTCAAAGTTAGTGGAAAGGCCAAGACCAACTTTGCATTTCCCAACTCCCATCGATAATGGAAATAATCAATTTTTCATGCTTCTACGGCAGTTTTCATGTAGTTTGTGGCCATTTTCTACTGGCCAGAATGAGAGCCTATAGCAGGCTGCCACGAATAGGCAGGAAGATTCTATTGGCCAGCGTGAGAGCCAAAAGCTGACTGACACGAATGTTAACTAGCATGCAAAAAAAATCGATAGCTGCATTCGTCACAAGTGTGAAAAATTTAAATCTGCATGGCACTTTACTCCAATTGGCTCATTCGCTTGCTTAAACTCAATGTTGATTCTGATTCCACAGAACTGGGTTGGGTGTGAAAAAGTATTTGTTGTTAACATTCTTTTTTCATTCGGTTTTTCCAGTTATGAGTCCTTTTTTAAAGCTGATCATTTTGTGTTCATTATTTGTAACAGATTTAATGTTTAGTATAGAGCTTAGAAAAATTCACAGTGTGAGATAGGCAAGAAGTAAGGCATGTAGCAACATCAGCACGGCAAAGGGCACTCCTTTAAAGGCAAGGAAGGGTAAAAATATTTTAAGTCAAGTGATAGCGATTGCTGTATGAGTCGTATGATTTTTGAATCAAGCACAAACAACGCTGGGGCCATACTACTGCTAGTATATATATATATATATATATATATATATATATATATATATATATATATATATATATATATATATGTATATATATATAAACTCTTTTTGTGGAAAGGGATGCTTCCCCAGTCATTGCAATCTTAATCTGTTGAAGTGTAGGGTTAACTATTATTTTCCCCACATATTCACATAAAATGTGCCTCTTACTCTGTAATCCTCTACCTCGAGTGGCTCTTGGGCCTTGTACAAGGTGAATATCATTCTAAAAAAAAGAAAAAAGAAAGAATATTTCAATGTTTGCTATTTACACAGATATTGAAATATTCTTTTTTAATATTTCAGCATCTGTCTCAGTTTTGCATCAATTCATATCTTTTGCACATACATCAATATATACCTATCAATGCAAATGTATATAAAATCATATAAGTATATGTAAGCATCTTATATAAAAATGCTACAACATATATGAGCATAAGCATATGGCATATAAATATTTTTCATACACATTATTACACTACACACGCTTATATAAATATAAAGTGGTATAAAAAGAATTTAATTTAACATGCATTACACATTAATATATGTAAATGGTTTCATATAAATGGGCATATTTACAAGCATGTATGCATATATACATGCTTGATCAAAAATTGATACTCATGCTGGAATCTTATAGAAATGTGCCTCCATATAAAAGAATTCATCTGTATACACTGGTGCAGAGTCATGTATTCCCACTTAACATACACTCCTACATGCACAAATATACAGACATGCACAAATAATATAATTGTATAATGAACACATTGGAAAAGATATTTTCAAGGTAAACATAGTGGAGTCATCAGATGCTATATGTTTGTAAAATTTTATTTCCTTAGACATAGTTTTAGTTTTATTTACACTATTTACATGCAAACTATTGTCCTCATCTTTGTTGTCGTTATCACAACATTTCAGTTGTTATGCCCTCTCGCCTTCATTAGGCATATATCAGTCTGGGTAATCTACAGGGAATTTTGAAATGTAACCTTTAGTTTAACAGCAACAAAGATGAGGACAATAGTTCACATGTAAATAGTGTAAATAATAACTCCTCATCCCAGAAATTCAAGCAGAAATTTTTCTTCCATTTTAATTGATTTGGGTGGCAATATAAAGTTAACCATAAAAAGAAATTTTGATGATTTTAAATATCACAGCACATCTAAAAGAAAAATTGTTTTATTCAATAATAATTTAGGTTCTTTTTTTATTTACTCGTCAAAAGTGTATGGAACTTTCAAAGTTTTATTTCTGTATTCATTGTTGCATCAAACTCTGCACTTCAAAAGACAACACAAGAAACACACACCTTAGCTTTAACCTAACAAGAAGTCAGTGTCATGGATAACAGATATACAGAAGGTCATACATTAATTGCAGACTACATAGAACAAAGCGCACAATTTCTCTGATTTGAGGACGCAGCATAAGTGAGAGGATATGTAAATTTCAAGAAAACTGAGTATGTATTTTACAATCAACCAGAAAGTGAAATTATTACATTAGAAGGAAATAAACTAAAACAGGGTTTTTTAAACTGTCGGTCCTGACCCTTCAATAGGTTGAGAGATAACTAAAATAGGTCACAACAAAAAAGAAAGAAAAAAAGTGAAAAAGCAAAGTGTAGAATATAAACAACTCTAAATGATGCACTCATAAATCATCACTAGTTTTTCACTGAGGTAAGCTTGTATTATATTTTATTTTTTTAAATATAATTATATATATATATATATATATAGTCAGTTCTCATTGGATTTATGCATCGTGTTTGTCGAACTCATTGCAGACTGACTGACAGAATTTCCTTTAAATTTGTTTTTCTAAAAGTAATAATTTTATATTCATCCAAATAGATAATATAAATAGATACATGTAATTCCAATATGTGTGGTCATAAGAAATATAAATTGTCAATTCGAAATAAATGAACCTAGTAAACAGAGTTTGTCTTTGATTTATTACACGTATGTATAATGGGTCACAATGCAAAATGTGGCTCTTGCTGTGGGTTGTGATAAAAAAAAGTTTAAAACACTGAGCTAAAGCAAGTGGAAGACTTTAAATATTTTGGTACTTGGATTCAGTCAAGTGAAAAGGACATGGAGATCAGAATCGGGCAAATTTGAGGTGTACAAAACAAAATGGAAAGTGTATAGAAGTTAAATCTTCTAAACCATCTGAAAATAAATTTCTTTTAAGCTATATTATGAAAAAACACAAAAGAAACAAGGAGCTTTTTGGAAAATAGCAAAAAGATGATGGAATCACTATGGATTAGAAAGAAGACTGTGATTTATTGAACTCATTTGAAAACAGAAAGAATAGATGTTAATTAAATTGCTCTTGTGAGACATTACATGTGGAAAACAGAAAAGAGTCTGGCCAACTAAATCATCAGTTAAGAAATGATATTGGTTTGACAAGTGAAAATGTGGCATTCTATACTTCTGACCAACTCTTAGTATGACTGAGGACCAGAATTGGAGGCCTATTTCACATCTCATTGTTCAACTAAGAGCAAGATATTTTAGTTTCAGTTTGTATTTGCAGTAGTTCACTGCTGTAGTTGGCTTTAGAAATGTTTGCTTTTTACATTAGGAATAACTTTAGATTATGTAACTGAAGTAAATATTAAATTTATCCATTTCCTTCTGACTTGCTATATTATTTTATGTTTATTGCAAAAATAAACTTTTGTCTGAAACGCATTAAAAATATAATTTAGCCCACCTCACAGGATTGATACAACTGTATTTGCGACAAATCTAATTCTAAATTGTGTGGGCAAAAGGGTGTAGCTCACTCGAATCATTAATTTTAATTTTCCTGCCTCCTCAAGGTAGAGATAAAATTATCTCTACATTCTTGGACTTATTTATGTTCCGCAAAAATACAAACCAGATCATCCTCTTGGTAATTACAGGATCTGTTTTCATAATTTTGATCCTAAGAAAAAGGTTTTGTGCATTGTTTTCATTTCCCAATTCATTTTCGTCAACAAAAATATATTTGTTTGCCTAAATTCTCAAGGAAGAGATAAAGTTTTTCTCCATCCCTGGGCTGATATCAGTCTAACAAAAACACAAACAAGATCAGCTGCTTGGACAACAGGATTGATCTTCATAATTTTGACACTCACAATGGAGTTGTTCTTTGTTGCAATTTCCCAATTCATTTTTGTCAATGAAAATATATTTGTTTGTCTAAATTCTCAAGGATAAAATTGTTCGCCAAATCTGTTTTTATTTGCATGCCAGATTTAAGAAAAATAAACTTTAGGAGAGAAGAAATATAGATGATCCCATTTTGACCAAGGAAAATGTTTCCAATCTATCTATCTATCTATCTATCTATCTATCTATCTATCTATCTATCTTCCAGCTTGCATTCCATTTTGGGCTTAACCCTTTTCTGCTCAGAATCAACATTTAACCACCTCATGGCCTCGGAATGCATAGTCTGGGTCATTGTCTTCAACTTTACTGCCAAAGGTGACTCTACCAGGAGTTTAGAATTCCCAATGGCATTGCACTCAGCATCATTGAACCACGTAAGCCCCTTCGCCATGACAAGATGGGACTGTCAGAGATATGCACATAGAAACATATGTGTATAGACACACATATGTAGTTTACACTTTCCATATTAACTGATTTTAACATTTTTATAGACATATTTTCAAATTTTTCGGAAAGGTAGTTTGTGTTGTAACGTTATTTTGTTTCGTTTACTTTTTCTTTAGTATTGGTTCAGAATAGTCAATTTTGTCATTTATTATTTAGAAAAGAAACTGTTAGCATAGAACTTTTGAAGTGTTTTGTTGCAATGGAAAGGAACAAGCAAGGTTTGAAGTTTCAACAACATGTATTGGTCAAAATTCAGTATATACATAGTTGTGTGAAAGGTGGCAAAATTTTTCATATGTGGTTCATTAGTTGCCATTGGTAAAGAAAGTAAGAGTATTGCTGCAAGTTTACTGATTTCTTGGGTTGGTTAGCCGAGGTCATATTTGGGGTCAGGAGATAGACCTGGAATGAATTTGTTATTGGTGGGGTTTGATATACCACCTTTTTCATGACTGAATTCAACACCTGTGATAGATGCTGAACTGCCTGGTAAGGTGTGCTGGTGGGTTGGTCAGTTGAGCTCACAGTGATGGATTGATTCATTGTGAGGCATGTTGGCAGGTTGCTTGCTGAGGTTATGAAATTAGCAATGAGGGAAGCCGGGAGTGGATAGTGAAAACTGATCAACAGAACTTTTGGATTCTGGTCAAATGTGGTAGCATCAAAAACAGGGTCATGGAGGGAGGCCTGAATCTGGATAGTGAAGATGTTGATGTGTTAGAAATCATGACGGTAGCGTCAGGAGATTTGCAGTGTTAAAGTGGCCTGTCAGCTGCATTCTGCAGGTGAAGAGTTGGGTGAGATTAGTGAAACTTGGGCGAGGTCACAGTTGTGATGAGAGAAGCAATCATGGCACTAATGGCAACAGTGCATATTTGTGATGACAGGTGGCTTTTTGGCCCACAACTGTGTTGGTCGTTCATGAGGGGCTTTCCTCTAAGCAAATCTGGTGGTTACCAAGGTCATCTCTTTTTTTGGCAGGAATATTCATGATTGGCTATTACATTTTATTGTGGGGATTTGTTTTGTGGACCAGATGTGATGCTCAGATCCCCAGCACAAAAAACACTTTTATTTTGTGTTTTGCTTTTTTAGCATTCACATCTAGCTGGCATGTATCAAGATATCTAATTGCAGCGAAGTATAACATAAATCATTATTAATAGGATGGGAGGTAATATATCTGAGGCTCTACAAACTTATACATTAATTATTATAAGATCTTAGAAAAGGAAAATAATACCAAGATGAAGAGCAGTAACTTTTCGAACCAAATAAATTATATTCTTAATCCCTATTTTTTCTTTAAATTCCTTAAGCTGTCTACAGCAGTGAACTATCACGAAGTCAAACTGAAACTAAAAATCACTGTTCCCAGTGGAACAATGATATTTAAAATAGGCCTGCATTTCTGACCTTCAGTTGCAACAAGAGTTGGCCTGAAGTAAAGAACGTCATGAGTGAAGGAGTAATGAACATCATAGGGGCCAGAGAAGAATGGAAGAAACTGGTGATTAATGCTCAAATTCACTCAAAATAAATGGTTGTTTATGTAAAATAAATACAAACATCCCTCCAAAACTTTCTACTTTATCAGAAAACTTTAAACAATTTTTTAAAATTTGATTTACAAAAAAGTGTGGTTAATTTTGTTATTACTTCAGTAGTCATTTTTGGAATATTCTCAAACTCTGATGATAAGTAAATTTTGGAAGATTGATGAAACTGACAATATTTCTGTTATTTAATCAAATATTGGTTACTCTCATGTATGAGTTACTTTAAACATATACTATATATATATATATATATATATATATATATATATATATATATATATATATATATGAGCTATTTTAAGTATCATTTAACAGATTTATTATGACTTATTTGAAACAACTGTTATGAAAGTTATAGATAATATCATTTTTCATTTTTATTAAATTATTAAAATTTTTGTTGGGAAGGAGATATATTGTTAAAATTTAAATGAAATTATGTTGTAACCAATTTTTAATGTTGTTCCAAAAATAATCTTTGTAATAGTTATATTTTAATGACTATATATTCAATAAAATATTTTTACAATGATTAAAAATTTAATACATTTTTTATGAAATTTTTATGTCTGCCTGAATAATAAGATATTTTGTAAAAAAATTTCTGAACACACTTTGTAATATTTGAAATAAACTCCCAAGGAAATCTTTTTTAAAATAGTTAAATCAAATGTGTAAATAAGTGATAGAAAAGCATTTTGCAGTTATTTAAAAAAAATGATGAAAAACTGAAAAATATACATTTTCATTTTCTTCTCCACATTCAGTTTTTAAATATTCCCATTGATATAGTAACAATTTTAATTTCCTACTCTGAGAAATAAAAAAGGAAGTTGTGAAAAGCCATGATCATTCATATCCTGATGGGAAAGAACACATAGAAAAAGAAGAATGGTAGAAAATATATATTTCATATTAACTGGGTAAGGAAAGTGAAGAAACATACTTGTACTTTCCTCATTGTTCTCCCATTTTTCATCTTTTCAGTTTTTCTCCCTAAAATAACAAAGGATATAGATTTTTTATTGATTGATTTCTTTTTTATGGATTATCAACCCTTTGCAAGTTATTTAAAGCAAGAAAATATTTTTAGATTGTAATAATTTCTCTGAGATTATAATGATATATGTCCTACTAATTAACCTATACTGAGAAGAGAAAAGATGGATCCATAAGGGTATTTGTGAGTAGGGGAAGATAACAATCCTGACATGAATTGGAATTTCTAATTTCAGGCCATTATTCATTACACCAACCACACATCCAAGCTTACAACATCTGGTATTCCCAAGTGGTTACCCATCTAGGTACTGATCAGGTTCAATATTGCTTAACTTCAGTGATTGCATGAGGACCAGTATTTCAACATGATATGGCTGTACATCAAATGAGATAGAGCATCGGTTGTGTAAAAGTAAGGCTAACAGTTCAAGTACTTGAACCTGGTGGGTGAGGCTCATGAAAATCATCTGATAAATAATTTAATCACACTGTTTTCATTGAACAAGCCACACTGAAGAATATCATATATAAAGTAGCTAAAAACAATTTGAATATTCCAGTATATTATGTTTCTGGCTTCTTGTTTTCATTTTTTTGGCTTTTAATGGGGTTGAAATGTAATCTTCATATTTTTAAGATTATATTACAATTACTCATTCCTATTTTTGTTTAAACCACAAATCTGGTTAAACTATTTCCTAAGTCATAAATCAATTTATAATTCTCAACCAATCAGATTCATTACTTCTAAGACATTTAAATGAGCCACCTACTGTCACTATATAACCAAAGACCACCAATATCTTGACTATTTGCCTTGGGCAAGTGTACCAGTTAAGGTCTTTTCATGACTTAAAAAAACTATGCTATTTCTCTTTGGGATCTGTGCCTTAGATATACAGAAATAAATCATATGTCACTTCACAACAAAAAAGAAAATAAACATTTTCCTTTCTCTCTTTATCACAAATTCTCTTTTCTATCAATCAGCACATTATTCTTATAACATTTTACATAATAAGTTTACTACATAGAATAATTTCACCTTTATAATCAGCTAACATAGCCAAAATGCAGATTTACTACTATTAAAATTTTACAAGTATCATGAACTGTTTGCACATTAGGGTCATAGGGGCACCACATGTACTGCAGCTGTGGCAGCAGTGTTATTTCCTGGGTAAAACAGCCTGACAGCGCCCAATCCTCTCCAGGATGGTTTGAATTCAGAGTTTTCTTTCTCCTAGATTAGTTGCCAACCTAGGCTATCGGACTAAGTCTATCCTACTATTTATCCATAGCTTGGAGTGAAGGGAGAAGACAAAACTCCTCAGATTTTGAATTCAGAGTTGTCTGTATCCTAGACCAGTTGCTACCCAAGGCTATTTACCTATAGCTTTTAGAAAAGATAGAGTCCTACCTTTCACAAGACTGTTATTATGTAAATGAATGTAGTTAACTCAAGTGAAATCCAAATTCATCTTTCTGATCCCTCAATCAGATCCACTATCCATTACTCTACTTATTTGTACATACAAACTTATATATATTTACCTATATACCAACAATTTAATACAAAGATATCTGAACTAGTATATTTCCTTTACATATCTTCTAAACCTTTGATTATTACCAAATTAATGACCTAATATTATTTATCTACTTGCAATTAACATTACTATTTCTATGCCTGATGTATACATTTAGTAATTTATTAGAATTACCTCTCCTCTCCATTGATGTATTTTCTAGACACTTATCAATAAATCTAATCTGTGAAAAACTTTTCTGCAGTTCATATTTAAATTTTTTATAAATTCAGTTTAAAATATACAGGAAAATAGCAAAATATTGGGACTTTAAAATATAGAATAAAATCAACAAAATTAGAAGCAACATTTTATTTTATTTTTTTGATATTTTTACATGAAGCATTTTCACTATTCCATAGCCAAAGGCAACATCCATTAAAGATGAACTTCAAAGGTACAGAAGTTCAAGTTTTATTTGGTTATACTGAAGAGTGAATGTTGGGAGAAAAGCAAGAAAATGCAGTAAAACTAGGCATAAAATAATAATAAAAATAAGTGATAACTTTTGTCATTATATGACTTATTATTTAGACCAGCATGCTCAACTTGGTTATCAAGAGATTTTGCCTGTTATACCTGCTGGCTTTCTTTATGTCTTAGGTCAGACTCGGTAATCTTCTCTGACCTAGTAGATTAAAGCATTGATTAAAACATCTGATTCTCTCGAAATATTAGTTCAATCTCTGGGTTTGGTAGTGCTGAAAAGTCATATACTCTATGGAAAAAAACAGAACAAGTGAAAGCAAGGTGAATAAGATTGGCAAGTATTAATTGATATGAGTTATCTCCCATAAACATGCTGTTGTGAAATCAATCCCTGTGTCTGGTAATGTTAATAAGCCATATACTCTGGTTCATAGAAAGAAATAGACTTGATGGTATCCCTGCAAGAGACCTGTAGTGATAGCAACAAATAAATCACTAAATAATTTCTAACCCTTAGTACTAGTATGAAACCAAAATAATAAATAAATAAATAAAAAGAAAAATTAAAAGTTAAATTATAAAATTACTTTAAAATATAGATAAGAATGATAATTAACAAAGTGAGATTATAAAAAAAATAACTGAATAAATATGAAAACTGCAAACATACACTGGAACAGGTGATTCACTGCCAATTGAAACAGAGATCAAATTTACTCTCTCTTGAAAAATTTTAATGCTGGATTAATTTAAATTATCCAAATTTGCCAGCAAAATAAGTTGTAGAAAAATATGCAATTTTTACATCATTCGAAAGAGAAATAAATTCTGCATAAAGCATACACAATAAAACTAGTTTATATTCTTTTATTAAAAACATATTCTGAAATTAATAAAACTTTAACCTTCAGTCTTAAACTTATTTTCACCAGTGTATATATTCTTTAAAATATATAATTTTCTTTCTGAAATGTATACAAAAGACTTTTATCATTTTTGTTTATGTTTATTGTGTTTATTTAATTTATTTACAATTTATATATATTTCTGATGATTTCTTTTAATATATATATATATATATATATATATGGATAATGATATAGATATAGGGTGTGATGAATAACTTGTCATTTAAATTACATAAAAATGAAAACAACAATGACATGTCATTTTAAGAGATATATTTGCCAAAAAATTACACAAAAAACAATTTCAAAATCTCCTGCATCTCTTCTGGACAGTCTCTTTGTTTAAGGGTGAATGCTGCCATAATCCTTGCTTTCTGTTCATCTTTGGTGTTACAGGAAGTTTTCATAGTCTCTCACTCAAATGTACCCCAAACATAATAATCAAGAGGGTTGGAGTCTAGGGAGTTAGGTGTGATGTGATCGCAGATATTGTCTGACTGTCATAACTGTGTTCTCCTACTCATTTGGCATGGTGCAGAGTCCTGTTACCAGAAATAGTGTCTTCCAGCAGCCACCCTTTTGTATCACATATGGCACATAACTGACTGACTGATTTGCTCACAATGACAGCATTCTAATCATAAAGATCACATTTCTTGTTTGAGAATCTAGAACAAAGCCACACTATCCTTGTCCTATTTCTCATATATATTTCTGTTATGTATGTTCTTCACTAGAATTCTTATTACAAATTTATTTATATGGTTCATTAAGCTGATTGTCCAATGGAGTTCATATTCATTTTCACCTGGTTTCTTTTGCAGTGCTATGAAGATAGATCTATTGAAGTCTTCTTGCCTATCACCACTGTTGATATATTTCCTTTTTTATTTCAGTAATCTTGTCAATTCCAAAAATGTATAAAACTGACAGTATTACAATCTAATTTGGTTCTACTGTTTTGTTTCTGTTCATCTTGTCCAGTGCCCAAACTTAATTTGAATTTTAATATTGCAGGTCCTTCCATGTATTGTGATTTTCTCTCCTCTCTTGGAAGAGTTGTCCAATGTATTTGCTCTACTTTTAAATTATCTCTTCTCTTTCTATTAAAATTACTTTTAACAAAAGTCAAACCAATAGCAGAAATTGAAATTCAAGTCTGGTAACATGTAGAAGGATGATGACTGTCAACAAATTCTAATTTCAAGATGATATTGATTCAAATTTCAGTATTACCAGTTAAAACATAAAAAATTCAATGTGGATTAATTTTTAATTTCCTGCATTCAAAATTGTTTTTTTTATATTTTTAAATTTCTGATCAATGAAATTAAAATAATGTCATATGCACAAATAGAAATTATTTCTTGGTTGTTTTGGATTTGCACAAAATCTCTCATTCCATTACCCTGAGTAACTTAAGACAGAAAAGGGTCAGAGGGATGTGTCAAACTTTAAGAGTTTTATATAAAATACTTAAAATTACTAGTCACCTTCTCATGATGGATTCTCATATTTTGTTTTTTTCTATAAAGCAGAAATCAATGTAATATAGTAATTATATATATATATATATATATATATATGTATATAAATAAAAAAAGAAAAGAAAGTAAGATATAAAATCCGGTGTTCTTATAGATATTTTATTTTTACAAAATAGTGCTCAATGTAAATTTAAGAGCATATATTATAAATTAATTGATTTAAAATATATACAGTTCCAACCATGTTTCAAAATAGGGTTTATATAAATCATCATATATATAAATCATCAACATCATCACCACCACCACCACTCCTATGACTGGGTGTGGTTGCAGGGTTGATTTTCAGCTGAGTACCTTACCAGTTCCTTTCATATATCTGGATTGAAAGCCAGAGATGTATTCATTCATGTGTAGCCTGACTTGGGTGAGTAGATCTGTTGAGCTAGATAGCCTGTTGATCTTACAAGAAGGTTCATCAACCCTGTAAGAAATCTTTTTAATCCTACTAGGTGTCTAGCTATCTTCCTCAACAGAAAATCATGGTGGAAGAACTGGCTTAGTTGCTGGTGTCCTGACCATGTTGAAGCTAGTACTTGGTTACCTGTTACCAGCAGCACTTGTAAAATGACTTCTTTCTTTTGTTTTTTTTTTTGGCATAAATTTGTTTAAGGTGGACCTCAACTTGCCAGGAAGTGACCCACATACTTGATTTCATGACCTTCCATTGCAGTACATATTGAATGAGACATGCTGAATACAGTTATGAATCTGTAATGGACTGCTGTTGAGTTTATTATAATTTTGTGTAGCATTTTCTGTAGCATGTCCATCATGTGTAGCCCTCCTTATTCGCTGGTTCAACTGTTTAGATCTGTTGTAATTGTCATCCATTTGTTTCACCACAGGTGGCCCTATCAGGAGTTTCAAACTCCCAACAACATCACTCTCAGAGTCATTAGACTATGCAAACCCATCCACCACAACAAGGATTGACCATCAGATGTATGCACATGGAATCATACACACATAGACATACATATATATTTTACACTGGATGCCAGAGTAAACAGTCCATCATCAAATGTACCCCATTATTATTATTATTACTTTAGAAACCAAACAATAAATGAGAAATAAATAAAATTATTATCAAGTATATGAGAACATTTTTTATTATTGTTGTTGTTAAAAATATTTGAAAGATAAATAATATAGGAAGAAATTAACTATTCTGATCTGAACAAAAAAGTAAACAAAGCAACGTTACGATTCTTTCTAACACTTTTCTTACAAATATGACTATAATTTTATCTTTTTTCTTTTCTTATAAATGCAGAAATCAATGTTTATAGCAATTATATATATATATATATATATATAAAATCATCATCACCACCACCACCACCACCACCACCACCACCACCACCACCACTCAGATAATAATCGCCACCAACATTACTACATTCTATCAACATTAGTTTGTTAATAACAATTTTATTTCATCATTGATTGTAACATTTTTTATGGATGAGGAGCACATTTAAGTAGATGTCATAAAGACACACATTGGCAAGGAAGTACATGAATGCTAATTTCCCAACAGTAATTTTTAATGATGAATGTACAGCTACATTGGATGGATGATGCCTTGACTAGAGAATGAGTTCTTGCTGGAAATAGACATTCAACATTTCTTAGAAGAAAACAGTAGGGAGGTGGAGTAATGTCTATTCAAAGCTGATGATGATGATGGTATCAAGATAAATGCAGAGAATTATTATAAGTTCTTAAACTAGACATTTTTGAGTAGCACAAGTCAAAACCCAGAAGCTGTAAATTAAAAATTATATTAATGTAAAACAATGCACATGCCAAAAACCTGACTATTGTGCATCTTTTATCTATCAAGTCTCTTCAGGATATGGGGAGATTATGACTCTCCACAACTTCCTTTCTTTACTTATTCTAAATATTTTTTGATTTTTTATTATTCCTCTTTGTTCCACTTCTGCCATCACACTAACATGTTAAGTAGGTTACTCACAGTTTCCATTGTTTCTCTTGCCTTCAGTATGTCCCTATAAGTGTTAAATCCTCTAGGCCTTCTCTTCTCATAATGTGTGTCTTTCTGATTGTAGGTGTCATTTTAATTCCAATTTTCCTTAAAACTTCCTTGTTGCTTGTATGTTCAGTCCATTATATTCTCAGCATTCACTGGTAGAATCACAAGTCTCTTCATCAATAAGGAAATTATCCAGCATTTTCTTTTTTCTAAAAATATTTTTATATATCTTAACAATATTTTTTATGCCTTAATAATTTACCTCAGAAGGCATTTTTAGATTTCTGGATCACTTTTCCATTATCTGTCACTATACAATCCAGACAGTTATTGATATCCTCAAAACAAGTTATGATCAGTATTTTTAATCAAAATTGATATTATAAGCTGAAACTCTCAAGATGTATTGTTCATATAAGTATAGCCTGAAAGTTCTACCAACATTAGTTTGTTAATAACAATTTTATTGGGAAAACATTAGCTTGCAGATATTAAGTCTGCAAGCATGCTTTCAAAGCATTTTTGAAAAATCTATGAAATAATTTCATGAATGGATTTCAAACTTTATCAGTGGGAAAAAAAGATAACTAAATTAGCAAAATTTATCCTTTTAACCAATGCATTAATAATAGTAATAATAATAATAATAAAATGTTTTCCTCTTAGTTTTGTAATAGAAAAAAATTATGAGTTTAGTTATTGATTTATTAAACGTTTTTGAATTCTTAAGAACAGTTCAACTTTCAAAAAGAACTTTGACATGGCTTTGAAAGAGTTTTTGTCACTCTTCAGTTGATGAGCATGATGTCTAATTAGTCATGTCTTTCATAGGTCTTTTTATTTAATTTGTTTTTTTTTATTTTACAGATGAGTTTTTTTTTAATCATTCCTTTAAGATCTTTTGTATTCTTGATGATTAATAACAAATTTTTTATTTATTTATTTTTGCTATTGTTGCCATAAAGAATTAGGATACACATGACTAACAATGCATTCAGTGAAATTTCATTAGAAAACCTATGCACAGAAACAGTATAATAAAAATGCCTGTAGAAGTTTTATTGAAAATAAAATGAGAAAATTTTATTACAATATCCAAAAAATTATTAAAAAATGTTTCAGATCTAAGACTAATAAAAAATTGTTTTTAGTAAATAATTACTTTTTTGTATCGAACTCCTTAGAGTGAGAATGTTTTTGCTAGAGAGGAATTTTCTTATGCGACCCAAGATGAAGTGTCCATTCTTTTGTGCTGAGTAAGTTGTTGTCAATAACAATTAACTTGGAGGAGGAAGTTGTAGCTTCAGTGAGCAAAGGCAGAAAACAACCTGATTTTCCCCAAAACAGAAAAAAAAAACAAGGCTGAGAAATAAACTTCCAGTACACACACGTCATTTAAAAAAAAAAAAAAACTTAGTTGCTCTACTACTCTTTCAAATGCAGAAGGAGAGCATGTCTGTCAAAACTCAAAATCATTGTTTTTTTCTTTTACCTCTATTTATCCATAGACTTGTGATGAACAATACAAATTTACCATAGATGAATAATATCTTGTCTTCATTTGTGCAAAAATATCTTCAGTTTATTTTTGTTATTTAGGTGGGGAGAGAAATCAGAATGTAAAAAATGTTGAATTGCCCTTGTTCAGTGCTAAGAACAGAGATTGAATTATGTATCTTTTAGGATTACAAATGTGTTTAAGGACTAGTGTTCTGTTATGCGATTGTTAATGGTGAAATTAACTGTTTCCATACAGGAAACATTCAGCATTCATTGATTAAGCAGTTCACATTAATGTTGGTAGAAATTCATAAAATCTTTATTTTTTTTTTTTCCTTTTTAAGAACTATAAAAAAATCAGTATTAAAAGAAATAATTGTTGTTGTTGGTGGTGATGGCGATTATTATTATTATTATTTTTTTTTTTTTTAAACCCTCAAATACTTTAGTTGACAACAACTGGAACAGAGAGGAAGAAAGAAGATTAGATGTTGGATTTCAACTTTTAAAAAAACTACAGTCAACAGAGTTACTATTAAGCTATTTTCCTTTCTTCTGAAATGGAAAAATAAATAAAATAAAAATAAAAATAAATAAATATAAATAATAAAAATATAAAAAAAAAGGAGAAAGAAGAATTTTGAAAAAATTTTCGATGAATCCAATGGACTATTGATTGAATGAGGACAAAAAGAAATGGTGAAAAACAATTTTATAATCCCTAATTTATTATTTACTGAATAACCAAGATTAGGCCTATCTTTTGGGCTTGAAAAAAGTATGCTCATAGTAGTTCAGTAGCAAATTTATATTTTTAAAAAATAATGTAAGCAATGCTTTTCACCAATCTAGCATCATAAAATGATGTGTTTGTTAATTATAATGTTGTTATGCACATTTTCATTAAGTTTATTGATGTAAAATTTAATTGAATTTTTCAATTCAAATAATTGCTTTACCATAAAACAATTTTGGAACTGTGTAATCCAACAAAAATGGACAATATCTTACTAATAATGAATCAAAATTACTGAATGCTAACAAACCAAAATAAAGTCTGATTTGATCTGGAACATTTATTATCTTCCTTCAGTAAAAATGCTTTGCAATTGTTGATGATTTATTTCATGACTTGATACCAGGGATATCCTTGACTTCAGGAGAAATATCAAATCTTTCTTTGATGTCTTCATTGCTCATGGATTTAAAAGCATCTTTTGAAGATTACATAATAAAAATAACCTTGTATCATATTCAATATTATTGTGGGATATTGACATTCCAATATCATTTTATCTCCCTACATATTTCTACTCTTCCCATAACACTACAGCATTCATAACTTGAAATTTGTTTCTATTTTTTTAAGGTCAAACATTAAAAAATCCACATTTTCTGAAATAAGCATATATACCATAATGTTTTACTTATCATTATAAAATTTAACCTGTGATCATGTGATCAAATGAAAGTGTTTGCCTCCACAGTACAGCACTCCTCAATATCAATGTAATTGTAATATTTCAAACAAGTGAAATTATAGAATAAGAAAAATGGTTACTTGTAGAGAAGAAATTTATTGAATAATCACAGTAAAAACAGACATATTAAATTTTAAAATCAAGCAAATAGGAAAGAATAACAAAAATACTTAATATAATAATGTGTTAAATTGAAAAGCGAAAAAGTAGGAAAAAAAATACTTAAGTGGCTTTTCATTCTCATCTTGTCAGAGTTCTATCAAGGACTGAAAAAATGTACACAGCAATTAAAATTAGAAACTCCAAAAATGGGATGTTATATGTATTAAATCATATATAATCATTAAAAGAAGCTGATAACTTTCAGACCTAAAACAGAGAGAGGGCTTGAAGAACAAAATATATAATCTCATTATTATATATATATATATATAAATCCAGATTTAAAAATGCAGTAAGGTATTCTTTCTTTAGAGATCTCTTTCATCTAACACATCAGAAGATCACATAGGTAATGTTGAGTGACAAAGAAAACACAATTCATATGGCGAGAAAATATAATGAAATTTTACAAGAATTGTTTACATTTTTTTTTTAATTATAATAATTCATAAAGTTTCAAAAATGTTTTTAAAATTTTTCCAAACTTCATCCTCGTTAGGTTATTAAGTTATTAAATAAAGATTATGTTTACTAAGTAAAAATTGAAAAGCTTAATACAAATGCCCATATAATTTTTAAATAATTTTTTTTTTTTATGTGTATAAACATGTTGATTTTGAAAGTATGGGTGGCCATACATGACATTATCAGAAAATAAGATCAATCATGATAGTAAATTTAAAGTCAACATTCCGAAAACTTGGAAGAATATATCCTACATTTTTACTTCAGAGTATTTTACTTACTAGAAATAGTAAATTTATGTTTTAGCTTTCAATTAAAGCTAAAATAAAAGCTTCAAGAAAGATTTTTCATTTATGAAAATTCATTTAAACCTTAGGGATACTAAACTGGTATCATATATATATATATATATATATATATATATATATATATAGCCTTTAGATGGGCACTTTGATGTGGTGTAATGGTTAGCAAGCTTATATTGCTAGATTAGTTATGACTAAGTAGTTAGTTACATCCTCAATGAGTGATCCATACTTTCAGCTTTGTACAACATCAAAACTATGCTTAGAAAATCTGAATGAACCTTCCTCAATACCAAGAAAATGTCATTGCTTCTTAAGTATGTGATCTACGTGCATGATTCTTCTTAAATATGTGATCACCCTTAAAGAAAATTACCTACATTCACAACTTAACTTAAGTTGGCACCTAAGTAGCACACAGTGAATAATGACTTCCTGTAGATTTTATAAACCAGACCTATTTTTATTTTTTATATTTATTTATTGCATTTCTGAATGATGTTCAAACTGTTTACAGATAGTGGTAGTATTAGTTAAAACAATAATTTCCTTTAGTTTTTTTTATCATATGACATATTTTGTTTAGTATATTATTATATTATATTAAAGACTACTTCTTTTTCTTGTCTTATTCTATATTGTTATATATGAATAAAGTGTCACTGCCAACACCGGAGTTTGAACACAGATCACCAGTGAGCAAACAAGGTGACTTCATTTCTAATAAGTAGACCACATGATAGTAAAGGAAATGTATATATAGGAATTAGCATGGCATCTAATTGATCATCATTTCTAGTCTATCCACTAGTAATATACAGATCACCATTTCTATTCTATCCTCTATTACTACACGGATCACTTTTCCTATTCTATCTCTATTACTATACAGATCACAATTCTCTTCTCTATACTGATCACCATATGGATTACTATTTGAGCAAGTATTTTTGAGCAAGTACTATTAGTGCAAGTGTATTCAAAGGCATCTGACAACAGTATGGTTCTATGGCATTACTATAGTTGTATCTGCGATTACAAAATCTCTACTACAACAAGCATTACAAAAGTGACAACAAGTATTCATTGATATTAAAAAAGTGTCAACAAGTGTTCATTGATATCACAAAACATATATATATATATATTGTATATTTTAATGTAGAGAATTTTCTCAACTGATAAATTGTTTTGGTAGATCAAACTCAGAAGGTAGATCACACACTCTATTAGCACCAACAAGCCTTCATTATAGGTCTAAGCATACTGATGACTGTTAAGTAAATCCTTAGCTATAACCATCCCAGATGTATTGGCACCTATGTAAATTACATACATTTCCTATACTGACTGGAGTATATATTAATTCCTATTTTCCACCTGTGATCTGTTTCCATTTTTATTACATTTATTAAATTTTGTACCCTATCAAAATATTTAAATTTCTTGATATAAACTTTTGAGTTCTACCAAGTTCTATGAATATAGATTATCTGTTAATGTTCTAAATTAGTTAAAAGTAATACAGTTAGGTTATGGATGAGATTTTTTGCTGTGGAGGTGGAAAACTAACAACTATCATCCATTACCATCAGCACCTGCAAATACCTCATTCACTATTCAACTTTTCCTCTATCCAACAGTGAGTTGCTTAGATTTGCAGGCATTGTTTCTGGGTGTGACAAGTATTTTTTTTTCAGACATCTGGTAAACATCAGAACTTCCAGTATAAGATTCTGTTTGGAAGCAAACAAGTTGTCAGAAAACAGAAGTTAAGCAGCTTCATCATTAGCTAGTAGGGAAAACAACTGGATTTAGTTAAAATAATTGTTTTTTAAACAACCATGACAGAATAATAGCAGAAAATTTAGAAGAGCTCAAATGACAACTCAGTCAACTGGAAATGCTAAAATTTAAAAGTAACTATTCTTCATTACTACTATATTTTTAAAGAGCCAAAATCTCCCCTATGTTTAGCATTTTAAATATAAATGTTTGTTTCTTCCATTGTTTCATAGTTATTCGTACTTGTTGCTACTGCTTCACTCATCATTATGATCTTAAATAATCAACAAAAACAATTAAAGCAATCTTTGTTTGAATCTGTAAACACAATTTATGGCATAATCACCATAGAAAACCTTTTCTGTCTGCCATCAGCATGGCTGATGCTAACATCCAGGAGAGCAAGAATTCATCTTGCACATTTATAAATCCACCATTCGTCCATGCGTTGGATACTGCTGCCATATCTGGTCTGATGCTCCTACTATATATCTCAAGAATTTTAACAAAATTCAAAGAAGGGTCTATAATGTAATTGATACTGACCTGGCATCTTGGCTTAAGTTACTTTCTCATGGATGTAACATGGCTTCTCTCTGTCTTTTCTACAAATATTTTCAATTGTTCTGATAAACTTTCCTCCTTGGTACCTCAACTGCATGAATTTCAGTATACTAAGAGATTGGCAACTAGGTTTTGCTGTTTTATGGTAGAAATAGCTAGATGCAACCATAAATTCTATTTTAATAGTTTCTTTTCCCACAATTCTCTCCTTGCCTCCCTATGACCTACAATCTTCAAAATTGAAAGCAATGCCAATTACCATCTTCCGTCTTCCTAAACCCTGTTCTTTTATTTTCGTTTCTCCTCACTAAAGTCTTCTCATTCTCTTTTACTCCTTCTAACCCCCCTGCATCCCTGTGGCATTATCAACTTGCTTAGAGTGAAAAAAATCTTGCTCATCAAGGAGGAAATCTATAGGACAACACTGGAAAAATATTAATGCGTTTGAAAAATAATTATGTATTCTACCATTATGAATTATGAGTCAACCAATGAAAGCAGAATCAAAGTTACATGGTAAGAAACTGTGTTTAGAATTAATCTATCATCTTTTCTATTCGACAGTGTAACATTTTATAGTGCATTTCTGAGTTTAATTGAAAGAACTTATCAAAATGAAATTTGAGTTCTTCATGAGCTTTGGTTTGAGAACCAAACACAACATTCCATCAGCTGTTTAACCAGGAACCTTTAATTTTTTGCATCACATTGACATTGAGACAGGTGATGAAAATGGGTTTTGCATATTAATAAAAAATGAAAAAACAGCAGTTATCACAAAATGGGGAAACCGGTGCTAACACCAAAACTTTGTGTCTGGCAGAATATGAAATGTGTTGCGTAATGATGAGGAACTGAACATTTGGCCTTGTAAAAGTGTGTAACTCATCTACTCTGAAAAGTATTGTAGCCCATTTTCTACTTTGTTCATGTGATCAAGGGCTGACATTATATATCTTCATGATCTTGACCTTTTCTTCATTGTGTTGTCACACACACTTCAATTTAATACAGCAAGTTCATTTAGATTTATAATAAACCTAATTTCTTTTCAGTTATTTCAGTGTTACAAACTTAAGCTGAATACTGTATGTGAACATTTTTATACTTTTCATACTTCATAGCAACTCTGAATTTATTTTCTTGAGATTTTTAGTACTATGCAGGCCCAGTTAATGTTTACACTCTCTTACCATATAACCTGGCAACTTCTCACCAAACTACAAGGGAGAATGAGGAGGAGGAGAAACACAGGCCCCTGGCCATTATGGCCAGGGTGCTTGGATAGGTTACATATTGGGTTACATGCCCATTTATTTTTGTTCTGCCAACTGGATGCTAATTGGGCTTTCCTATTCATTCTTACTTCTGGCATTCCTATCCTTTATTACTTTCAGCTACCATGCTCCCTTATTTCTGGCTACCATGAACCCTTGGCCATTAGAGCTTCCAGCTATGCAAACCTGGCCTTTATTACTTCTGGCTACCATGGATTCTTACTTTTGTCAATCCTAACCTAAACTACTTCCAGCTACTATGGACCCTTATCTTCCAGTATACTCGGCCTTGTTACTTACTTCAATCCTACTCATCTGATTGAATGGACCTGCTTACAACAGCCCTGAACTTCCAGATACACTAGGTCCCTGCTTCTGGCTTTCCCGTCAACCTAACTCACGTGGTTCAGGAAATTGCTGCATGCATATCATCCAGGTTTCAAACAACCTACTCTGTACACTTTTGTTAAAATACCACAGAAGGTTCATCATTGGATTTAATCAGCATCTTTTCAACACTTTTGCCAGGCATGTGAACTGAACTGTGGACTTATATGCCAACTTAATTTATATGGATTCTACTTTTAACATTTAATCGCAGTTATTTCATCTAGATCTTCTAGCCGGTCAGTATTTCTCAATTTACTTAATTCTGCCTCCATTACTTGATTCATTGTTTGTTCATGTTCCTTTAATCCAAATATATACTTTTGTAGATGATGTAAATAAATTTTGTATTAATTTTAAGTTTGTTGTCCTCTTGTTGACCTGTCAGATTCACGTCTTTCTTTTAAAAAATGTTAATGGGCCTCTTGTGACATCTATGCCTTATTGCGCACAAGCCATGTTATATTATGCCCCCTCCAGGGGCTCCACTACAAAAGGAAAGGAAAAGTAGAAAGCAAATAAAATATAAAGCCAAAATCATTAGGATGGGAGGTTCTTCCACTTCCTCCAAACTCACCAGATTTAGCATCTAGAGATTTTTATTTGTTGCAATCATTAAAAAATTGTACAAGTGGCAGAATATTCCAAAACAAAGAAGTTGAAACAGTCTTTCAGACTATTTTTTGGAGAAAAACCCAGATTTCTTTAAAGGTGGAATCAAAGATTTTGAAAAGCAAAGTTTAAAGGAAATATTAGCCATTTTTCATACTTTCTAGGCATAAACAAATAGGAAATAACATTTGTTATCCAAAGACAAAAATCATGTTATATAGTGTAATATTTAAATAAATTTAAGTTACATTAATTTCAGCAATCATACAGGAACCAATGTGATATAGCTATATGCCAGATAAGAAGAGAAGTGGAGAAAGTTAAACTGTGTAAACAAGGGGAAAAAAAACACTGGTAGAAATATAGTTATATTGCTGATATTTCTTGAGAGAAAAAAGACAAATATGAAAACATAAAGAGAATAAAACTGACAATTAGAGACTCTTTAGATGACTTGGTCTCAAAGAGAGTAGTAGAGTTATAAACTGTTTCATAAAAGATTCTATAACATTGCAGTAGACCAGTTGAAAATGAACTTAAGTCTGTAACTGACCTAGTATAATTTATTCTAACATTTGAGAAAGGGAAAGCCATTGATTATCATGTGCTGGAAATGTGTCAGTTATTTTATTCCCTTCCTTCTACTCAACTAATTACATCAAGACTAATTAATAGAAGTAGATAATTGTTGTTTTTTTTTATTATCATTGATTCCAATAAACAGACTTTCACAACCAATATTTTCAGGTGTTAACCTGCTCAGGAATTTAAGAACCCCAATCCTAATTGCCATTGTTAAATTTCTTTACAGAAGACAATCTATATTTACTTGACATTGCGTGCTTAGCTATCAAACAATCACTTTTAACTCTATCTCTCTCTGACTAAAAGAAGCCAAATTCTTTTATGTTGCTTAGTTGATGTTCTCTTAGAATCATTTTTTCACTATTTGCTATTTTTTCTTAGATTTTTTTTTCTCTTTTAAACTGCCATCTTATGCCAAATTTACTCTGATTTGACTAAGTTCAATGGTACAAAAAATAAAACGTCGGGTTGTACAGAAACTTTAATTTTGATTTTATTTACTTCAGTGTAAACTTTCATGAGTTCATTGTTACATTTTTATATAACCAATCTTCATCCTAAAAAGACAATATATTGTGGCTTTATAGGTTTATCTTGGTTGATCATCACTTTGAAGATATTAGCAGCTAAGCAGAATAAAAGATTTACAGAGCTATCCATACAGGAATATTTTGTTGTTTTTAATGTAGGTTGGTTGTTGCACAAGTATATTCTCAAACTTTCAATCTCCAATGTTGTTTTTTTTCCACTGCTATAATGATATGACATGACTGATAGTCATTTTGGCTGCTGGAATTGACAGAAAATAGGTAATTTACTCACTCCTGATTTAGAATCAGTTTTGAACATCTCCTAGATTGGTTTCCAAACAAGGCTATAGAATATAGTCTCCTCTGCAATTTACCCAGAGATGAGGTCAAAAAAGGATTCATGTATTTTATAAAAGGAATTAGGATAAAATGAATGAAAGTAACTGAGATCAAACTCAATTTACTGATTTTATTTTCAATATCATGGATTTATAATATATGCATATAAACATATGTGCATCAATTTTGGCCAACATCCTTTATATAGTTGTTAATATCATCATCAGCTTCATCACCTTTCAACAACTATCATTCCAAAGATTTTCTACATTAAAGATCTTATTAAACCAAGAAAAGTACAGTTAATACAGACTGACCATCACTAATTCAGCTTATTGATAGATTATCAATGGTTACATAATTTGTTTATATTTTCTTTATGTCATAAACTATAGATAAGCCAATGCTGTATAATTCACACAAGTTTCACACAGACATCTTACTGTTAAGTTTTTGTAGAAGTTCTACCTTATCTGTTAAGGATAATGTATGGCGTTTACACTTCATTCCACAAGAAGCACTGTCTCTTATTCATTGGCACCATGATTGAGGCTAAATGTTAGCAGGTTATAATAAAGATGCATGAAAGATAAGTAGAAATTCCCTACTGTGTTCGAACAATCTACCCCCATAAATTAAATATAGGATTTAGTTTGAAATTCCTTGAAGATTACCAGAAAAAAAGGAGGTCCAAGGGTAGAATGGTTGAAAGATTATGATAATAATAACAAAGATGATGATATTAGTTCAACTTTAACTAATATAAATAATGATTTTTAGATTTACAAATGCCAGTGATACATTCATAGCTACTTTAAAATTATTTGCAATTAATATAATTCAAAATCTCATTAGATTGAAAGATGATCAGCAAAGTCAGTTAGTAGCAAAAAGCAACTTCTCAAAATTTTGGTTAAACTAAAAGAAAGAAAAAGGCATTTACTAATTGTTAGAAAATTGGTATATTACTTACATTTAAAGTGAATCTCCTGAAATTTTTGCAAATATAAATTGATTTGATATCACCTGACAAACCAATTAAAAACGATTACCAAAGATAAGTAAGTAGATTTTCATCATTCTTTAAGCTTCCAAGACTTTTTTAAAACCTAAGTAGCACTCATTAGGTTCACCAGAAAAGTTTATTAAAGAAATCCACAAGAACAGAGTTAACATTATAATATGTTTTCTTTTTATAGAACTCATGGAGAAACTGAACAAGAAGTTGATCTAACCATTTTAGACTGAAAAATGTTATCATATTGCATGTAAGATGTCTTTAATAAAAGTTTCAGGAAATAAATATGTATATTAGATTCAAGTATTGAACATTCAATATCTTTCCATCTTCTTGGGTTAGCAAACTTTGGTAAATCAGAAGGTTTTTGTAAAAATATATATTATTGCCTTGTTGGCTATGCATAGAGGTTTGGTTTACTCAGTTTTATGATATATCAACCTTTTCCAGGTTATTTAATGCCAAATTCTGTCATACAATAGAAAAGTAGATCAAAGAGGTAGACACAGCTTCAGTACCCAGGCAACCTTCTATGGGGGTTGTGTGTTTTACCCCCTCTGTAGAGGACATAGTCAGTATATTCTTGACCATAATTGGCAGAGAATATATGAATAGAGGCTATATTTCATCTGAATTCACTACAATAATTATATTTAATCATCAGTAAAAACTTTTTTTAAATACATCAAATAATCACCTGGCATGGACTCACCCAACTTCAGGTAAGACTTACAACCTATCAGTCCTGAAGCACCTCCATATATTGAGGTCTTCTGTTAGTATAAGTAGTGAGATTGTGTCCATCAAAAGCTTACTAGGTCTGTTGTGTAGCTTACAACCCCTGATATTCTTTAGCAGTCACCCATCTGAGTAGTGACTGGGCTCAACCTTGCTCAACTTTGGTGATCCTACGAGAGCCAGTGCTTAAATGTGATATTTCCATAAGTCAATAAATAGCCAATTAGTAAAATGTTCAACTTGGAATCTTGGGGCTAAAGGTACAAAATTTAGTACACTCATATTAGTATAAGATAAGGAAATGTCTGCCACGTAATTTCATTGTTTGTTACATACACATCGATATCCATCCTGAGAATACCTGACAAAAGACAGCTGCCACCAGGTTATGAAAACATTAGAGATAAAATTTAGAGTAATGTTAGAAGTGAAGGACTTTGACACGTTCCTTTTTACTGGCCTTCTGTTTATTTAATAATCAAAGCGGACATAAATCAACTAACATTTTGATAAAAATCTCAAAATATCATGTCAAAATTTCATTTTATGAAGTTCTGTTTTTACTGTATATTGAATCATTGATTTAAAGGTCATTTAAATTTCATCTTAAAAGATTCTTTTCTCATTTTTACATTAGATTGTTAATAGACATACTAACATTGTTAATAGACATACTAACATTGTTAATAGACATAGTAACATTGTTAATAGACATACTAACATTGTTAATAGACATACTAACAAAGTAAACAAAAACAGTAGCAAAAATGAATTTTGGATTACATTTCAAAATATTGTCAAAATATTATGGAAATCCTAATGCTATCCATGTAAAAATATTTACAGTTTTGAGAAATGTAATGGACAAATATTGGAATATCTAGGTAACTTTGATATATTTGGGAAGGATATTTGAATAATCCATAACCTAGACTAACCTTGCCATTCAGTAAATATACAAAAATAGAAAGGTGTATAAGACCTATACAGTGAAGTGATTCTGAAAGAATTAGAAGTTCTACCAGGATTCATTATTGGCAGTCACAATCTTAACAGCATAAGATATGCTGATAACACAGTGTTGATAGCAGACACACAAAGGAAACAACAAAACTCCTACAGAAGGTAGTGAAGGAAAGCAAGAAGAAAGGGTTAAACATCAATTGTAAGAAGATAGAATACATGATTGCTACCAAAAGGAATAGCCAAACATACAAATTACAAATTAGAGATACCAAAATCAAGTAAGAACAACAATTTAAAGATCTGGGAAGCAGTGATGGCTCATGGCTAGAATTAGTGGGGGTGCTGTTTCAGAAAATGTTTAGCCACTGTTTTAATATTGTGTAAGATGAGACAAACACAAAAAGAAAATTTATACATAAACTTGATAAAATCCTAAATGAAAAAAATGATCTTTTACTTATAAATTGTTACACTTCAAGATTTATCCATTCATTTAAAAATGAAATCCATTCTTGTTTTACTTTCAGCGAAAGAGGTTAATAATTTTCTCCTTGATCACTGGATGACTGTTGATGAAATTTTTCTCTATTGAAAGTACTGCAGGTGAATTTAATCTTTCAGTATTCATAGCACTCTTTAGAAAAGTTTTTATTTTTTTCAGTGTAGAAAAGCAGCATTCTGGTTCTGAAGTGGTTATAGGAATTGTCAAGAGGATTTATATCAGTTTTGTAATTTCACTAAGAACACCATCTAGATTATTTTCCAAAATAAATTTCAGCAGCTCAATAAATTTGCAATATTCATGCTTATCAGATCTATAATAGAATACTTTTAGCTCAGTTTCAAGCTTTTCATGGAATTATGGGATATGCTTCAGTGGTTAGTACTATCTCTTCTGTAGGTAGTTCATTCTTAAAACTAATGAAGCTTTTCTCGTTGAAGAATTTAGCAGCTATTAAGTGTTTAATGGAAGAATAACTGTCCATTATATTATACACTTCCTTTTTTATGCCATAAGTATCTATGAAGGAATCTCACAGTTTCTTATTTCTAAAATAGCAGTTTTCAAATCTGTTATATATTCATCAACTTTAAACACACTAATTTCTCAGGATTACATTTGGTTGTAAATTACTTCATGAGTCATAATCTGATGAAAAAGCTCTAACCAAAACATGAAATTATTGTCATTAACCTATTGTAAAATTTGTGTTGCTTCTGCAATGTTTTGAGTTGCATTTGATGTTGACAGCTTTTTCATGAAATCTGTTCATGGTACATGTGTTAAAGTTCTGCCTTGGACGGGGAATGCTGATGTCCATATGCTTCTTGAGAATGGATATACATTGTTTTGATCTTGAAAAGAATGTTGGAATAGCAAAAATATTAGAGTAAAATATACTTGCATTCCGTGTAGTACTTGCTACATTTCTCATTAATAAATTAAGTTTATGTGAATAACAGTGAATGTGTGGGAGAATGAAAATAAGCTAATAAATAAAATAATGAATAAAATAATAATAAAAAATTAAAAAATTTCATTTAATACAAAAGGACACCAAAAAGGGTTCTGATCACATGTGAATTTTATGACACCACTTCTGGAAAGAAGATGATTGTCTTCTTCTCACTTCCCAACTATTGAGTTCAGACATGTTTGGTAACAGTCCCAATGAAAGGGAGATTCAGTCAACCTCACTCAGTGTCAGGTTGACTTGAGGTCAGCCATTCTCTATAGCTCCACATCTTGTATCTACATGCATCAATAAACATTGGCCATTCATTTTCTAATCACGTCTTCATTCTGTTTATTGTGGTCCATTGACATTCAACTTCTGTTAGCAGCAAAAAGTCAAATAATACCCTCCACAAATGAAATGTGCCTATAAACTGCTTTTATTTTTGCCTGAACTCCTTTTTTGCCTATCATGAAATTTGCACCATCAAATGTCTGAGCTCTAAATTTTTGTCCATTTCCCTATGTCTAATTGTTCTAGAATACATTTTGATATGTCATCTGGAGTTAGATTTTCTGGAATAAAGAATCCCCCAAAATGTTCAAATAGTTCTTCATTCAACACATGCCATAAAACAATGACCATCTAAGTGCATTCCGAAACATTTGTTGTGTCATCAGCCATGATGGCTACAATTGAAGCTTCCCTAATTTCTGTCCTTATCTCCTCATGTTATATTTGTAGCAGGCAGTCAAATATCTCACTCCAAATAGTTTTTAAATACCTTTAAAAACCGTACTTGTTTCTAATTGATTCTTTAAATCTGGATCTAATTTAGGTGCAAGATTTATTATTCCTCTAAATACCGCAAGATTTACTGAGTCATCTATTTCATCATGTCTATGTAAGGGAGTTTCAAAGTTTCCACAAAATAAAATAAAATCTATGATTTTGGATCTTTTTAACCTTCATGTTACGCTCATTGATTGAAAGTCTGAATGCATCACTAAGTTTCACCTTACTATTTATGTTTCCTAAAAGTGAAAGTGAAACCACATTTTCAATATGATTCTTTTACTTCTCATGTTTTTCAGTTTTTTCTTTCATTTTGTTTATATTTCTAATTACATCATCTTCAAACAGCAAACACGAGAAGCAAAACAATTCATTTTTCACTTTACAGACAGAGAGCCAACTTTTCCGTTCGTACCATTCAGAATTAAAGCTATGTATATACGTCTTCTTGTTGTTGCTTATTCCTGGCTGAGATATTTAAATATTAGGTGTTGAATGGCCTCTTTTCTTAACTGTAACTCTCTTGTGAAGAGACAACTGTGAAAACTTAAGCTGTTGAACTTCACTTACTGCCACAGAACTTATTTCTGGGGATTCATGGTTAAATTATTAACATTTTCTATACAATAAAACAGCTGGAAAAAAAATCCCAATGAATTAAATAGAAAAGGTGGAAGCATGATAATCATCTACAGATTATTACATTCAAGAATATGGTATGCTGTTTTTTTAAGCACAATACACACTGAGTCAAAAATAAGCACTTGCTTACATTCGAACAACTGGGTCGGCACTGCACAAGTGGCAGTGCTCTCTCTAACCACCGTTCAACTTCTTTTTTTGGACATATGCGCAACAACCAAACACTGCATTACTAGAACTGTGAAGCACACATTTCTATACAAGGATTTTTGTAATTCTTCTCATGAGGGGATGGTTACTGACATTAAAATTAAGGATTATATCATACTTTCGCTGGAGGAGGGACGTATTAAACAAGAAATCAAAAATTGCTTTTTTCACTGAAAATTATTCATTATATCATATCCAAGTATTTAAAAAAATTAGAGCTGATTACACAATATTTCAAGCTCAATTTACGTTTACAGTTTGTAACTATGCAATGAGATGAAGTAACATAAACCATAGATTTGTCTATAGTTTATCATTATTGTGAAATCATTAAGGTTTTTTGTCAAAAGTATTTTATTTTCAATCATATATTAATTTAAAATATTCCTTTATAAAGGCTTTAGTTTTTAAATGGAATAAAATCATTCCAAATTTCAGAATTTTGCTATTGCCCATCAAAATGACTGGAAGAAAGCAATCTAAAAACAACAATGGAAAAAGTGTAAATGAAATAGCTCCAGTTTGTTCAACTTAGGGAACTTAGCACTGCAGCCAAAGTATTCTAAAATGCTGCCAATAACTAAGAAGAAAATAAAAAATACCACAAACAACAAACTAAATATAGCATCAAAATTTATATTATTTTTATTTATTTGTTATATAACTAAATACATAATTGTCAACAATGTTTTCATAAAACTTGATATTTCCTGTAATAAATTCTTAATAAATATTATTATTGTTATTATTTTACTTAAGTGTAGGGTAGTCCTACATTTACAATTCCTTACAGCTAACCACAAAAAGAAAAAAAAAAGAAATGTTGATCAAAACTGCCTAAGCATATTGCCACAAAATTATCAAATGTTGAACATGCCCCTCCCTTGCCAACTGTGTCATATAATGTACAAGTATAAAGAAAGAATTAAAGAAAAAACTCATTATTCTGAATGTTATCAATAATATTGAGTAAAAATTGGGGTTGCTGCAGTTCTTCAGTGCCTATACACGGGCCGCAACTGCTGGGAAGTGTTTTAACAGAGAACAGGAAGTATGACACTGAAATCTGAAGGTACATTGGGATAGCTTCCAAAAACTAAGCAAAGTATTAAGAAACAAGAAAATTTCATCAGAAACAAAGAAAAGAGTACTGAACAGTTATATAATGTCAGTTCTCCTATATAGCAGTGAATGCTAGAAAATCTCATCACAGATGAAGAATAGACATAAAGCAACAGAAATGTGGTTCTACAGAAGGATGCTGAGAATACCATGGACAGAATATGTAATGATAAAGTCTTAGAGAAAATGAAAACAAAAAGGACACTTATACTTAATATCAGAAAGAGAATGTTGAAATTTTTAGGGCACACAATGAGAAAAGAGGGCTTGGAAAATTTTATACTCACATAACAAATTGAAGGCAAGAGGGACATAGGAAAACAATACATAACCTACCTAGCATTTTTAAGTAAATGGATGGTGGAACAAGGTTTACAAGATTACAAAACAATAAAATTCATTATGAGCGACAAAAAAAGTTATGGAGAACCATGATTGCTGCACATTGAAGAAGAAGAATGGATAAATAATATTTTCTTGTAGAAAACTTTACTTGAAGTATATTATTTGCATTAAAAAGGCAAAATTATTGTTAATTTTTCCATTAAAGAAAAGTAATAATGAATTTAAATTTAAATATTTGGGAAGTGTTTCAATATATGATGGAAAAAGCAACACAGAAATCTGAAGGTACATTGGGATAGTGAAAGATGTCTTCTAAAAGCTAAACAAAGTATTAAGAAACAGGAAAATTTCATTCGAAGAAAAGAAAAGAGTGAATGGTAACAAATTCTGGGCAATTTCTTCATAGATGAAGAAGAGACAAGGCAACAGATACATATTTCTACAGCAGGATGCTGAGAATATCATGGATGGAACATGTGAGTAAGGAGGATGCTTAATGAAAATGAAAGCAATATGCACACTTATAATTAGAATCAGAAAGAGACAGTTGAAATTTCTGGAACACATAATGAAGAATGAAGGCGTGGAGAATGTATGTCCTGTGAATGACACTCACAGGACTTACTGGGGCAGAGGGAAACAATGAGTAACCTACCCAATAAACTTGTATAAATGGATGGCAGAACAGGGAAAGGGAAGATAGTAATGAGATAAACATTGTTTGGAACTACAAAAAGATAGGAAGTTAAGGAGAGCTATGATCGACCACATCCTAAATGAACACATATAATGAAAAAGAATAATAATTGCACAGAGTAATTTTAATTGCCTTCCTATTGCTTACAATAAATTCATAAATTGTACTTACACAAAAAAAGTAATACAAGATATCATTACACCTACTTATAAACATATAAGTGTATCAACACTTGTAATACTTATAACATTGTAACAGTTTGTCATATTTGACATATAGTAGTTGATATTTGCTTCCTTTGTAAGATAAATCAACAGTTTTGACCAATTGTGTGTGAACCTAAGAGAGCAATGCTAATTTTCTGATTGCCCCTCCAAAAAACCAATTAGGAAACAAACCATCAGTCTAGCCATGGTTATAAAGGAAATGGCAACGTTGCAGTAAAAACAAGAGTTTTTCTATAATAAAATTTAATAATGAGTAAAGTAAGACATTCATGGCTTTTGCAATTTCCTTTCCCCTGTTCATAAAGTCTTCTTTTTTATGTAGCATGTTCTCTCAGGATGTAGGCAATCATGGCTCACCACAACCATTTGTCTCTTGTAGCTCTTAATAAACTTTGTCTTTCTGTTATGTCTCCTAAACCCTGTTCCATCATCTATTTACTCAAGCCCATCAAGTATGTTATGCATTGTTTCCTTCTGTCCCTCTTGCCTTCAATCTATCTTGTGAGTATCAGATTTTCCAAGCCTTCTTTCCTCGTTACATGTCACGGATAAAGTGCTATGCTAAATTATCTTCATCAAACAACTTTTATATAACTAAGTAATTTTACACCCAAAAAGTAAAAGGAAATAGAAGTAAATATCAGTTAAATTGGTAAAAAACTTTGTTGTTATTTTCAATTTAACATATTTCCAAATTCAAGAAAGTAACTGATAGTCTTTTCTTATTTCACCTGATTGTTAAAAAAAATGGTTTAGAAAAGACTAGCAGTATGTAGAAAGACAGGTAAATATGTTTAGTAAAAATTTAACTTTGCAAGTAAACATCAGGTGACAACACTCTACAATGTGTTTACCAACCTTTGTATTTTCTTTACCTTATTTCTAAAGTTATTTAAATAATTATAAAGTGTTTTTAACTTGAGTGTTTACCTTGTAAGCATGTATACTTTAATAACCTTTCAAGTTTACATTCAAGGCAACACAAAACTAATATTCTGAATTCAAGTATATTGAGACAGAAGATAAAGTGACATTGTAAACAAAACCCAATGCAACACCTAACGCTGTTGACTGGTTATGTAAGTTCAGCCATTGAATGATGAGAAAAACAGTTCCTAAAAAAATCACTGGCTGAAAAATATTAGGCTCACTGGTTTGTTTGATATACAATTTTTTATTTACTGATTTCTCCTCACTTGTAGAGAAAGAGTTAAATACCAAAATGTGCTGGAATATCTTCTGCTAAAAGGAAATATTCAAATCATGGAATATTCAAGCAGACAAAATTTTACCATTTCTACAAATATTTTCCTGGCAATTTTGATGAGCTTTTCTCCTTTGTGTAACAACTACAAGAATTTAAGAGTACTACTAATTTGGCAACACAATCTCAATGTTTTACTGTTGAAATAGATGCAACAATATGTTTTACTCTAATAGTTTCTTTTCTCACACTTCTCGCCTGTGGAACTCCCAGTTTCTTGCTTCCTTGCCACCTACAATATTCAAAAATTGAAATGCAACACCATCTTTTGTCTTCCTGAATCCTTTTCTTTTATTGTCCTTTCTCCTCACAAAAGTTTTCTCATTCTATTTCACTCTCAGTAACCTCTTGTGCCTTAGCGGCATTATTAACTTACTTGGAGTGAAATGATTAAAAACAATTCATATTCTTATTTCTTATCTGCCTGTAGAATAAGACAGCCAATGCCACTGAAAACTATTTCAGCCTAGAAGAATTCTGCAAAAACACTGAGTTTGTGATTTTAATTAGAATCCTGCAACATTGCAATCAAAATATCAATAAGAACAATCTTATTGATTTTGCTGATTCACAAACATAGTAAATTACAAGGTCAAGGTTGTTGGCAGCATTTGGAAATTTGATAGACAAACTTGATAGCTCATTGGATCAGTAAATGCATCATTTTGGAAGTAAAAAAATTGATTTAATATAAAATACTGTATCCCACAAAAGCCATAGGCAGTCAATGATAGTAAATAATAAGAAATCATAATTTTATTTGTTTTTTTATAGAATATCAATCTTTAATTATAAGAATCAACTCCTAACAAGAGATAAGTAGTGCTGAGGAGCCAAAAAATGTTTTTGTTAAAGTTATATATTTAACATCACAATGATAGGGAGTAGGCAAAGGCTCCAGAAAACATTGCTTAACTTTGATTAGCTATCTCCTAGAGTAGTGAAAAAGTTCTTCATTATGATAATAAAATTATTAATAATGTTAAACACATATATATATATATATATATATATATATATATATATATATATATATATATATATATATATATATATATAGTACAGGTAATAATACATTAGTATGTAATCCAAGTGGATCCTAATAATATAAAATATAAAAACTGATCCACAAAAAGAACTCAGTGTATTTATTATAACAGAGCATATAAATTACACAACAGAGAAATTCAAAATTACCTCAACTGATGCTGAGAGCATCAGTGTTATTCAACTCAGATAGTGAACTGTATTCAGTGTCAGAACTAGAGATTTAAAATTTCAATATTTAACAAAAACAGCTGTTAAAAAATTAATACAGAGCCAACCCATAACAAAGCAGACAGAAAAGACTGCCCAAGTTGTGGTAAGGGGAGAGCTAAAAAGAAAGAAGCTCCCCAAATTCAACCCAGATATTAACCTTACATTGGACACATATACACAAGATATAACAGGAGGATCTCTGAGATCAACAATGAGACTGCCAAATTAGCTAATAATTTTAATATTACAGATAGAATGGGAAAGATCCACATCAAATATGCCTATACTTTATTTAAGGACCACAAACCTAACTTTGTTAATAATATACAGTCTAGATTAATAAATCCTACTAAAACTGAACTAGGTCTAATCTAAAAAAAATATAATTAAAAAAAATAACCAATAACCTATTAATTACAACCTGTGCTAATCTTTGGAAGGATTTGTCAGATACTATCAAATCATTTGCCAATATGGATGATAAAGAAAGAGCAAGTTTTAATAAGTTTGATACAATAGACTTTTATTCCTCTCTCTTCATGGACCTCTTAGATATACTTAGTAGAATTATAGATCCAAAACTAGTAGGTCTATATACAGACAGTGGATTCATTTTTGTTCCCAATAGGATTGGTCCACTAACTGTGAAGTTACAGAAGAAAATAATTAGGGCCTTTAAATTACTAGGGTTTAGGATTGAGATTACTTCTAACCTCAAAATAGTAGATTATCTAGATATCACCCTTAACCTTAATGATATATATATATAATTTCTTAAATAAGTTTTTATAGTATACTTCTCAATTTTTCCTCTGATTTTCTCTTTTTAACCACTTACCATTTTCTATTACAACCAATTTTTTCTTTTAGGGGTTTCTGTCTTTACTCCATTTTCCCTCATCCATGTTATTGTAACAATTTTTCCATATTCACTTCAGTCTTACTGAAACATACTCTCCTCATTGATTAACTCAAGAATATATACCTTTAGACATGAACCCCACTTCTCTAAAAAAAAGCAGGAACATTTAAAAAGGGTGGATATAACACAAATCCCAAGAAGGTGATGGGGGTCATTGCTGAATCACAATTCATCTGGGATAAGGTGAGGTAGTTTACATCTAACAAGACTCAGGAGAACTGCATAATCCAATCAAAGTGCTTGGAGAACAATTTTAAGAAACCCAATGAGAAAACCATTAAACAAGACTAGAAAGTGAACAGAAGTAACAACAGATGATTCTACACAGACACGGTGATGCACAACATATCTATGTCATGGGGTTCTGAGCAATAAAGACCATATGATGCCATAAGGAAATTCCACATATAGAAAACATATAACAGAGAGAGAAATATTTAGATATAGAAAGAAATTCCACATCTCAAAAACAGTTTCACATATAGAAAAATTTTTTTACATATAGGGAAGATGTTGCAATAGAAAAAAATTCACATATGAAAATATAAATGAAAGAGACAAGTGCAAGGTTCAGCTGATATTATGTTAGTTGAAATTTGTTCCAGTAGCGACACTTGGAGTGTGGGGGTTGAAATAATGTTATGCCAGTTGGAATTTTTTCCTGTGGCAACACTTGGCTACCAATTCATTCCTTTTGTTTAGTAGAATATCTTTGTTCTTAAATTTAATGATTTTAATTTTCTCCTCCAAACATAAATTACATCTACACTTAAAGCTATTTGGAGTCTGAACAAAACCTATAAAGAGACACCCACTCAGACACATTTTGTGTTTGTTCAACACCCCCAGTGCTCATCTGTGGTTTATACTACAATTATGCTGAGCAGACCTTAGTTACAGTTTCTGGGAGAGAGTGTGGTATCTAGCATGATCAACAATTTGAACAAGGCCAACACACTCAAGCCCCCATGATGACTTGTGATTTTGTGCTTGCATAGCCATCAACGGCCTCTAAGGTTTCCACTACCCAATTTCACTCACAAGGCTGGTATGGTTTTCAGGCACTTTCTAAAGGTGACACATTCTGGGATCACCCATTCCAGATTCAGATTCATGACATCAGGAAGTCTCTGCCTGATAAATTGACCATGGTGGGATTCAAACCCAAGTCTCATGGTCAGAAAGCAAACATTCTAACTCCTCAGCCACATGCCCATATATATATATATATATATATATATTTTAAGACATTTTTATGTTTATACATTCTTTTTATAAATACAAATATTTAAGTAAATGCTCTGTTTTATAATAAACAGTATTAATAACATCGAGCCACAGAGAATCGTTCAATTAGCAAGGTTGATTTTCCTGTTTTTAAACTTCAATCTTCCATGAATCTCTTACTTACATTCATATCTGCTCAAAGCGTGTATCCATAGCTCGATCAGTTAAGGCATGTCAGGCTAAACGATGGTTCCGTATAGGATACAGGTTCAATTCCTGTCAGAGAATGAATATTTTCTATGAAAATATCTTGGACATTCAGGCTGGTAAGTGTTATTAATACTGTTTATTATAAAACAGAGCATTTGATTAAATATTTTTATCTATAAAAAAAATGTATAAACATCAAAATGTCTTAAAATAATTGTTGGACTTTGTCCATTTCATAATAAAATTGTAATTTATAAAAAAAAAAAAAAAAAAAAAATTGTAATTTACATATACTTTGATATGGAAAAATAATTTTACTTACTATGAGTAATTTTCCTTCTGTTATAAAGTAATATAGTCTATTAAAACTAAACAATGAAAATATTTTAAAAATTTTAAAGTTGTAATTTTGAAATTGTAGTTAAATTGAATGAATTCTAACCTAAATTTCTTTTAAATAATACTACACGGACTAAAAAGAATCCAAAAATAACACCTATAGTAAAATAAAAACCATTTTTGCCGTCATAGTCATATTGTCGGAGTTACCTCCTCCTCCTATCCTTGAACTGGCAGAGGAACGGGTCATTTCGACCTTGACCTCTCATTCATGCTCCTTACACACTCTTAACACGTCAGAGGGACTAGCAAATCCCCTTTTTAGTTAGGCTATATTACAAACCTAGTTGTAATATACTTCTAGTCATTTTTAGACCATAGTTATCTTTGGCTAACCTTGTAGTATTTTTTATAGAGACTTTTCGGTTAGCTTAGCCAATTTCTCTTGCTGGTCCCCCTCGACACAAGACAGTGATTTCTCCCTAGATTCGGACGAGGCTGTCGGCGGCCGCAACGGTCGTCTACGCAGGCCCCTTGGCCTTCATTGGCCAAGGGCGCCGATCAACGGGCTGTGTATTAAGTTACGTTCCCATTTCTTTTTGTCTGCCAACTTGACGATAGTTGGGAACTTTCTTTCTCTCTCTCTCTCATTCCCAACACGTCAAGTTGGCATCCCGGCAATGACAAACAACGTTGGCAACACGAACTGCTGCAACAAGTTGGCACCCCGGTAATGACAAACAACGAGTTGGCAACATGAACTGCAGCAACTAGTTGGCACCCTGGCAACGACTTCAACAACCAACAAAGATCATCCTGGCATCACTCAACATCAACAACCACCAAGCGATCATCCTAGCAACAACCCACATCAGCTTCAACCCCCAACAACGATGATCCTAGCAACTACCAACGCCAACCTCGACCATCAATGCCTGCACTAAAACTTCTGCAGTTTTCCAGCTCACTCCTGCAGCTTCCAGCTCACTCTTGCAGCTTCCGGCTCACTCCTGCAGCTTCCGGCTCACTCCAGCAGTACCCAGCACTTCTGCAGCTTCCAGCACCTCCACCGTCTCCGACCATCTTCATTTCCTTTTAGAATAAACCTGTAATTCATATATATCCTCGTTCTGTCGTCCATATTGTTTCACGGTCAGATTTAACGTCTTCAAAAATGTTAGCGGGCCTCTTGTGACCTCGTTCACCCCTTTCTGTGATACGGGGCCGCCGGACCGCCCGCTACAGTATATTTATAAAAAAAAAAAAATGTAACCTCATATACATACTTAAACAGACTTGATGTTAAAATAATCCGACATAATATAATGGATTCTAATACATTTAACTGTTCTTAAAAAGAATATAGTAAAATAAAAATTAAAAAGGAGAATATTTCAAATCGTAGTTAAATAAAAAGTATTGGAAAAAAAAAAAAAAAAACCGAAAATCTTTAAATTTAAAAAATGACGTTGAAAATTTTTTTACCGTTAACAATTTTTTTTTTTAAAAATTCAGACAACATCCATTCAACTGATGTCAGGTTTCATTGTAAAATACATCCCTACCCCTTACCAAATTGTAGCTAATAACTGATACAATGATACTGACATAAGTAAAATCTTGACACCCCTTGTTCAATTTAAGTAGAATATTCTGTAACCATGGAAACGTGATTTTAGCTGTGTCTTTAAAAACCCGGTAATTTTTAAAAGTTACTCCAAAATTCGCTTGAAGATGAAATGGAACTAATGCTTTTAATTTAATTGCAAAATTAAATTCGGGGTTTTTAGCTTCTATTTTTGAAACATGGTTGGAACTGTGTAGCGAAAAAAAAACATATTTTAAATCAATTAATTTATAATATATATATATATATATACAAAAAAAAAAGACAAAGCTCAGACCAAAACTAGTGTTTTCACACTACCAGAATGCATTCTACTGTTTGATCATGATGGCTTGAAACTCAAGGAACTGTTTGGTTGTCTCATTTTGAATAGTGTTGCTGGATAGAATATTTGGTTGTGTCTTGCTCATTTAGACATAGAGCACTGTCTTTTACCATTGAGGTAGATGCCCTACTTTTTTTTTTTTTTGTTTTTATTTCTACTTAGTTTATGGTTCTTGGTTTTTGATTTGTTTGTTTTTTTTCATTTTTCTGGCAGGCTTTGTGGTAGTTTTAACAATACTTTTCTGTAGTCACACATACACACACACATATATATATATATATATATATATATATATATACACTCTGTTTAAAATAAAAATAAAAATTGGGTGTCTATATCAAATACAAGTATCTATTATAGTAAAGTTTGAAGCAATAAATATGTCATATTAAATATAAATCCATTACATTTTTAGGAATACCTACAGACACACACACAAATACACACTCATATATAAGATAAAATATAGTTTTAAGGTATGATATATAATAATAATGGACTCTCCCGTTGATTTCATTGTATGAGGATCTGACAGCTTAGTTGATTCAGTTATGAAATTTTGTGCGATAATCTTAAGTGGCACTAAAGAGTCCACTAAAACGTGTTGATCTCCATTCTACCCGCTCAAAGGCTAAGTGTTCAAGGGTGTTATGTGGTATATTGACAGCTGACAAGTTGCTTTTCAGCTTGTCTTTGTATCTTAGCCATGGGTGTCTTACATTCCTGTAGCCTTGATCTAACTGGCTGTACATTAGGATCTTATATATATATATATTAGATATATATATATAGATATAGATAGATATGGGTAAAAGCGCTCAATATCAGAGATAGAACATGTAAACATACATGTGGACACTGAGGTCAGCATGAAGTGTCGAGAGTCTGTTTCATGCTTGTAATGAAAACTCAGAAATGTGTGACTTATTTATAAAAATCATAAGACAAGGGAGGTAATCTGGTTGTCTTACCACAATGCTTCAGCACAATGATGTCCTGAAAATTGCATTGATACATGAAACAGACTGTTGCCGCTTGGTGTTGTTGACCTCAGTGCCTACTTTTATAACTATATATATGTAATCTTTAAATTTAAACATTTTTTTTAAATTATATTGTTATGATAACTGAATCTGTATTGTGTTAATACAACAATAGAATTTTTAAACTGGATATTTTTTTATTTTTATAATTATGTTTTTATACTGGAAAACTTTCTAAAATCCCATTGTTAAAGTGTCATGATGCCTGCCATCTTCAAGTGCTACTGAATATATATTAAAGAACAGATTTTCTCATTTTACTCATAATGAGACTAGGTCATTAATCCTTACCCAAAGGCCAAATCTATTTTTATGAAGATAAAAACAGAATCTATATTTCTGAGATGAGGTATTGCATTATTTACATCTATTGGACTGTTGCCCTGATCTTTATTGCCATATTCACAATGTTTTTGCCATTGTATGCTCTGTCTCCAAGGACACATGGCCTAATGGATAATAGTGTTGGTTGAGTAATCCAAAAAGTGACTTGATCCAAAGAGTTTTATGTTCAATACCTGGCCACATAGTTGGAGAGTTGAGTAACTAAAGAAAATTAACTGATACGGCATGTGGAATTAGAACAATCTATCCCAGTGGACTAAATGAAGGATTCAATTCAAAATTCCAATATATATATCACTTGAAAAAGGTCAGAACATACAACAGCCAAAACATTGTTAATATAGCAATAAAGATGAAGTTAACAGACCAAATGATGTAAATAGTGTAAACAGAATTAGAGATACAGAAAAGCCACACTGTTTATTATGTAGATAGATTAATTTTTTGTACTATCCTCATTGTTACTGATTTTTAGAAAAATGTTGGTCAATCTATTCTCTGGCCTTCTTTAATGGAGAGTCTCTTATTTTTCTCCCCCAACGAGCAGAACATCAAGTGGAAAAATTGAGATAATTGAGTAATTGGGGTGTCAGTACTGATGGAATATTTGGTGGCTAAATTGAATTTAAGTAAGCAAGTGCCTTATAAGGACAAGTAGGTTCTTGTGGAATCTCTTAATTGATTGACTTATGCAACACAGCATAATTGTTCAAATTAACTGTAACACTGAGAATGTCTTTAAATAATGCACATAGTGATTGAGTTAAGGGTCTGTTATCTTTAGATGCAAGCCAGGTTACTGGTGCAGCAAATGTGCAAAACTTGAAAATTTACACTGAAACCAGCACATATCATTGAAGACTCACCTCAGCACATCTCTATGATGTATTTATCAATTATGTAGCTTGACGTTTGGGAATTAAATGTCAGAAGTTCCATGGATCTTGCAGTCATATCTTTATCTTTTTTTATTTTAAGCACTATTTCCCAGTCTTCCTCACATGCAGTTGGCATGATAAATATTTTTTAAATAGTCTTATTGTTTTAATAACTTAGCTGTCGTAATAAGAATTCTTTAATGTTTTCTATAAAAGAAAAATTACAAATGATGCTTCTCATGAAGCATTTTCATATATTTGAATATTTAAATTATGAATAGAAATAAAAATGAATATCTAGACTGAAAAACACAATGGGGATGAGCGCTCACCCACATTCCTAAAACAGAACACACAAACCATTCAGAGACTTGAGCAGCACTTCATCTTCAGGCAGCAGTTAAACACTTTTGTCAAGATTGGAGATTACTCTGGACTGATATTCTTTGCCAATGGGTTTTTATCTGGATTGGTGACCTTCTTAGAGTCAAGTAAACTGTAATATGTAAATAATACATTTTTCAACTTTTTTATAATGTCATTAAAAACTTCCATTCAACTTTTGTTACTTTATTGTCAATATTATGAATAAAAGCTTCTATTGTTTTTAAATTAATGTCTTGTCCATCGTTTATACAATCACCTCATTTTCTTTATCTAATCAGGTTACTTTGCATTATAACTAAGCCTGCCACAGATGTCCTCATCAAAACATGAATCATCCCTATCCCTAACCACACTGCACTTAATGATCAAGAGAATGCTAAACTCAATAAATAATTTAATAAAAATTGTCAAGGTAATATTTTATTTGTTCAAATATCTTTTATGGTAGTATAAGAAATAATAAATATCTTACTTGAAATTAAAAGTGATTTTTCAAAATGGCAGTAAGTATCACAATATCACAAAAGACTGTACTAAAGAAACAAAGAAAATGGTAAAGTGCTGTTGAGTTTGAAACAAAGATGCTCAAAGATGCTTGATAGTTCATTCTGTAGTTATATAAAAATATTGATTTAGAAACAATGTTTTTAAATCAATATATTTAACAATATAAAATATTATATAAATATATTATTATATTATAATATAATGCAAAATTATAACATAGTATTATGTATTATATTATGTAATATATTTTTATCAAATTATATTAAATATAATAATAGAAAAATAATAAAATAAAGTTGACCTGGAGATGGATGGGTTTCAGTAGGTCTATAACACACACTATGCATAAATTTAACTTTAACTTTCAACCCACATATTGGCATGTAACCGAGATACGTGGAGGCAGATGCTCAGATGACCCTCTGATTACACCCACTTATGGGACTAATGATGATGATAAGGAAACAAAGTTATATATAGTTTGACATTTACCAACTTTTTAGTCTGTAAACAGGTGTGTTGTCTCAAACTTTTCTGCCTGATTTTTTACAACTGTTCCAAAGTTCAAAAATGATGTTAGAAAATATCAACTGAATAAATTTACTGTATTTTTTTTTTGTTTTGTTTTTGTTGGAAACAAAAAGAAGTGTCTATTTCCAAGGATCATTCTCTGTTGTCATTGAATTAAAAGGTCAAGGCGATTCATGTGGCATGACAAAAATCAAGTTTAAAGAGAAGTGAATAATCTTTATCTCTACCCACGATACATGTGAGAATCACCACTTTGTCTAATTTCACCTTTGTAGAAAAATGACAAAATACTTATTGCTGACCTAAGTTTAATTAATTTTTTGGTTTTCTTTTTCTATTTTTAATCAATTAACTCCAAGCAAGGCAATAATATCACTAAGATGCAAGGGACTACTGGTAGTGAAAGAGAATGAGAAAACTTTAGAAAGAAATGGAAACCCAATCCTTATTGTAAGAAATCTGTCAGCATTGTAAGAAAATTAAAAGTTGAAATAAAATATTTTGATAGTAATTTAATGTTGACTCAAACATAAGAATTCAATTCTGTTCCAAAACTAATCTGAATACATTTGAAATAGGTATAAAATCAATAAAACGAATATTAACTGAAGTGCAAAAAAATTAGAGACACTGGATTTATTTACCTTCCATCATTTGTAGAAATGAACTCGGCCAGATAATATATGTATAATGTAATAGGTAAAAAGGTAGCGTGTGGTTGTGGTAGAGTATTTGTGGTAACCATGGGTCATGGACAAGATTTAACAATATTTGATTGTGGAATTATTAGTGGTTGCTTAAAGATGGGGCATCTCTAAGGTTTTCTCAGGTAATGGTAACAAGGACATACCCGGAATATGTGAAATCTTGACAGACATTAACAGCATGTAAAAATTTCATTTGCTTAAAAGTAAATGCAAAAACAGGACTCCCAGCAAATGACAAAAGATAGTAATTATTCAACAAAGAACAATGCATCAAATCACATCCCAATTCAACACAGGTGCTGCTCAACTCACCAATCAAGGCATTGTACATCATAGACTGTATTCTATTGGGTTTTGTAATCATTGATTAACAAAGGTATCTTTCTTGATACCATAGAATCAGTTATTGCAACTCACATGGACTAAAGAACAACATCAATGGATAAGATATAAGTTCATAGACTGCATGAAGCTGTGAATCTAGCCTGCCAATAGATTGTTGTGCAAGCTGATGGTGGCTCTGTAGTTGTATAGCGTGTGTTCTGTTGGAGTTTAAACAAATGATGAATGAAACAGGAATCTGTCTTGGCAGGTGTAATACACATAGATCTTGTTTCAGATTATCTGTCCACTTTTATACTCATTGTGTTTTCTGGAGATGATGGTTTCTTCTAGTAAAATAACCCCACCACCATCTTGCATGGGTAGCAGAAAACTGATTCTAGGAACAATCAACTGACTTCCTGGTATTCCACAATTGTCAGAATAAAATCTCAGTAAACATGTATGGAAAATGTTGCAGATCTTATCAAATTCCCTGCAGCCATACCCAACAAACATAACTTAATTTGGGAGAGCTCTGAAATAGACAGTTTTACCCACACAGTGACTTCACAAACTTGTATACCCCTTGCCATGTAGCACATGGCTGAGTGGTTAGAACATTCACTTTCTGACCATGAGACCAGGGTCAATTTGTCAGGAAGCAGATTCCTTGATGTTATCAGTTTCAGAAGGCAATCTTATTATGTGGCACCTTTGGAAAGTGCCTGAAAACCATACCATGGGTTGACCCAAGATATGTGAGTGAAATTAGTTAGATGGAACTGTTTGGAAGTCATCGATAATTATGCTAAAGTCACACGTTATTGTAACTGAGAGATTGAGTGTACAAGATTTGTTCAAACTACTGATCATGACAGATTATATGCTCTCTCCTAGAAATTGTAACTAAGGTTCTCTCATCATAAACCACAATTGGGCTCTATGGGTGTTGACTAAACACAAATGTGCCTGAGCAGGCTCCTGTGACAAAGATGGCTAGCTGCCCTAGCAAATGGCTATGCACAAAAAATGAAAAAGATTATACTCCTTGCCACATGCTTTTATTCAGATGAAGGGATGAATTAACCATTATTAAGTAGCTGTCTCTAATTTTGGGGCAATCCTTTATATATATAAAAAATGAGAAAGAAGAACGAAAGAGAGTTGCAAGACTTTAGTTGTCATGTAAGACAATTTTTAATTATAAATGTAAACTAAATTAACTAAGAATAATATAACTGAAGTTGTTGAATAGCAAGAAACTAGAACTGATTTTGTCAAATTTTCAATATTTATTCACATCATCTTCAGAACATTTACCTTGTAATGAGCCCCACTCTTTTATTTGCATATGTGCAGATATTTATTCCTAAAAACAGAGATATATCTTTCCAAAACATCAAATCCACATTTATGTATTTCTTCACAACAGGTACTTCTTCAAACGAATAATAGTTTTTATATTGCTAGGGATGAAATGCATAACATAATTTTTATTTTTCCACTTTGTCATTCAGTTACCCACTATTAGTCTAATATATACAATTTTATATCACAACTTTCATTTCTTCACAATAAAAACAAAAATTCTTGGAAAAGAAGCAATTTTTTTTATTGAACTTAAAAAAGAAATTGGGAAAAATATTTTTTTTACTTTTTTAATTCCTAGATCATTATTTTCATCAATTTGAAAGGATGAACTTTTCAGAAATAAAGAATAAAAATCTGAGGAAACAGAACAAAGGAACTTTGAAACTTTATACTGCAAGTATACAGAAAAACAGAAAATAAATTTTCAATAAAAAGAAAAATAGAATAAGTACAAAAGATATTATTCATAACTGGAAATTTGAATGTGCTCTGTTTTCAAATATATATATATATATTAAAAAATAAAAAATTAATGGATTTATTATTAATCAGACATTTATATTACTTTACATGTTATTATTGTGGACACTTTGTATTTGAAATAGACATTGTATTTTTATTTATTAAACAGTGTGCATTATGTCTATTGTCTGCACTCAAGAAATCTTAGTTATTTTGTTTTATACAATTTATCAACCTTTTGCAGATTATTTAAAATCAGAAAATATTTATAGATTGAAAGAATACTTTGGAGATATTACAAGTCCTACTTATTAACCCATAGATGGTGGGAGAGTTGGATTCATATGTTTTCCAAGAGTATTTGCATGTGAATATAACAAATGCAACTTGAATTGAAACTCAACTCTCCAATTTCCAGTTCTGAGTTATTATTCATTACAACACTAGTACATCTAAGTTTACAGCACCTGGTACTTCTAAGTAGTTACCCATCTAGGTACTGACCAGGCTCGATGTTGCTTAACTTTGTTGATCATATGAGAACCATATAACTCTAAAATATAAAGCTCAATAAACTTATTTTGATAAAGTTATAAGAATAATTATATAACATTCGAAAAAATTAGATGTTCAAAAACGTCAGAACGATTAACAAAATCATAATATTATAATGGATACATCATATCCAAATGAAAATAGCATTCATAATTCATTAGTACTTGATGTGTAGACCTTTACTTTCAATAACAGCTTGACATCTTTTGCTACATGAGCGAATTAATGTTTTGCATTCATTAACAGATATTTTCTCCCATTCTCCTTTCAAATTAGTCCATAGTTCTTTGACATGTGCTGGATTCTGCTCTTTCATTTAGTAACTTCCAAACATTCTCAATAGGATTCATGTCTGGGTTTTGAGCAGGCCACTCCATAACAGTAACATCTTCCTCAGAAAGAAATGTTTTAAAAGACTTCTCTGTTTGACATGGCGCGTTATCTTGCATAAATATAGCTGGTTGATTAATTGCAGTTCTCAAATTAGGTACAACATGTTTCTTCAATATCTCTTTGTATACAGTTGTGTTAATTTTACTGTGTAGCTTAACAAGAGGTCCTGTACCAGCAGATGAAATCATGCCAAACACCATCACACTTCCTCCTCCAAATTTAACGCTGCTTTAATGCACTGAGGTGAATATCGTTCCTTAGGACTGCGTCGAAGAACCTTCTCCCGTCACAACCGAACAGGTTAAACTTTGACTCATCACTGAAATGAACACAATCCCACTGTTCTTCAGTCCATATGACGTGTTCAGTAGCAAATTTTAATTGGCTTATTTGGTTCTTTTTAGAAATGTAAGGCTTCGTAGAGGCTACTCAACTGTTCAAATTTATTTCATTAAGTCTTCAAGCAATAGTGTACCTTGATATTTTAATGCCAAGGTTAGCATTAGCTCTTTTAGAGATAGCGGTAGCTGTTGCAAATCAATCCTTTTTTTGATTCATTACCAATCAATCTTTCTTCCTTTGTAGTAGTTTTCCTAGGCCTGCCAGGTGGTTTCTTGGTTTCACATGACTCAGTTTCCTCAATTTTTCTAAAAATACTATGAATAACACTTTTAGATTTTCCCACAGTCTTTGAAATATCCCCAATCGAGAGTTTATCTTCATTACGTAACTTGACTATCAGTTTTTTAAGTTCCAATGATGTCATAGATTTTTTCGACATTTTTACAATGCAAGAGCCAGTAAAGAGCTGGTGTAATTTTGTAAAATACCCTATTTTATATTCTTACCCTAAAAAATTTTCAATAATGCAAAATAATTATTAAATTTTATGGATCTATCATTCTGATGTTTATGATCATCTATTTTTTTCAAATGTTATATAATTATTCTTATAACTTTATCAAAATAAGTTTATTGAGCTTTATATTTTGGAATTATATAATTTACCTTTATATCCTTATTTTTCCTTGATAAAATGTTCTTTGAAGCTTTAAAAGAAAAAGTTATTCCATGTTTAGACTTTTTCTAAACATCGTTCTGATCTTTATGCTCACTACTGTATATATATATATAAGTACCTAAAAATACAATACTTAAGGTTTAAAATTCAATTTGCAAAAAATAAAATCTTTCTTGAAGATTTTATTTCAGTTTTAAAATTTAATATTTTCAATAATCAAAATGCTTTGCTGTATTTCAAACAAAAATTTAAATTAATTGGAATTATTTTTAATTTTTGGTTATCATGTAAAATTGCTTAAATTGTCCACATTGACAAATCTGTCAGCAGAATGTAATACTCTTTCTTAAATAATTTTCTTCTGAAATGTGATGTGAGAAAAATTACCTGATTTAAAGTTTAATTAATCTGAACTGAAACAAATATTACTTATCTTTAGCTTAAAATATTGCAGAAGTGTATTTTTAACACAGAGATTGCTGTTTTTATTAGGTTTTATTGACCACCTGATGTTTGAGAAGTTTATCTCAGGAGGAGTTAATCGTAATAAAATTACATGATGAATACAATGTAAACACCTTTTATATATTTTTTAATTAATCAGTTATCTTAAAAATTTTAAATATTTTAAGCATTTTAATTTTTTATTACAATTTAGATACTTTGGCTTAATGGTCAGTTGCTGTAGAAAATTACCAATAAATTTTTAATTTATTATAGTTATATCAGTATCTGTCTATATTTCTGAGATGAGGTATTATGTACACTATTTACATTATTCGGACTATTGTGCTCATCTTTGTTGCGATATTTATCACAATGTTTCAACCGTTGTATGCTCCAGCCTTCTTCAGGTGGTTGGAATGTCAAACTGAACTCTTTATTTCGCTCGCTGGGGTAGACGCCTTTATCCACTATGCCATGTATCCTTGACACATGGCACAGTGGATAAAGGTGTTGGTTAGATCCAGTGACAGACCCCAAAGTGTTGTGAGTTCAATACCTGGTTAAGGCAGTGGAGAACTTGGAGAGATGAATTAACAGAAGATAACTGATAACTGACATCCATTAGACATGGCATGTGGAACTAGAACAGTCTACTCCAGTGAGGGAAATAAAGGGTTCAGTTCAACATTCCAACCACCTGAAAAAGGCTGGAGCATACAACAGCCAAAACGTTATGATAAATATGACAACAAAGATGAGGACAATAGACTGAATAATGTATATAGTTATATCGCTTTTATCTTCTGATAATGTTGCATTTAGATGATCGTATTTATAAAAATCAGCACATATATATACACAAAACTATTGAAAATTCTTTTTAAAACACTGGAATCACAGAATTGTAGTAAACCTTTCCATTTATGATTAGTAAATAGTTTTAATTTAATAACAATATTATTTGAACGCTACAAATTAATAGAGAATTTTTTAAAAATTTAAATTATTCTAATTAAACTCAAAAAATTAAAACAATTCTTGTAAAAATTAATTATTCATCAAAAAAACAAAATTTCTTAAGACAATAGTGTCCATTCATAAAAACAATTAAAAGATTTTCTAATTAAATATAGTCTTAGTTTTATTGCTTTTTTATTTTATGATTTAAAGCATATTTGCTGTAACTGGGAGTCTAATTTGACAAAAAAATTTGGTGATTTAAATTCTCTAAGGACTTGTCCTTATAAATAATATAAACATTAAGTATTACAAAAAATAATTTTTTAAATTTCATAAAATTAAATAAGTGGGAGCAGGATGACAAATGTAAAAAAAAACTATATTTTTAGAAAGATTTCCTAAAAAAGAAAAGTTTTAAAAATAATTTAATTCATTTGTAAATAAATCCTGAAAGTTTAATAAAAAAATAACAATTATCTGATTTTTACAAGAATTTCCAAATCAATCTCTTTCATCGCGAAAAGGACTTTCCCGTAGAAATCTATAATTCCATGTTGACACCAGAAAAACAAGATTTTTAACTGAAATTTTGAAGGTTCTAAAATGGATTAAAAAAAATTACATAAAATATCCTTTGATCTTTCTGCTCAATAATAACAAAGATTTTTATGATAAAACTGTTTTTTATATGTTTGGGAAAACTTTTCATGTATGCTCATTTTTTAGCAAATCATTGGAGGCACCTATATTGGTTGCGTTTGAACAGCAATTTTTTTTTTATTTATGCAAGTTTAGTTGAAGACCAGCAAATGATTTTGCTTAAAAAAGTTTTCTATTCAATTTTCTATGATTTGGACCCTTTTATATATATATATTGTCCAGTGTCTTCTGAGAGCTTTTTATATATATATATATATATATATATATATATATATATATATATATATATATATATATATATGAAAGTAAAGACAAAAGGAATTTTTTTATTTATATTGTTTTTAAAGATATGTTTTATTTATATCTAAATTTTTATATACACACACACACACACATATATATATAGTACACACACACACACACACACATGCATACTCTAGAGAAAAAAAAGGGACATGCTTGTGTCTAATCAATTTTCCTGAGATTATTGTTTAACTCTCTGATGCCTAACCCCCTGATGAGTATGGATCTCCCACCCTTGGCCCCTGCTGTACATCTCTAATTAGACATCAAAAACTACATCAGTAGTGATTTTATGCAATAAAACATTTTGAGCTATAAGCTATGACCTCTGACTTATATCACAACCTGGGTTGAGTCATATTATGTACTTATGATAATGATATTATGTTTACTGGCCACATTCTACAGGGTTAAGAGTTGAAGTCTGAAAGAAGTGAGAAGCACATGAGAATGTCAGATGATTTGTTAAATTCCACATGTTTTAGCATTATTTCTTACAAAAAAAGATCCTCTTCACTTTCTTTTAGACCTTTTTGTTTTGTCAGGAGACATTTAAGAGGTAAAGGAAATTCTCTCTTGAGCAAAAACCTCCCCTTTGACCTTCTTGTAACAATGGCAGCAATGAAAAGTCATGACAAATAGTTGAAGAAGTGTTTGAATGATAAAGAGTTTTGACTCATTAACAATACTTCTTTGGTTAGAACATTAAAAAAAGATTCACAGGGGAAGGGTGAAATTCTTTATTTGTAGCTACACAATGTCAGATTTTATTATGCAAGTCGAGATTTTCACAATAAAATTGGTGTTAACCAACTGATATTAGTAAAATTTTCAGTATAAACTTATATTTATATGAGCAATATTTTATGTTAGTTTCACTTTATCCTAATTAAAAATATTGATAACAACTTGTTTTGAGGATATATGGTTTTATTATGCAAAGTGCAATACAATTCTTTTATTTATAAATAAATCTAAAAGGTATAGTCCATAGAAACATTTGATTAACCCAAATCCCATATACTTGATTAAATTATTAAATTTTTATTCTTGCTTTTCTGTCATTTTTATTAGTTTTTCATATACTGATTTTGTTAACATTTTGACTTGTAGTAGTTTTACCACCTCTCAAATTAATTATATCTTTAATCTTTAAACAGTTGAAAAAAAAAATTCTTTTTCTTTTCCAACTTTTTATGCAGTTTTACCATAATTGCAGTCATTTTAATTAATGTGTTACAATTTTGGAAATTAAGATTTTTAAGCATCTGTTGGTATAGAAAGTGGAAAGGATGACCAAATTCAAATGCTAGACCTCCTGTTGCATTCACTTTCACCCTAATACCCTTAAGAAAGATATGAATCTGTTTTCTTCCCCCAGATCTGAGTTAAATAGCACAGTTGACTAGGTTTTTTAGCCTTGAGTGCTGACCAGTCTGATAAAAGGAAAACACTGAATTCCAAACAGTGGAGGAAGTAATGAGAAACCACTATTTTTCTCAAAAAAGTATAACAATTCACACATAATAAAGAAAAGGAATCTGTGGAAAGTTATATTCAACTACTTCCTGAAGGGATATAACATTTAAAATATTTACAAATATATATATATATATATATATATATATATATATATATATATGATGTAGAGATATTATTCTTTGCATACAGTAAAACATTTTTGTATCATAAACACATACAACAGGACACATGCACACACAGAGTAAATAGTTAACAATGAAACAGATACAAACAGCTACCTATACCTACCTATAATGCACTATACCAATACTAATCTGTCTTTTTTTTTTTTTTAATGATGCTGGTGATGGAAAAGTCACTGTTTGTATTTCTATTTGATTGAAGGTAAGATTAAATAAAATAATAACCATGGCAATAGGCAAGAGACATGTACACAGGTTTTCACTTGTAGATATTTGTTGTTTTTATTGATACTCCCACCCATCTGAGGATTACCAAATTAGTGACAGAAATGTTTGGATGATTGCCAGTTGAAATATTTCTTATGTGTGTTATCTGAATGTGCTGATTGATGGCATATTAAGATCTAGACAATTTGATCTGTTTTAATTTTTGGCATCAGATTACTGAAGCAGTAGAAAAACAACTGCTGTAATAAATGTAAAGGATCCAATAAAAAATAGATCTGTTATAAAAAGGTCTGAATTTTGAAAGACTCATCTATTCATGAACAATTAAAAATATCTGGAAAATGTTTTAACAGAAAATAAAAAGTGAAATCTGAAGGGACATTTGGATAGTGAAAGATTCCTTTCAAAAACATCAAGCAAAGTATTAAGAAACAGAAAAATTTTCATTAGAAATAAAGAAAAGAGTACTGAATTGTTATTTAATATCAGTTCTCCAATATGTCAGTGAATGCTGGAAATCTCATCACAGCAATGACAAGATTTTAAAGAAAATGGAAATGAAAAGGACACTTACACTTAACATCAGAAAGAGAGAGCTGAAATTTCTAGGGTACATAATGAGGAAAGAAGGCTTGGAAAATTTGATACTCACAGAACAGATTGAAGGCAAGACGGACAGAGGAAAACAATGCATAACCTACTTAGTGAGCTTGAATAAATGGATTGTGGAGCAAGCTTTAGGAGAGATAACAGAAAGATAAAATTTACTAAGACCTACAAAGAACAGGAAATTATGAAGAGCCATGACTGCCTACATTCTAAAGGGACAAGGCACATAGAAGAAGACTATTTAAGAACACACACACACACATGTTCCATATTTCTTTAGTATGGTTCTCCACAGCTTGCTGCCTTTTGTTGCTCTGAGTAATATTTGCATATATATGACTCCTCAATGTCACTCTGGTATTTCTTTCTCTATCCATTTACTCAAAAATAAGTTATTTGCTGATTTCCTTTACTTTTGTTGAACTGTGAGTGTTGATTTCCCTAGCCTTCTTTCCTTGTTATGTGTCTATTTCTGATTGTTAGAAGCAGTTTATTTGCACCTTATATTCTTCTTAAAACTTAATTTATTGCAAACTCTGCCTATAGTATTCTCAGCATTGATAAATTGAACCACATCTCTATCACTTCTTTTCTTAATTATTCACAAAATCATGATACAAAATCATGATACATTTACTGTCATATAGAATATTAAACATATTACACAGCAGTCAAGCAGTGTCTTAATTTGTTTGTAAGAACATTTTTGGTACCTTACTCCATTTCTAAAACATATCTTTTGCTGTTCCTATTCACTTTTGAATTTTTGTACCACATTCTTTGCTATCTGCTTTGGCTCTGCCCATGCAGATGAATTGCCACAACTTTCACAGTTATGTTACTCATACCTTGGTCTGTCTCTTTTGCTCACACCCAAGTATTTCATTTTCTTACAATTAATGTTTCACATTTTCTTCTTACTTTCTTCAAGTATCTTGTTGAATAATAATTTCAATTTGCATTTCCCATTAACACAGAGTCATCTAAATAATGATTATAATTCTAATGATTCTCTTAGAATCATATTGCTGTTCAGGTTAAATCTGGTGAGAAAACACATCTTTCTCATATTCCTCTTTTTATTTGATGCCTATTCATATACAAGCCATTTATTTCCAATACAGATTAGGGATTTTTTATGTTCATTCCAATGTAGATCAAGCTTTCTTTCTATGTCCTTTTCAATGCAGAACAAGCTTTTTTTCTCTCCTTTTCAATGTAAAACAAGCTTTGTACTATGTCCTTTTTAATGTTGATCAAGCTTTTCTCTATGTTCTTTTCAATGAAGAACAAACTTTTTTCTACGTCCTTTTCAAATAGAACAAGGTTTTTTCTATGTCCTTTTCAGTGTAAATCAAGCTTTTTTTTAGGTATCACAGGTAATCATCATTCTGTATTTCTCTCATTCTAGCCATAAATATATCATTTTTAGTTCTCAATGCCTTCTACAAAATCACATTGTTCCTACATTATTTCTGGTCTAATTCTGAACTGAATTTTATTCATAAGAATTCTATTTTTTTAGTTTTCTTACATGGCATATCAAGCTGATAGTTGGATGATACCTGATTTCTTTGACAAGATTATGAAAATTGATCTTCTTCCAGTATTTAATTGTTATTATATATTTTGTTTTAGAAATCCTACCAGGATTCATTATTGCCTGCCACCATCTTAACAACATAAGATATACAGAAGAAGAAACGATTAAACATCAATTGTAAGAGGACAGAATGCATGATTGTTTGCAAAAGGATGATCCGAAAGTGAAAATTGCAAATCAGAGATACCAAAATCAAACAAGTGCAGAAATTTAAATATCTAGAAAGTGTGACACTTAGATCCAAAGGTGCATTGGGATAGCCAAGGAAGCATTTCAAAAACTAAGTAGAGTACTAAAAAATAGAAAAATGATGCTAGAAACAAGGAAAAGAGTGCTGAACTGCTTTGTGATATCTGTTCACCTGTATGGCAGTGAGTGCTAAATAATAAAGAAGAAATTTGAAGCAACAGAGATGTAGTTCTGCAGAAGGATGCAGAGAATACTATGGATCAAACATGTGAGCATTGACCATGTTTTGGAGAAAATGGAAACATACTTAATATCAGTTGAGATTTCTGGGGCACATAATGAGGAAGGAGGAATTGGAAAATCTAATACTCACAGGACAGATAGAGGGCAAGAGTGACAGAAGAAATCAATGCATAACATACTTAGTGAACTTGAGTAAATGGATGGCAAAACAGAGCATAGGAGGTATAACAGAAAAACAAAGTTTATTAAGAGCTACAAGGAACAGAAAATTGTGAAGAGCCATGATTGCCTACATCCTCAGGGGACACATAAAAAAGAAGAATCTTATCAATCCTGAAGTCTACTAAGGCCATTAACATCTCTACTGACAATCATATAAGACTTTGATACTTAGTTTCTCTTTACCTTTTACATTGCTCTCCCTAATTTAGATCTAATGATCACAGGTCCATCCAGGTCTTTATGTATTGTGGACTTCTCTCCTCTGTTGTTGTGGCTGTTGAAGAATTCTCCTATGCAATTATTCCCCCATTACAGTACCTTGAAAAGGTGAAGCTGGAAATGTGCACACTGCACTTCAAAACCTCACAAGTACGACCTTGAGGATGATTCTACATGTTTCCTGAAACTGATATGAGAGGACTGCAACAGTCATGGAACCACTACCACCATCATCACCACTACTACTACTACTACTACAAATAATAATAATAATAATAAGTTTTCAAATGGGTGCAGAAATGCAAGTACAGCACAATACACCGGCTGAAACTGCAAAATACTTAAAAAAGACAGCAAAGACAAATGCAACCGACCAGATACAGAAGCGATAGCAAGATAAACCGCTTCATGGCCAATACTCTGCCCATAACAAACAAGTTGATGTACACAAAACCTGTACCCATCAGTGGCTGCATAGTGCAGGGTTGAAAGCTGAAACTGAAGGTTTTATCCTTGCTGCACGGGACCAATGCTTGCTAACTAGGAATTACCATGCACATATACTAAAATATTGTGTCAGACCAAAATGCAGATTCTGTGATAAATATCCAGAAACGATTGATCATCTTGTATCAGGTTGCACGATATTGGCACCCACTGAATATAAAACCCGACATGACAGAGTGGGCCAATATCTGCACTGGAAAATCTGCAACTTCTACGGAAAGGAAACTAAAAGAAAATGGTATGAACACCACCCAGACCCGGTTATAGAGATAGGACCTGTTACAATTCTATGGGACTACACAATACACACTCACAGAACAATCAAAGCCAACTGCCCAGATATTGTTATTAAAGACCACAAACAAAAAAGAGCCTCCTTATTGATATGCCAGTCCCTGCTGACTGCAATGTATCTTTGAAGATATTCAAAAAGCTGTCAAAATACAAGGACCTTGAAATAAAAATCTCAAAAATGTGGCATATCAGAACATCAACAATCCCTGTTGTAGTTGGAGCCCTAGGACTGGTTGGAAAAGATTCCAGTAGACTAATTGAAGGGATTCCTGGAAGTCCATGCCTCAAAGAAATACAAAAATTATTCTGACAAGTACAGCCCACACTTAACAAAGAGGCTTTATCTATGTAAATTTTTTTTTTGTCAGTGGAAAGTGTCATGATGCCATTTCTAACCTTAGGTCCCTGGGCAGGACGCGGAAAGAAATGTGTAAACACCAGAAATCAAAGAAAATAAAAATGATAATAATAATACTTTCCTAATTAAATTCTTTTATTCCCTATTCCATTTTTTTATTTATTATTTCCAATTCTTCATTATTTCATTGGTCAGATGATCAAGAATTAAACTACTTCTCTGACCTAACTCCAGTGTGAATGAGGAGAATGGTTAGCAATGCATTAGGAAGAAAAATAAGGCCTATCAAATGAAAGATGAACTGCATAGTCAACAATCAACTAATTAGAAAGAATGTTTTGATAAAACTACCACAGAGAAGGCAATAGGGAAAGCCCCCCGCCGTACCTCCCAAGAACAATCATGGCAATTCACAGTTTACCCATCTACTAGGGCAAGCTAGCCAATCCCTATTGCAAACTCTCACTCAGACACATTTGTGTCTGTTCAACACCCACAGAGCTAACCTGTGGTTTATACTGCAACTATGCTGAGCAAACCTTAGTTACAGTTTCTGGGAAAGAGCGTTTTATCTAGTGTGATCAACAATCTGAACAAGATGTGATTTCATGTTAGCACAGCTATTGACGGCCCCCAAGGGTTCCATCTACCCAATTTCACTCAAAAAGCTTGGGTCAACCCGTGGTATGGTTTTCAGGCACTTTCCAAAGATGCCACATGCTGAGATCATCTCCTTCCTAACAAATCAACTGTAGTGAGATTCGAACACTGACAAATAAAATGTTAAGCATTCAAATTAAAATTAGAGAAAGCTTTAAGAGATAAAACATTTCTTCTCAGTATTAAGAAAAGGAAAGGAAAACCATGGAGGACACAATTTTTAGCAAGTTTTGTAAACAAATGTTAATTAATATATACAGTAGCATGCAAAAGACTTAGGCCACTTTAAACTGTTATAAAGTTTTAATAATTGTCAATTTATAAGTGAATGTTTCAAATTGCCTTTTGTCTAGATAAAACATTGGCTCTCCTGAATGAGAGGGGAAAATAAAAGATAACCTACAAAAATGGCTGTGAAAAAGTTTTCAGCCACCTCACTTAAATAAAGTCGGCTACAGTATTTTAAAACATTTATTACATCATTTTTATTTCAAGAAATTAATGTGCATTGTTAATATTTGATGTGGCTTCACTTAGTTTGAATAATTACTTCAGTAGAAAGAAATGTGTAAAAATCCTTTACTATCTTCCTAGGTATAGGATGCCATTCTCTGTGGTTGACCTCTGACACCTCTACAAGATTGCATAAATTCTAACAAATGCTTTTCTTTAGTTCTGCCTATATTTTATCAATGATATTGTGTTTTTAAGATGGTGAATTGTTCAGCACAGTGGATGGTTCATCACTCTTGTTGCATGCAATCAGTAGCAATGGAGCTCCATCATACTAAAAACATTGCCTTCATATTTTAGACTGGCATCAAATTGTCCTTCAGCAAGTGGATGAAGTTGGCACTATTTGAACTATCATCAATTTTAAATAACTTTTTTGAACTGTGACTCTTTATGTTTTCCCAAAGCATCTGACACTTACCTGCCAAATTTCATAGGAATCAACACTGCATGATGACTGTCAGTTCCACACCTTAAGCAATCATCAGATCATGAAAAGGAAATGACCCATGTTTCATCCTAAAAACTATGATAAACATGCCTACAATATGTCTATGAGTGTTGTGTGTGTGTGTGTGTGAGAGAGAGAGCGTTTGTTGTTTAAGAATTTTTTATTTAATTTTTCTATGCTTTTGACCATTTTTTGATTTCTAATGAAAATTTAAACATAAATTGCCCAGTGTCATCTGAATTACTTAAGCTTTTACAAGCTATTATGAAAGAATTTTAGTGCCTGAATTTCTGCATTGTGTTTCTTTGATTGTTTCAAGAGTTTTATTTTCATTCATTTGTCTGTATTATATTCGGCTTTTTCAAGTATTATGTCTACATGCATCACTTTGTGATGTCATATCACTTTTTTATTATATGTTTATATTTATTATATATCTATATCTTTCTCTTTCTCTCCCTACACATACATACATATATATATATATATATATATATATATATATAAAACACTAAAAGAATAAAAATCTCTGTTTTCATTTGTGAAATTCTGAATGAATTATATGAGGAAAAAGATTTATTTAGTATTTTAAATAAAATATTTTTTCATTTCAAAAAAGGAAAATTACCTGTTTCCAAAAAGTTGTTTACTAGCAGAGTAATTTTCTTTATACCAATCTAAGTTATCAGATTTTGAAAATTCCTCACCTTGCTCATTATCTTATTATTTTGGGGGTTTTTTAATCATTTCACCCAAAGCAAGAACACAGAAGTGTTACAATATATGAGAAAAACTACTATTAAAGAGAGAGGACAATAAAAGAACAGAAATTTAGGAGACAGAAGATAACGATTGACATTGCATTTAAATTTTTGAAGATCAAAGTTGACTGGAAAGCAAGAAGCTGGAAGAGAGTTCCACAAGCAAGAAGTGTGGGAGAAAAAATAATATATACTGTATACTTTAATTTGATTGGTCAGACATAACTAACAATAAAAATATTTCATAACATCAATAAAGATTAAAAGAGAAAATGTATAATGTTTATATGGTATTAATAATTTTTAGTTACATCTGTATTTTTTATCAGAGTAGTTAACAGAATGAAGACACATGACAAAATTGATGAAGAAAGAAATTTAAAATAAGTTAATGGCTAACTATCAAAAGTATTCTGGATAATAAGTCATCAATTTGAAAACAATTTCTAAATGAAAAATCTTATCAATCCATGGCACTTTATTACTTTAATAGTTACAATGTAAAATAGGTTCTTTTTATATCCTTGATATCATATATTTCTAAAGTTAAAATCATTAGCTTTAGTTGAATAGTTAAATTTTGTTATTTTATATTTTTCATTCTCCCAATTTATTATTTATTTCACAAATAATCCTTTGCTCACAACTCAGATTAAAGATTGTAATGTAAGAAGTGCATTTAAATATTCATACATATTTTATATTTGATATTAATACTTCAAAGGGAAGAAAATTACTTATTTGAAGACAGAAGAATCTTAGAATTGGTTGAATTTAAATCAGGGAGTTGAATATAATCCTTGAACTGATAATAAAATAAAGTTGAAAATGGATGCTAACATGTGGTGCTTTAAATGTTTTAAGAGAGATGTACTTTATATACAGAAGATAAGTTTAAACAATAAATCGGATAAGTAAAAATAGGGAGTCCAATGTAATAATATTTATTGTTGCTAAAATAGCCACAGATTAAATATAAAAGTCATTCAACTGAATTAGAAACATTCACTCAATCAAAATGCTTGTACAACCATTATGATTTTCTTGTGTTTATAGCAGGTCTCTTTGGAGACTATTTGATGCTTAAAACTTATGACAGATGTCTACTTATTGCCATTAAAAAATGCCTGTCCTGTTTTGGCCCAACTCTAACTAATTCTGATGCTTTTCTCATGGGTGATATTTTTTTTATTTTCTATGCCCAGTTAGTGACTTGAAATATACATGAATAACAAATTTATTTTCCTATCACCATCATTGTTTTTCCAAAAGAGAAACATTCTGTAAAAGATAGCAAAATGATTTGTTAAATTTGTGCTTTTTTATCAGTACTAAATAAATTGAAATTTTGTTCTTTGAATTTTGTACATCAGCACATAATCTGTAAGCAAACACACTGCTTAAGTAACTAATCATGTGCTATATCAGAGTCAAAGGATGCAGGTCTTGTAAGATGTTGAAAGTAAGTTCAACCCTTGCTAAATATTATATAAATATATCTTTATGTCATAACTTACAGACTCCAGCAAATATCTTAGGTGTACTCATGGAAATATAGTAATTATAGTCTTACAGATCATTATTTTATGGCATATTAAAATAATTTTCAATTTACTCCAAAGCTTATTTCATGTCCACATCTGAAGATTGTCTATGACTTTAGTATATTACTAATATTATTATGTTGGTGCCACATATTGATGTAGTCAATGGAAATTCTGTTCTTGAGATATGGTGTTAACAAGACTCCAAGTGCACTCATTACTATGTGAATTATTTTGCAGTCACATTCCATAGCTTCTTCTGCTCCATAGAGAGATCATGATATTTTTCTATTTTTTCAGTTTCTTTGGAATTCAGTTTTATATCATACTAGCAGTAGAGCCCGGCGTTGCCTGGGGATGTAACAGTAAGAGATAGATCAAGTATCGACCATCATAAAGACTGAAAAATAAAATTGACAAAGATTATTGTTTAAGGTTGACGGACACGCATGTCTTAATTAGTTTTTTTTTTTTTTTTTTTTTTGTTTTTTACGAATTGGTCAAACCCAAACTCAAACAAAAACATTGTTTTCAATCATTATGAGTCTACCGATTGAATAGAATTTTATTACAATCAATTGTCTTGTAAATGGAATTTTTAAAGCATTCTGAATGTAAAAATAAAGAAAAAAGTGTGCAAGACAATAAGAAACACTACCTGCCAAAAAAAAGTGAAGTTTTGTTGAAATCGGTTGAAAAATGTAGGAAATCTGATCCCATATATAAAGGAATACACACACACACACACACACACACACACACACACACACACACACACACACAAATAACCTGGGTTTTATAATAAGTATAACTCGATATGAGTTGCCCCCCTTTCATTAATGCCTCTTAATCGTGTTTTCAAATTGATTGTTTTTCCAATTTTTGGCACTGTCAGAACCACCGCAAGGTAATTTTACGCAGTCCTGTGAAGTTTTGTTGAAATCGGTTGAAAAATGTAGGAAATCCGATCCAATATATAAACGTACAGACACACACACACACACAACCTGGGTTTTATAATAAGTAAGATGGAATAGCAAAGTCGATAATTTGACATTTGCTGATCTCCTTATCTATAACAATGTGACTTTTCTACCACTGTCTCTGGCTGATAGTAATACCACTTTTCTTTTACACTGTAGCCAAATTTATGGCATCCTTCCCAGTGAATTCTCTTATCAGTCTAATCATATCATCACTTATATGTCCTTCTGTGCTAACTTGGGACATTCATATATATTGTCCTTCTGTGCTAACTTGGGATGTTCAGCAAGTATGTGGTTAACTGTCTCATCTGCTTATCTACACATCCTGCATTTGTTTTCTTCTTGTAATCTGTTTATCCTGGCCTTGATTGCATTCATTCTGATAGCCTGCATCTGTGTTGCAAATATGACTGTTTCTGTTTCTCTCATCAGAAAACTATCTTTTACCCAAAGCCACTTCTCAGGTCCAGCAATTGTCTCTGTCTGCTGAAAAAAACTGACCATGAATATTCTTTTCTTTTAACTTGTCTTCCCACTTCTCCTTATGCTGTTTCTTTGTTACGATCACTGGCTACCAGTAGGTACCAATAAGGGATCACTGGCTATCAGTAGGTACCAATAAGGGAACTAATAAGTTGTTCACTTTTGAAGGGCAGAGATGTGTAAGCACAAAACATCAAACATATATATTTAAATATATATATATATATATATATATATATATATATAATCATTGGTGTATATATTTATGTTGTGCATTATATATGTGCTGGATATGGGATGTTTATATTCAAATTTAGGGAAAGAAATTAGTTTATTGAATTAAAAACAAGATGCATATCTATTTTAGGGATACTATTTAAATGTTTGTTTATTTCTTTAATGAATGACAAGGTTACATTCCAACAAACCGGTCACCAAACTAGCCAGTAGCTAAGTGAGAAATTGGGCCTGACTAATATTTCAGGCATACTATATGTGCAATGGGTTTGTGTCAACTAGCTTCAGATAGTTTTAATGTTACTTTTCCACTATTTCTCAGTCAGTAAGTGCCATACATAATACATACTTGGGCGATCATGTCTCTTTCAATCCATGACTGGCTAGACAGAAATTCTTCCGCAGTAGGTTGCCATTTCTTTCTGTGGTTGCCAACCAAGGCTGTAAAAACCAGTCTGTCCTGCTATTCAACCCATATCTGGAGAGAGAAAAAATAGATTCATACCTTTCCCAAGGGTATTTGGGCATTAAGGAAAGGAAACAATCCTGACTGGAATTCAAACTCGGCTCTCTAAATTCTCTTTTCGAGCCAATAACCATTATACCAGCTGCACATATTTCTAATTTATTTCAAAATGTTTATAGAATAAAATAGTGTAATGAACAGTAAATGTAATAAATAAATTTAAAAATCATCTCTATGTTCTGTCCATTATTTTGGTTTGCATATTGTAAATACAGTACAAGTAAATTTTATTTAGTTTTCACTTTATTTATTTTATTTATCTTGATTCATCTTGGAAGAAAGAGAAAACAATCAGAATCAAAATTTTCATACAATGTACAATACTTCTTCTATGTGCTATGCTCCTTCAGCTGTGGGCAATCATAGCTCTCTACAACTTCCTGTCCTTTGTAGCTCTTTTTCCTATCACTCCTACTCCTTTTTCTGCCAATCATTTATACAATGTTGTTAGGTAGGTTATTAGCTGCTTTCATCTGTCCCTCTTGTATTCAATATGTCCTTTGAGTGTCAAATTTTCTAAGCCCTCTTTTCTCATTATGTACCCCAAAAATTTAAACTGTCACTTTCTGATTTGAAGTATGTGTCCTTTTGTTTATGTTTTCCTTAAAACTTCATTGTTAATCACATGATATTTGCAACATCATTCTGTCTGACCATTTTTCTGTTGTCTCAAGTCTCTTCTTCATCTGCCATATAGGAGGATCGATATTACATAACAGTTCAATACTATTTTCTTTATTTCTAATGAAATGTTTTTCTTTCTTAATACTTCACTTGCTTTTGGAAGGAATCATTTACTATTACAATGCACTTTTGGATTTCGCCATCACATTTTCAATCCTCTGTTAAAACACTTCCTAAGTACTTAAATTTTTGTACTTGCTTAATTTTGGCATCTCCAATTCATGGTTTGCATCTTGGGATGTTCCTATTGCTGGCAACTATACATTCTATCTTCTTACAACTAATGTTTAGTTCTTTCTTCTCATTTTCCTGTAGCAGTTTTTTTCAGTTTCATTTTTCTGTCTCCTATCAAAACTATGAAATCTGTATATCTTATGTTGTTAAGATTGTAACTGCCAATAATGAATCCTACCATGACTTCTAATTCTTTCAGAATCAACTCAATGTAAATATTTAATGAGTCCAGTGAAAAGACACATCTTTGTCTTATACCCTTTCTATTTTTGTGTATTTACTAAATTCATTTTTTATCTGTATACAGGCAGTTTTTTTTTTACAAGATTTTCTAGCTGGTCATTAGTCCAGAGGTAGGCATCATTAAACATGTAAGTCTTTAAGTGAAGAGTCGTTATATAATACATTTTTTATTCCCTTACAGCAACTGTTACTATATTTTCTGAAACATTTTGAACTTTTAGTTTAAAGGTTAATGTTTAACTTGCTTGTTTTGTTATAATAAAATTATAATAAATAAATGTAAATGCTTAAGTAACAGTCACTTTTTATCAACATTATTACTTCTAGATTACCATTTTACAAATATTGTTTTTATAAACAATATATATAATTTCTTTTGTGATTATTTATTCATTCATAGTTAACTACATATTTTTGCTGAAAGATAGGCATAGGTGTGTATTATATGGAAATAATGAAAAACTGAGAAACTAAAGAAAAGCTTGAGTGGTGTATTATAATAGAAAACAGTACATTTAAGAAATAACACTACTTGACATTGAATGTGTAAGTTGGACCTACTTTCTCAGTGACCTCATTTCTACTTAATATATAATTTGACAAAAAACATTTTCTCAAATATATAAGTAAAATTTCTTGCTATTAATCTGTATGAGCAAGTTTTATTTTTCTGTAAATTCTAATATATTACATATTTTATATTCTTTCTATTGTATATTAATAATTATATAATGTCTCTTGTTTCTTTTGTTTTTAATTTAAGATTCTCATTTACTGTTATTTCAGGTAATTTTGCATTCTTCTTTGAAATAGTTTACATTATTTCCTGATATAAAACAGTAATTAGAGAGAAATAAAGAAATATTGAGTGAATCTAGTGTTTTCTCCCTTACACAAACAATTTTCACTCATCAGTTGAAAATAAACTTCAAACTTTTGGATTTGATTGATATGATTTTTTATATCATTTGTGGGTAATTTAAAGCCAGAAACTTATTTCAAATGGTAAGAGGTTGCTTACAGTATCTGGTGTGACCAACCAGTTCCCCATGTAAGTACTGACTAAGCACAATGCAGCTTAACTTTGGTGATTGAATGAGTACTGATGTTTTCTCTGCAATTTAACCATAAGAATTTCCTACAGTAAAGTTTCTAACTGAAACAAAATAATCATGCCATATCCAAATTTAGTTTATATATGCAAATCTTTCAAAGCAATATCTTAACTATTATTAAATAATATCAATAATATATATTAATATCTATTATTTATTATTAGTCATATTTTGAAAATTCTAAAGTTTGAAGTGAGTAGTACTACTTGGTAATGTAAGAATAGATTTCAAGATGTCAAGGAATTTTATATATATTTATATAAAGAAAATTATAGTTACATGTATACAGCTAGCTCAAAAAAGGAAAGACAAACATTTATGCACTTTGATATAGTGTATGTGTGTTTGTGTGTGTGCACCTGTGTGATTTGTTTAGAATTAAGTAGTTGGTTAGACATGAGGGAATAATCTCCCATCACATTGAGAAATCCTAATGTTATTCCTATATCATTGAGCAAAAATAAGCAGAAGGAAAGTCATACCTGTTTCTTTTATAGTCCTGAATAGAACAATAGCTAGCATCCTGCAGACAAAGTTGGGTAATCCTCACAAGTTATATCATGGAAAAAAATTGATTGAATCAAACTGAAAAGAGAAAAAAACAAAATCTTTTCAACTGTCAACAAAGAGAAGTGAAATCCTTAAAAAAAAATAAAATTTTACAGTATACAGGGGCAGTGCATCCCCACCAAATCTATGATATGGGGTCCTATGTTTGATACAGGTCCCCTACTCTACTATATCTCAATTTTCTAAATACAAATTAGAGCAGTGAAATTAGTGTCATGTCATAATAAATCATTCCATCTTAAATAAATCGACTAGGTTTTTCAGCAATTTTTAACATCAACTTGAGATTTTTCTTCTTAAAAAGTTGAAGAATTTTAACATTATGGATAAAAATTAGTGAATTTTATAGTGTTTTTTTGAAAGGAAAAAACTCATAGATTTGGACCAAAAAAAGAACCCAAAATTACATCAAAATCATCAAAAATTTCCCGTCCTTTAATAGTCAGTTGTGCCTAATTTAAGTTGTAAAGTATGTAAATGTAGGTAAAAAAAAGCAAATGTTGATAAGATTGTGAGGGTCACAAAGCAATGTCCGGGGGAGGGGTTCTAATCAGGCTTGCACCTCTTCCCAGTCAGGATGTATGAAATAAGAAGATATTATTATAATTCTTTTCCAAATCTTCCATCTACCTTGATGACTGAATTACTTCTCTGAAATGATTTAATTGTTTTTAAGGAAATGCTTTATATGCATGGACTTTTTATTTTATATTACCAGTGAATATATACACTTTATTAAAAAAAAAAAACAGTCTTTTTCTTCTTCATTTGTTGTATCTTTAATGTTCAACTTCTGAAACAAAAATAGAGGCAACTCATCCCTTTTTCTAAAAAAAAGATTAAATATTAATCTTTCTGCAAATAATAAAAAGTGACAAGAAATATGTTTATTATAAAAAATAAATATACATACATACATTTGCCACACATACACCATACTCTCATGTAGATTAACTTATCATTTGTCAAAATTTGTGCACATATAGATGAATATATAACAAAATAATATTAACATTAGACACATTTTATTTGACAACACCAAAATTTTATACAGGACACAGTGCAAAGAAGGACTCCAAATTCTGGAGGCTGTTGTAATAAAAGAGAAGTGGCCAACATTGAATAAGGATCTTTCTCCATATATTGAAGTGTGTTTAAAAAATAAGTGAATTGTTGTATAATAATAAAAATAAAAGCATTGACACTGATAATAACTGACAATTATTTAAAAAAAGTAATATGTCTTCCTCATAAATGATATCTAACCATAGATATAGTTCAATATGTATATGTAATACAATAAATCTCTTAAAAATACTTACAGTAAAAAGTAATTAGAAATAAGAAAGGATAAGTTAAATACTACTCTTTAAATGACTTCTAGGCATATATAATTTTAGTGTTTGAATTTTTCAATAAATCCAGCAAAGTTCATTTATTTTTATGAAAGACATGTTGAATTTTAATTTATATTTATTTTCATCTTAATTTTTTCTTTCTTTTTATCATAACTTACTTGGGCAGTCAATCTATGGCAGTAAGTATACAGTGTACCACCACAAATAAAAAATATGCTCTTATTTTTATTCTGTATAATTCTAATCAATATTTTTATGGTGACATAGAAATCATAATTATTCAGTAATGAGTAGAAAATTATTTGTTTACTTTAATATTTAGATATTGAACATCAACAAGATAGGTTTTTGATATTTTATTAATACACTGAAGCTACATAATTAATATATTACCATCATGTTGCCATCATGACATGAAATATATAAATTATAATTAAAAATTTTTGACTTTTAGATATTTTTGTTACATATTTTCTCAGAGGTCATTTTCCATGTAAATTCTTTTAGTGAACAGGGTATGAATAGTTTGCATATATTTTATTCCATATTTTAAAAGTTTATCACTCACAGAACTCATTATTTTTCTAAATGCAATCCATTTTTATTAAATAATATGTTTTGATAGTATCATATCCTTTTAATCAGTCATTTATAATTAGTCAATTTATATAAATTATTGGGAGAATTATCATAATGCAGTAATTAGCCTGTTGGTCTTACAAGTCTTTAAGAGTAAGTTTGCTCACTACTAAGTACTTAAGACATACAGCTTACTAGCAAAATATTTCATTTTAAGAACAAGTGGAAAATATTTCAGAAATAATGGAATTATGAAAACCTCAACCCATTGTTTATTTTTTATAAAATTTTATTTGAAACCTGCTATTTGTAGGAACTTTAATAAAATAAGATCTTAGAATTAAGTTGACCATAACTCCAGGGTAAGATTTAGCATGCTATTAATACATACATGCAAAATACTGGAGGCAAATATTCAAATTATGAAATCAATTGGTGCCAAAGAGTGATTGTAGAAGTATTTAAAGGAGCTTTTCATATTCAGTTAGTTATTAAAATGAGCTTACAAGATCTAGAATCAGGTTAGTGAAACACAATACTCTACTATGCCCAAAGACAAAGAATACAAACTCCATCACAAGGTAAAATGTTGGTTTATTATTGTTGCAATTAATAATTTTACTTGAATTTGCAAAAATCAGAACTTGCATTTTTTATCAATCTTAAAAGAGAAACTCTACATAAAATTTAGTCACCACTTCTACCCCAACAATCATTCCCAGCATCCTTAATTCCTGCCCAAAATGGCCAAGTTGAACATTCTTCACTAACACTCACTACATCACAGATTTGATTATCCACTGTGAGATACTTTTGCATTGACCTATTTCACAACTTTTAAATGTCTGTAGGCTTCCTTATCCCATCTTGGCCCTTCAAAACCACCCACAGGCCTATCTCCAATGACATCAATGACAAAAATACCTAAAATATAAGCAAATTTTTTTAATGACACAACCAATATAAAAAAATGAAAGTTAGTTGATTTTTTGGTGATGCTTGGAAAAGAGAGAAGAGAAGAAGAAGAGAAGAAGAAGAAGAAGAAGAAGAAGAAGAAGAAGAAGAAGAAGAAGAAGAAGAAGAAGAAGAAGAAGAAGAAGAAGAAGAAGAAGAAGAAGAAGAAGAAGAAGAAGAAGGAAGAAGAAGAAGAAGAAGAAGAAGAAGAAGAAGAAGAAGAAGAAGAAGAAGAAGAAGAAGAAGAAGAAGAAGAAGAAGAAGAAGAAGAAGAAGAAGAAGAAGAAGAAGAAGAAGAAGAAGAAGAAGAAGAAGAAGAAGAAGAAGAAGAAGAAGAAGAAGAAGAAGAAGAAGAAGAAGAAGAAGAAGAAGAAGAAGAAGAAGAAGAAGAAGAAGAAGAAGAAGAAGAAGAAGAAGAAGAAGAAGAAGAAGAAGAAGAAGAAGAAGAAGAAGAAGAAGAAGAAGAAGAAGAAGAAGAAGAAGAAGAAGAAGAAGAAGAAGAAGAAGAAGAAGAAGAAGAAGAAGAAGAAGAAGAAGAAGAAGAAGAAGAAGAAGAAGAAGAAGAAGAGAAGAAGAAGAAGAAGAAGAAGAAGAAGAAGAAGAAGAAGAAGAAGAAGAAGAAGAAGAAGAAGAAGAAGAAGAAGAAGAAGAAGAAGAAGAAGAAGAAGAAGAAGAAGAAGAAGAAGAAGAAGAAGAAGAAGAAGAAGCTTTGGAACAAAACCATAACCACCCACTTTTGATTATTATAACTCTTGGAAAGTAATTCATAAGTACATTTGAGAATTGTCAGGTAATTATGTAGCATGTCTTTTCATGACCATTAAAAAAATAATTCTTTCTACAAAATGATAAAAATCATTTCATAACAAAATTGAAATAAAACTCTTGATTAAAGTGGGTAAAAAGGTATTGTAATCAATATAAAAGATAAATAAGTAGTAATTTTCTGAGAAATATCTTCATTTTGTATAATAAAATCTGGTGTAAAAATGTAATATCACATCAGGCAATTTATGTCCTTACACCATCTTTTAGCAAAATTGTATTTCCTATGATTTGAAGAATTATTTCAGGAATCTTTTGATATATTGAATTTATTGGAACTGTTGACCAGACAAAGAGTGTGACATGGAGCAAAACAAGTGAGAATTCAAAGTTGAAAGCAGCATTTAGTAGAACTTCCGAAGTCATCTATATAATTATTTTCTGTGTTACATGAACATGTTCATTTTATATTCAGTAATGATTTTCACCAATACAACGTAAAACTATCATATTTATTTTCCATAAACAATTATTTAAGTGTCGCCATGCACAAAAAATAAAGGGATGAGTAAGCTTCAAAGGCACTTCTAAGATTTTCCTAACAGTGTAAAAAATATGGTGCTGGGAACTTTTTCATCAACCTTGTGTTTGTATGTGTGTATTAAAGATTAACAATTTTTCTGATACTGAAAAGCTAAATATGTATGAGAATGTTTGATGGGAAATTTTCAAACCAGAATTAATGAGCAGCATAAAAGTAATAATGCTTCTTTTTCATAACTTCTATTAGCTAAGCGGAAGTAATAAAACCAAACTTAGTTATGGATAAATATCTACAGACTTTTGTCTGTTAAGGAATTTAAGAAATAAAAGCAAAAACAGTCAAGAATCATGTGTACATACAACTAGTGCTATAGAACTTTCTTTATAGGAATGTATGGTCATCTGAAAGTGAGCCAAAGGTGTGAATTACAAATCAAAGTTGTCAGAATCAAACAGGTACAGACATTTAACTATCTGGGTAGTGCAGCAAGAGATGAAAGAAAACTAAATGAAACAGAAGTGAACAAATATCAAGAGATAGAAAAATTTTGTTAAAAACAAACAAAAGATTACAGAACTGCTATATCATATATATTCTCTTATATGGCAGTGAATACTAGACAATTTTCTCATAGATAAAAAAGAGACTTGATGCAACAGAGATGGGACTCTACAGAAGAATGCTCTGAGAATACCATGGAATGAAAATGAGAATAACAAAGAAGTTTTAAAGAAAATGGGAATTAAAAGATACTTTTACCTAAATTCAAATAGAGACAGTTGAATTTTTTAGATACATAAGGAAAGAGAGTCTAGAGAATTGAACACTCACAGGACATAATGAAGCAAGGAAGGGCAAAGGTAAACAGTTAGTTTGTGTAAATGGCTAAGAGAGCAGGGACAAAGAAAGATTATTCATTTTTCCCTTTTTAAGTTCATAAATGTTATCCTACAGTTAAGTGAGTTACTTTTAATTTTTTTGCAACTTCATATGTTGTTTGTACTGTTTCTTTTATCAAAAGTTATTATTGCTTAGAACTACAAGTAACAGGAAGTTGTGAATAGCCATGCTCACACCCTTGTTCTAAAGGAACATGGTATATAATAGAAGAAGAATGATATCATCGACCCCTACTGATCAACTTTATACAAGTTCCCAGAATTCACCTCAGAATTTAAAAATCTAGCAATTTCAACTCTGTTTTTATTATTCAAAAATAATTTATGCAGAATGAAAATTTAAACATTGGAAATGTATTCTCATTCAATTATGAAAAATTATATAACATCAATATTGCCCATTTTCAACATCACACAGACATGTTCTTTCTATAGTTTTTTTGATAACAGTGTTTAATAACTCAGGTTATGGGCCTTGAATTTTCTTTACAGATGTTATACTTGATTTAATGACTTTACTGCAGTTTATTGATGAATACACCCTCCTTATCTCCAAAGAAAATAATCAGGTGGTGTCAGATCAAGAGAACATAGTGATCATAAAATTTTGGAATTTCACCAAATTATCTGGCAAACAAAATTTTGATTAAATCCCAAATAAAATTCCAAGATTTTGGTTCTTTGTTCAGTTGTGAATTTTTAGGAATAATTTCCCTATGTTAATCTAAGTTCTAAAAAAAGAAATAAAAATTATGAAAAATATCACATTATGACATTTTTAAATACCTAGGTAACTTTTGGGATACACTGTATAAATATGGTAATTGACAAAAGAAGCATTATGGACTCCTGGTGCACAAAGGTGAATGACAACATTCAAACACAGACTTTAATTTTCCTTTCCCAGTTCATCTGTCACAATATAACAAGCAACTGTCTCTAGGTTTCAGTTCATTAAAAATAAATCTGATGCCCTTTTAATATCACTGTTTTCCTCTTTCTTTAAATTAAACATTTAATCTTTTCCTACTTCATGTTTATTTCATTTCTCTGGACTGAACAAGAAGCCAAAACCTGACAAGTATATTTCAACTAGATTTTACATTTTTAGGAAACATTTCTGTTGTTGGTATAAGTAAACAGTCTCTTAGGTTGGCATGCAAGGCTAGAGAACTCAGTCTACCCTGTTATTTAATCCATAGCTGGGAATGGGAAAGAGGAGATGTATTCATACTATTCCTAAGAACATTTGTGTGAAAGTGAACAAAACAGCACTGGCATTTGGATTCGACTTGCCAATCCTATTTTCCATGGCAATGACTGCTTTGCTAGGCACATATAGGAAATAAAACCCTATTTCTAACACAATTACATATCCATATATATAGTATATTAAAACACACCCAAACTTTATTTTTTACCCAATAAAAGACAATATTATAAACATACCAAAAAGAATCCACCAAAAAATACACACTGTTTAAATCAATAGTATCTATTGGTGAGAAATTAACAGTACCGTATAAAATATTTGACCAATCAGAGAAAACTAAAACGCTGTTTTTCTCAAGCCTACTTTCAGGGAAAATATCTCTAATAAAACCCACAGATTTCAACTTTCAAAGATCAGTGATGCAGTTGTCTCCAAACAAAAGTGAGATGTAACTCTCTCCCCACAGTGTGTGCTAAGTGAAACATATGTTGATGACTTCAAATGAGAATCAGCTATGAGAACAACTGGGATAGTCAGGGAATCTTCACTGCCAGCTAAGTTGACAAATTCAAATTAATCATCTACAACAACAAAGACAATCAGTGAATTTTGGCTAAAGATAAAAGCCTTTTCTCAACCATTGCTTTTGTTTTTTACTGTGAAACCAACTATTTAAAAGTCTTATTTAAACCACAGTGATTTCAGTGAACCAATTACACAAAAACTTTAACTCAACAAAAGACTATTTTTAATACTTTTTAACTCTTTTGAATTCATGTATAGATGTTTGTAAATACAACTACAACATACCCATGTTTTCTTCATTTTAATTTTATTATTGTTTAGAATTCAGATGTTTGGATTTTTAATATAAAATTCTGGATAACTGAATTTCCTACACACACATCCTCATGAACTGTAATACTCCACTAATTTTTTATAGTTGCAATATTATCTTATTGACATTCAGACCAGTAAACACCAGTAATACTAATTCATTTTTTTTTTAATTTTTCATTACTGTAAATTCATTTTGAGATTATATGTTTACCTCTGTGTCTTTTTGTAGATACATTTCTGTTGTAATTTTACTGAAGTTTGGAAATTTTCAAGTAGAAATATAATCATGCTTCATTTTCTTAAAAGGGTCTATTCTGTTTTTTTTTTTAAGTCAATTCAAGTGCAAAATAAACACAAGAAAAAGATAAAAATAATATCTAACCTCATTTCATCTGTTGGTACAGTTTGTAACTGTTCAGACTCTTCTCTACAAAAGAATGAAAGTTGTAGTTTGCAGCCAGTTTCAAGGCATGAACCAGACTATGACAGTTTTAAAAATGGCACCTATGAAAATTATAAATGCATCTAAGTATTTACTAATTATAGGTACAGAGTGTATATTTGAAAACTGATGGGTTGGTCCTTCCCTTAAACGGGACATAATTTCCACAGTGACCCCAGTTATTATATGTGATCTCTCAATCATATTGTTCACTCATTCTTGTCAGTAACAAACACAGGATCATAAACAGAAAAGTTTTGTTAGAAACAAACAAGAGTGCTGAACTGTTTATGTAATATCAACCCTCCTATATGGTAGTGAATGTTGGACAATCTTCTCAAATGAAGAAGAGACTTAAAGCAACAGAAATGTGGTTCTACAGAAGGTTGTTAAGATTACCATGGACTAAACATGTGAGCAATGACAAAGTACTTTTGAAAATGGAAACAAAAAGGAAACTTCTACTTAATATCAGGAAGAGAAAGTTGAAATTTCCAGAACACATAATGAGGGAAGAGGGTCTGTAAAATTTGATAATCACAGGAAAGATTGAAGGCAAGAGGATCAGAGAAAATAACACATACAACTAAGAAGCTTGAACAAGATTTAGGAGAGATTGCAAAAAGACTAAATTTCTTTTACAAAGTTACAAAGGACAGGAAATTGAGAAGATTCATGATTGCATATAACCTGAAGAGACATAACACAAAGAAGAAGAAGAAGAAGAAGGCTTACTCTGCAGATATATAATTCTAACTACAGATTCTAAATGAGATATAAGAGAATGTTGCCTATCAATTCATAAAGGTCTGATCGAAAAATATCAGGAGAGGTGCTATAAAAAAATTACAACACATATCAATTCTGCATTTAATCTCCTTCGAAGTAGCCTGCTTATGAAGCCACACACTTTATCCATCATCATTTCCATTGATGGAAACATTCCTGGAACTCCTTTTTTGTGATAGTGAGCAGTTACCTCATTACATTCACTTGGATTTCCTCGATGTCTTGAAATCTTGTTCCTTTCAAGTGGGACTTGATTTTTGGAAAGAGGAAAAAGTCACAAGAGGCAAGATCTGGGGAATATGGTAGTTGCCAGACCTGGGGAATGTTGTACTTGGCCCAAAATCTGCTGCACAAGCCATGGTCACTGCTGGAACCTCTGTGGTGTGGTAAGACAACTGCACTCTACACATTTTCTTTCCAAGCATAGCTATAAACAATCAAAGTGAGTGAGAATGCTATAATTTAGAGTGCAAGTATATATATATATATTTATTTATTAATCAATATATTAATTTATTTTTACCTACTTACCTAAATATTTGAGAATTCTTATTAAAGAAAAATATGCACTCTCCAACAAAATTTAAACCTGCATCAACCTTGGCAGGAGAAGCACATTGTTAGATCCAATGTACTTTAGAACATCTCAGCCATGGAGCATGTTGATCATCAAGCAAAGCTGAATAGTGCCTCATAAATGCAAATCTTTTTCAGATTCTGGAAACATTCATATCTGCTCAGTTTCATATCCTAACATAAACAAAGGAATTTCTAAAAGAAGCGATGGTTTTTTATTTATTTTTATTTATCTACTCAAATATGAGTAGCCACCAAAAATAATGTTTAAGTAATAAAATATATCAGATTCATAAATAAAAATCCATGATTTTTTATATATATATATATATATATATATATATATATATATATATATATAATATATAAAAGGCTCAAACACTAATATTCCATGGTTATAATTTATTAAATTGGAATCATAATCACGATCCAAATCATCAGACCTACAAATTCAATTACATTCTTACTCTGTCCTGGACATTGAGTTCTACCTGGATTCTATCCTCTTAGGAATTTATATATATATATATATATATATATATATATATATACATATATTGACCACTAATATTATCAATATATATATATATATAGAGAGAGAGAGAGAGATACATACTATCAATGATATCTGGCATTGTCCGGGGAAAAATAAATTGGCAAAAATATTACTTATACTATTTACTCATGTAAAAGTATTTGTCACTAAAAAATATTCTGGTGCCAAAAACAAAATAAATAATCTAGTTTTTAGTTTGACTAGGTCTTTTGGTACACCACATTAGTATTTATTCCATTGGCCGCCAAAATGAAAAGATTGTGTGTGGATCCAACACTAGAACAACCAACATAGAGATGGCTACGGAGAAGTCAGGCTAGTGAGGTTGAGAAATTGTTGTTGAGTCTTGTTAATGGCACTGCTGAGTATCACTGGGATTTGGAGTTGATTGAATTCAAAGAAATTATGGGTATCATGAGAAAAAATATATCCTCTTTTCTGCCTACCCCAGTTAGGATGGCTTATTTTTACAGTAACAGATACTTTTTCTTGTATAAATAGTGTAAATAATCTTTTTCCATTTGTTGCATTATGTAAGAAGAAATTATTAAACAACATATTTTTTTCTTGTGTTTGAAGTTATTTTCCCTGGACATTACTGGATACCCCTTCTAGTATATAGATATTTTTCTTGCACACACAAATGCATATGTTATATAGTATGAGTGAATTTATATATGAAATACCAGAGTCAATTCATCTCTTTTCCCTGCTTTAAATTGTCCTGAATTCTCTTGACTTTTCACTAGCCTATTATAGAAAAAGAAATTTCAAACCCTGACTGTTTTTATTTCTCTCACTTTAATCAAAGTGATATACATTATTTTTTAAACTTAAAAAATGTGCAACTTTTTTTTATTAACTATAAGTACATATCCCCATATACAGCTAAATTAAAGGAAAAATTATGAAGAGCAAAGTGTTGGCAAATTTAAATCCTTTCAAAACACATAACAAGTTTAAAATTAAATTTTAAATACAGAATTGATTACTGTCAGCACATTTTCCTGATGATGTGAATATTATGCAAACATCTGAAAATTTGATACATACTCCAGTTTATTATTATCTTAATTCTAACATCTGTCTTAAAAATAATCATATTATAATTCTCTTTTTCCATTAGTAAGTTAACACATATGTTATACCCTTCCATTACCTCAGATAAATAATGGACCATTCAATATTGATTGCAAGGAAAGACAGACGGAAAATATATCAGTAATGTTGTTTGGTTTTAGGAAGAAAAAGAAGGTATATATAATAAGAAGAAAGAAAGAAAAATAGACGGTGATAACACTATAAGAGGTTTAACATCTACTTCAGTGAAAAAGGAAAATTTTGTCAGTTTTGAATCTTTTGATTTGTACCTTTTTATTTCTTTGAATAATGATTTGTATTCATACTTATGATTGTTATTGTAATATTTTGTTAAAGTTATTAGGCTCAAATATTGAACAGTGTAATAGGGGAATTTCCACAAGTATTTTATAGTCATTGAATGCACAAGGAACTTACTCAATCATTACGTAAAGAATTATGAATAATCAGAAAATTAAAATAGGAAAACAGTGAAATATTCATTTTTACTGCCAGTAAAAGAATGAATATAAAAAACATTAAGAATATAGTTCACAAATACAGAATAAGATTTTTGAAAAACATTTTTAAAAATCTGCTTAAGTGGAAGCAATTAAGATGTTAATGTTAAGTAAATATTTTTAGTTATTTACTGTACATCAGCTTTGAAAAGTGATACATGGTATTTTCTTTTTGATTGGCACTGAATATTCTTTTTACTATTTTATAATTATCTATTAGTTTAAGATGAGTTTTTACTGGAAATATTTCTGAAAACCTTTCTAAGTTATACATTCTGGTAAAAAAGTAACTTCTTTTAAAAATCTATTTTCAGTAAGGGTTGTACCATTAGAGTGTAAATCTTATTTTTTTAAGAGAAAAGGATAATTGAGCCATCCCTTATAACTCTATGTCCTGAAATGGTCTGCCTATAATTGCTTATACAGCAAAGGTCCAAATTATAATTCTATACTTGCTTATACAGCAGTCATCCAAATTATAATTCTACATATCCTTATCCAAATTATAATTCTGTACTTGCTTATACAGTGGATGTCTAAATTATAATTCTAGGTCAATGTCTTCCACAATAGCTGCTTACAAAAATCTGTAAAATATATACAGGCCTTACAAGATCTCTAATGATGAACTGTATAGGAGAAAAGACAGTAGAAATATGTCCCTTGAGATTTGAAGATGCGCGATGAAAAAAATACCTAAAGTTGCCATGATATGGACCCCTGACTGGGGTAAAGAAAGAGGGACAGGCCAAAAACACCTGGCAGAGTTGACAGTAATGAAAGAGATGGGTCTCTCACGGGGTGAAGCACAGGCCAAAACACACGAGAAAGGGAGGGGTATGATTGTGGATTTATGTCCCAGCTGGGTGGGAGGTGGACAAAGAGGATAACATGACAAGAAATCTGTAGCACTATTTCATGAGTTTCATAAGACTTTGTATAAAAAGGAAAAAATATGCTTGTAGGTGAATATGTTTAATGAAAAATAATCAAACTTTGAATAGTACAAGTTCTGCTTAGTTTGTCTCCAAATTAACTGAGAACAAAATGTGCTATATGCTTTTTCTTCTTTTATGTCCTATGTCACTTCAGGATATGGGCATTCATGTCTTTTCACAACTTTCTATCTTTTGTAGCTCTAAGTAATGTTTCTCTCCTTACTATTCTTTCCAGTCATTGTTCTGCTATCCATTTCTTCTTTTATGTGCCATATCCTTTCAGGATGTAGGTGATAAGTCCTCTTTCCTCATTATATGAGATGTAATATCTATAATATACAATAATATGTATTATAAGTTAATACTGAGTGTATATTTTAAGTTTTATTTTTCTGTAGAGAATCTCCAACACCATTGCTCTATAAGAATTTGATTGAAAATGCAAAAAAGGATATAAAACTGTAACTCTGTTATCTTAAAACAAAACCATCAAAGTTGTAATACTATTAGTCCTGTGAGATATCTTCATAATAAATATGCTTACTTCAAAGTACAATATGATGTAGTACAAAAAATTAAGAATTAAAACAGTTATTGCACTTGATTATCTTTCTATAGCTAAAGCTCACTTTTTATATAATTATAATATATCATTGATTTTTCATCCTTTTCAAGTTTATTCTATATTTTCCTAATCATTTGACATTTGAGAAAATTGAAAAATTACAAATTTATCAGACAATGACCAAAAATAATAAACATCAAATGGTCAAGTAAAATGAATAAATAATAATAATAATAACAACATTGTTTTCACGAGTACAGCCCACACTTTACAAAGGGCCTTATCTATGTAAAATATGTGTGTTGTTTTTTGTTTTTTTTTTAACTGGTCAATGGAAAATGTCATAATGCCATTTCTGACCTTAGATTCTCTGGGCGGAATCCGGAAAGAAATGTGTACACACCAGAAAGAAATGTGTACACACTGGAAAGAAATGTGTACACACCAGAAATCAAAGGAAATAAAAAAAAAACAAAAAAAAACAACAACAGCAAAACCTTATACATTTATTTGAGGAAAATTTATTGATTTCTTCATATTTGGTAAAAAAAGATTTGTATGATAATCTGTTTATAAGATGAGACAGATGATTACAAATCAGACTGGCCAAAATATTTTGCAGCAAAACAATATGAAATATGACAATTGTTTGAAAATATCAGAAATTTGAAACTTATAGGAAAGTAGCTTAGTTAATTAGAAAAGGGTCAATTTTATTATTCATTAGTAAGTGGAGATGATTGAAACATATTTGTTCAAGTGTTGTGGGTAAAACACTGATTAAAAAGTAAGGTACTAAATTGTATCATAAGTTTTAAATATCAATAAAAAAAGAAAAGAGAATATAAAAAATACATAAATGTATATTAATCTAAAAGCCAACAAAATGGAATCTTTTTCATTTTTAATCCATTGAATTAATTTTGCATATGAAAAAGGTTGCATAGTTATGTGTTACACTGCAGACTGTAAGATCAGTCATTATAACTAAGGGGGGAGATTTTAAAACCTAGTGAAATGGCAATTTTTTAATACATATCCTCCTGGCATTAATTTAAACTGCCTTCTTTTTCACCACTTTTCTTAAAGTTCATATTTACTTGGATTCAGATGAAAATTTGAAAATTTTCCAACATTATGAAAATTTTACTGAAATTTTTCAAGTTTTAATCTGAAGTCAAGAAAATATGAACGTTAACAAAAATGGTCACAATATAAAGGAAAAAAAAGAATGTGTCATTTTAAACTGACACTAGAAGAATATGAGTTAAATAGCATTCAATCACACTTGGTTATAAACTCAATTCAATGTAGTACAGTAAGAATTCAATATCTATAGTAAAATATATGTACTTCTAAAACCACAATTCTTTTATTTGTTGTGTGTCTTCAGGATGTGGGTGAGGCAAATAAAGAAAACAGTAACCAGCGAGTAAATTCAAGCTCCCCCAGCTGGTATTTCAACCTTGAGTCGTTCCTTCTTGAGTTCTGTCTCCAAATCACACTAACTGCCCGTTCTTGCCGTCAACCGTGAACGTCCCTCGAAGAACTCCCCGACTCGGAAAAAAAGTAGTTGCTTTTATAGCTGTTCATATACCCATAATCCCTTGCGTCTTCATGTAATCCCATAATTCATTGCGTCGTTATTGCATAAAAATGCAATGCCAGTCCCCCCCCTCATTCTTTTACGTTATCTGGCCGAGGATGGATTACGGCAGAGCGGTAAAGTGCTTTTTTCTCTCCCTCATTTCAACTGCAGTAGCTTTACATGCTAAGCAACACGGGCTCTTTTTGGTGGGGACAAGGCAAGTCGCGACCAGTTGTGCTCGTCCCAGGTTCTGTCTCATGTCCGCCACACTCTCCCTGATCTCCTGATCACACAGATGACAGTGAGGATACGGTCTTTTGTTCCGGTGCTCCTCCAAAGGGGGGGTTGGTTGAACTTCTTCATCAGAGGAGCTCTCATTAGACACGTCCCGATCTATTGGCAACTACCGCTATCAGAGTGATTGGTTGTTGAATCAACTCTATGTATATTGGCTGTTCACTATCCTCCGTGTCTTCTTTGTCAGTTGTAGGATTTGAGCCCAAAAAGGGCGTAGGTCTCTAACATGACGAGGCGTTCCATCAACCCCTTTTGACTGCTGACTCACCACCTCGTCACACATCCGGTTCCAAATTTGGTCATGCATTTACCACGTGGAGTCTTTACCCAGACAATGTCCCTTTTCTTGTATTCCCCTTCGGTTATATTTGTGATTCAGGCGGGGGCGTCGCGTCGATGCCTCTCACCCAGACGTGGTATGTGTGCAGTACATCAGCCGGTGCTGTGGAAGGTGAAAGGTTGTCCTTAGGTGTGACGTTATGCCAGTAAACCGCTTCCAAGACTGAACAATTTTTCCTGGCCGCTATGGTTTTGACGCTTCTGCGGTTGCGTTCCACAATGCCATTTCCAGACGACACGTAAGAACACCGGAACCTCAAATGCATGCCCCAGCTTTTTACAAATTCCCTAAATTGCCTGGGTGCCCGCTCTGCTGGTGGATGTGGGTCACCTGACGTTTGCTCAACTGGCTCGTTGCAGTGGCACAACTCACTTGCACCGGTTCTCCTCCTTTCTTGTGCATCTCCAACCAGCGTTGCGGCACTCTGGTGAGGCTGTCAGCGCGGTTCTGACAAGATTTTACCAACGTCACAGTCATAGTCAGTGCGTACTCCTCCACCAAAGCTTGCAGTGTCTCTAAGCGCCACCTCATCAGCATTTCACCCGCCGCCTTCGTGTTCACGCGTGTCTTTCCTGTCAGGGTGTCAGACACCCACCGATGCACACATGCTGAATTGGTGACCACATGCATAACTGGTGCCTGCCACTGCAGGGCAAGATTGACGCCCTTGATCACCGCATCAAGCTCAGCAAGATTAATGTGTTTGGCATCATTGGTTGGACGCAACCAGCAAGCATCTTCCACGACGCTCCCATTCACCTCTAGTGCTACTCCCGTAGCCACGGAGCTTGCATCCACCCAAACTGTCATTTCATTGCCGTTCACACACCAGTCTCCGCCGACAGGATCTGATTTATGCACTCTGGCCACTGTTTCCTCCAGCATACGTCCAAGAGGGGCATCCTTTATCTCGTCGTCCCATCCTTTGGTTAGTGTACTTGCATAACGCTTAATAAATGCAGTTGCCACCCTAAGACAACCGCACACAGGGAAATGACCCACGAGTTTCCCGCACAAGGAAAATACGCTTCGGCGGGTCACCTTTTGAGCAATTTCTGGAACCTGACTTCCCCGCTTCCATCGAAGGGAGTTGCTTTCTTCCCAGACTTGCAGACCCAGGACCTTAGTTCCGTCTGTCAATCGCTCCGGATCTTTACAGACTAGCCCGTAATCTGCAAAGTGCTGTCTTACGCGCGCTGCAGAAACTAGGCCTTCATTTATGAAGATATCGTCGACGTATGCCGACGTGGCACTCTTAATGTCCTGATCCTGGGACGTTATCATGTTGATCACTGACTTCATGACAAGTGGTTCCACATTCAGGCCAAAACCCAAACGCGTAAGGCAAAACCGCTTGCCCTTAATGACCACTGTTTGAAACGGCCATAGCGATTTGTCAATGTGAATCTGTAGGTACGCATTTCTCAAATCTAACAGCGATACGTCAGCTCCTTGTCGTCGCCATTCTCGTAATTTCTGCGCACACACCTCTGCGTCAGCCGTGAATGCGTCTACAAAGCCGTTCAACTCCCGATAGTCAAGTACCGGCCGGACCTTCTGTTTGTGTTCTTGTACGACCGCCATTAAGGGAATTAATCCGCCGGTGGGCCAAGCTCTTTCTCGGGATATGGCAGTAGCCATCCGTCTCGCTGCCACCGTGCTAGTTCTTCATCGTATGCATCCCGGACGTGGCCAGGTACTGTGTATTCCTGTACTTTATTGACCAACTTGCTAGGTGAATGACCACTCGCCCACTTCCACAATGCAGTCCACGTTTTCGTGCTCGGGTTAAACGTCACTCTAAAGTCAGGCTTGTTGATAACAATGGCGGCACATGTGTTCAGGTTTCCGAAACGCGCTTCGCCTGATTCGGTCAAGTAAACACCTCCGAACACTTTGACTGCATCAATCCCGAGAAGAAGATCGAATCCTAGCAACTGCCCTTCCACGACCAGAACCTCAACAGTCACGGGCTGAATCTGCTCGACGCCCAACTTAATTTTACCGTATCCACGGCACTTCAGGGTCTTCCCGTCGGCAGTCAACACTTCCACCTCTTCCTGCTTCCAGCAGCGACACACAGTCTTGCTCACCAGCGTCTGTGAGCATCCCGAATCCACTAGAGCTGTGCACTCTACTCCATCTACAAATACTTGTACGGTGGGTAACTTCCGGGTTTTTACTTGCTGACGCCTTCTCCCCTTGGGCGTTTCCCTGGCATTCTGAGGAAATGTGTCCAATGCCATTGCATCGAAAACATCGCTTGTCACGGCCAGACCTCTGCGTTCTGTTTGACCTCTCCTGACGTCCTTGTGTACAATTCTTCGCCATATGGTTGGGTCCAGAGCACTTGTAGCAGGTAATCGTTCTGCTAACAGGTTTGGCAGGGGGAACCTCAGCTTCTGAGAGCGGTAGCTCTACGGATGCGGCGGCCAATACTTGGCACCCTTCGTCATCCGTCATAATAGCCCTTGCTCGGGTCAGAATCTGTTCTAGGTTCATGTCGTCCATCCTGGACGAAGCTTTGAGAAGCTGCCTAACATGATGTGGCAGTCCTGACACAAATGCACATGCCATCCACCGATCAGGTAGCGGTTCTCCTATTAGCCGCGCCAAACGATGCATTTCAGCCAGAAATTCATCCACAGTTTCCCCTGGGCGAAGACGTCGTCCCATAAATTGGTCGAACGCATTAAATCTGTCAGTCGCGTATGCAGTCATAAGGGCCCGTTTAATTTGTTCCGCGTCTGCCCTCTGCTTTCCACTGAGTTGTCTATACACAGCAAGGGCACCGCCTCGAAGTCGTAGAGGCAAGATGCGCTCGATCTTGTCCATGGCACAAAGTTCGCAGACCAATTCCAAATTTTCTATCCATTCAACAATGGGCATATCCGTTGGGGCGCCGCTGAATTCTGGAATCAAACGGACGTCAAAGACCTTGCCTTCCATTTTGAAGAATCAATATGCCGAAATAGCTTGAGGCGAATAAATAAAAACAGTAACCAGCGAGTAAATTCAAGCTCCCCAGCTGGTATTTCAACCTTGAGTCGTTCCTTCTTGAGTTCTGTCTCCAAATCACACTAACTGCCCGTTCTTGCCGTCAACCGTGAACGTCCCTCGAAGAACTCCCCGACTCGGAAAAAAAGTAGTTGCTTTTATAGCTGTTCATATACCCATAATCCCTTGCGTCTTCATGTAATCCCATAATTCATTGCGTCGTTATTGCATAAAAATGCAATGCCAGTCCCCCCTCATTCTTTTACGTTATCTGGCCGAGGATGGATTACGGCAGAGCGGTAAGTGCTTTTTTTCTCTCCCTCATTTCAACTGCAGTAGCTTTACATGCTAAGCAAATACGGGCTCTTTTTTGGTGGGGACAAGGCAAGTCGCGACCAGTTGTGCTCGTCCCAGGTTCTGTCTCATGTAGTACAGTAAGAATTCAATATCTATAGTAAAATATATGTACTTCTAAAACCACAATTCTTTTATTTGTTGTGTGTCTTCGGGATGTGGGCGATCTTGGCTCTCCATAACTTCCTGTCCTTTATAGCGCTTAGTAAGGTTTGTCTTTTTTGCTATCTCTCCTAATCCCTCTTTTGCTAATCATTTGCATAAACTGATTTCGTAGGCTATTTGCTGCTTTCCCTCTCTCTTTCAAACCTTCAACATGTCCTGTGCATGTCAAATTCTCCAAACCTTCTTTTTTCTTTATATGTTCAGAAGTTTCAACTGTCTCTTCCTTTTAAAAAATGTTATAAATAAGCCCTTAGCAATAACTCTGTTGCGTGACTAAACAGCTGGGAGATATGGAATTATATTAGGCTTGTTAACTATGATTACTCCCTGTCAGGGACGAAAAGAAACTTTTTTTTAAGCATTTCACCTCAATCAAGGCAGGAGTATCACTAGCATGCAGGGAGTTACAGAGAGTGAAAGTGAGAAAAAAGAGTGGGTGTAGGGGGGGATTGAGGAAAGGAAAAAAGGACAGGGATCAAGGCAACAGAAGATGGCAATTGATATTGCATTTAAATTTTTGAAGATTGTAGTTATCAGGAAAGCAAGTGAGAGAAAGGAAGTTCCAATGTCAAGAAGTATGAAGAAAGAAACTGTTAAAGTAGAAGTGGCAGTTACATTTAACTATTTCAACAGTAAAGGGGTGGGACCTAGATGCCAATCTAGTAGCACAATTAAATTCATGTAGTCAGGGTGCCAAGGGAAAAAGGCTTGTCAGAGCAGTTAACATGAAAATATTTATAGAAAAGATAGAAAGAAGTCACGTCATGTCTGTGAGAAAGTGTCTGAAGTTGAGAAGCCAATTCAGGATTGATTACATTACAGATCCTTCTTCGGATTTTGTCGAGAACCCCGAGATGAACAGCAGGGGCACCAACTAGATATGGTAACAGTATTGAATTTAAGGACAAATGGTAGATTTGTAGATGTGTGAGAGGTATTTGAGAAATACTTTCTGGCATGACACAGTGAACCAAATTTCCTTGTGGTAGATTTTGATATTGAGCTATTGATACAATGTATTTGTTCTACTTCAAGTCAGTTGAAAACATGAAGCCAAGAAGGTGCAGCTAGATGCTCTCATGGAGACAAGCATCAACCATGCTGATAGTGGGGCAAGGACATTTCTCTATGGTGGTTAAATGAGAGCAGTTTAATTTCGGAGGCATTAAAATTTACATGCCATTTCCTGCCTCAGTCAACTATTGATTGAAAGTTCTTTTCGAGACCAGCAGCAAAGTTAACTTTCTCAGCGCTGCCAGGCTTACTAATGAGACAGGACTAAATGGTAGTGTCATCTGCATAGATGCCTACTTGTGAACTGATAACATCAGGGAGATCATTGATGAAGATTAGAAACAGTGTTGGACCCATGATAGAGCCTTGGGGAACATCCACATTAGAATGAAAGGAATTGGAAGAGAGCCCATTCAGGACAACCATCATTTTATAATTAGATAGGAATGATTGGATTAAATCAAATAAACATCTTGTAATACCATAGCCCTGAAGCTTACGTAGAAGACCAGTGTGCCAAACCCTGTCAAACACCTTTGAGATATCTAGAGCCACAGCTCGAGCTTTGCCATTATTGTTGAGAGATTGATATATATATATATTCAGTTATGGATGCAATCACATCAGTGGTAAACCAGGCAAAATGGAATCCATATACAATGACCTTTCAGAACGTAGGTGATTATAGCTCTCTACAATTTCCTGTCCTTTGCAGCTCTTAATAAGTTTTGTTTTTTTGTTATCTCTCCTAAACCTTGCTCCACACTCCATTTACACAAGCTCTCTAGGTAGGTTAGGTGTTGTTTTCCTCTTGGTTTAAATCTGTCCTGTGTGTATCAAATTTTCTAAGCACACTTTCCTCATTATGTGCCCTAGAAATTTCAATTGTCTCCTACAGATGTTAAGTTTAAGTGTCTTTTTTGTTTTCATTTTCTCTAAAACTTCATTGTTGCTCATATGTTTAGTCCATGGTATTTTCAGCACCTTTCTGTAGAAAATATCATGAACCAAACATGTCAACATCAACAAAGTTTTAGAGATATAATAACCAGATAATATATAGAATCTGTGTGTTGAGTTATATATGAGAGTCTATTAGTAGGAATCAACATTTGCAATTACCATAATTTCTTAAAGGATGAAGCTACACAGAATAGAAATGTTAGTTCTTCACACTCAAATCTACAGTACTTGTCATACTTGTCATTAATAGTTCATTCTTTGCTATTTATTCATGAATATAGTTTGTGTTAAAGATAATTGCATCATGTGTTGTAATGACACCACATTTACTGTAGCCACACTAGCAATGGTATATCTAGGGAAAAAATAGCCTGGCAGTGCCCATCCCTTTTCAGACTGGTTGAAAAATTAAAAAAAATTCTTACATAACTGTTTTATGTGCAATTAATTGATAATTGACCTTGAAGTAACTTATTAAAGAATGATTAAACTTAATTTTGCAATCTGCTAAAATTAAATTTCTTGAAAATAAATTCATCTTATATAAAATAATTTTATTCTTAACCATAAATCTCCAAACAATGTTACATGACATTTAATAGATGATTTACAGCAAACTAAAATATTTATATCAAGTTACTGATACAATAAAACATCATGTTTAATGGTATAATATGACTGGAGAAATTTTCAAATAATGACTTTACATCTGAAAAATTGTATCAAGATAGTGTAGAAAAATCACATGGTAGAGATAAACATTCAGTTGTGGAGCAAGCTAAGTGAATAATAATCCCTTTAGAAAGAGAGCTATTTATGTTGCCATGGAGCATCTCATTGTGCTAAAGTGGGATAGTCCATTGCTTGGGCTGTGATTGGCTGCTGGTACCTGAGTGGAGGTATTTCTATATAAATACCAGCTTGATTCATCAGTTAGTTTGCAGGGTTTGTATTAAGTTACAACCTGCTTTATTTTTGTCTGCCAGCTGGACGCTAGCTGGGACTTTTACGCCGGTAAGTGCTGTTTATTATTGTTATTCTACATCTCTTCCCCCCCCCCATCGCGTGTGGGTAGTGGGGTTTGGGGAGGGATGAGTTCCTTTAAACCTGGCTTGTTGTGCGGAAGTAGTCTGGACAATGCCCGAGGGGTTTTTGTCCGTGTTATTGTAGACGACTGAGCAGTGTTCGATGTTATTCCAGCGTCGAATGTTTGTGGCACTGGTGTAGGGGTCTCAGGTAAGGCACTAGGTCTGGGAACTGGAATAGGTGTATCCAGTTTCCTGAGGAATCCATTTCAACTCTGATATAATATTGGTGGTTGGGGAGGGTTTCAATGACCTGACCTGTTGTGTCCCATTGGCGGGTTGACGGCCGTTGTAGTGCCACTATTTGTCCTTTTTGAAGGGGGTTTAAGGTGTGTGCTGTTCTGTTGTATCGCTCTATGAGACGAGCGTTCCGCCGGGACAGACTTATCTCGCTTATCTTGGGCTGCGGTTATCCAATTCGCATGTGGCTTATAGAGTGTGGGGTGGGATGGTATGTAGTCACGTAGTCGGCGGTGGAGTAGTAGTTGAGCAGGGGATAGCCCAATGTTTTGAATGGGCGTATTCCTGTATTGGAGGATGGCTCTTGCTGCACGATTATTGTCCAACGATCCTTGGTTTCCTGTGTTGCCATTTACGATTCTCTTTGCCGTTTTGACAGCAAGCTCTGCCCGACCATTGGATTGTGGGTAACCAGCAGATGATAACCTGTGTTTGACAGCCCAGTCTTGTAAAAATTGCTTGAATGTAAAGGATGTGAAGGGTGGCCCACCATCAGTGCTGAGTTCCTCGGGAGCACCGTAGGCTTGAAATATGTCTCGGCAAATTGAAATAATCCTTGACGCATTGGCTTCTCCGTGGCTCAAGTGGTATAGATTTAGCCAGCCTGTTAACCTGTCAGCGCATGCTAAGTAACCATGGTTCCCAACATGGAAGAAAATGAAATGGCCAATCAGGAGATGGTGTCAAGTTGATTGGCTCTTTTGGTTGACTCGGGGCAATTTTTGAGCAGAACGTACAACCTGCTCTAATGTTACGTATTGAAGCATTCATCCCGGGCCAATAAACAGATTCATTGGCACGTGCCTTCATGCCAACTTCACCTTGGTGTGCAGAATGTAGGCTATGTAAGACTTTTGCGCGTTGAGAGGTGGGGATAACGATTCTTTGATCTAATAGCACTAATCCATCGTCAACACTTAGGCGGTGCCTCACTTCCCAGTATTCGCGGATTTCGGGTGCAGTGAGGCTGTGCGTCCTTTGGAATCCATTTCGTATTACCTCAATTAATTTTTTGTATTGCGGGTCGCTGCGTCCCGCCGCACGGATAACGTCTGGTGAGATGAGCTCCAGGTTGTCATTTGCACCGAATGTTGCTAATAGGGTTGTTGATTTGACCCAGTCATCCATATTGTCTGATTGAGAGGGTTCAGCAGTGAATACATTTAGGAGTGCCTGTGAGATGTCTGCTGGGTTACGAGAGACAGCATCGGAGGCTCTGTGCCATTTTCCAGGGCAGTGCTGAATGGTAAATCTGTACCTGAGGGTTTTCTCCTTTAACCTGAATAATCGAGGGTTTTGGATTTTACTAAGGTCTCTATCTCCGAATAATCCTTTTAATGGTTCATGATCTGTAACCACTATGAGATTCGGGCAACCCATTACAAAAATGCGACATTTTTCCAATGCCCACGCAATTGCTGCTGCCTCGCCTTCAATAAGTGCATATCTGCGTTCAGCATCAATGCAGAATCTGCTACCAGCAAATATCAGGCGCCAACCTTCAGGGCAGAAAACTGGGGCTTTGTCGGTGGTGCATGAGCAATACTTCTGTAGAAGTAGGAAACCCATTCCGTCTTTGCTCCAATCTGGGGCGAGGCAGGTTATTCGTTCTTTTTCAAATGTTGCAATGCCTTTTCGAACTAAGTCAACTATGACCTTCTTTGAATGCTGGAATGCATCCTCAAGGCTTTTATTCCATATAAAGTGTGAGTCTCGTTTTCCGAGATCACGAAATGGAAACATGACTGGGCTCAGTGAATATGCCCAAGCGACTTGGTTGACCAGACCAAACCATGATCTGGCATCGGTGAGTGTTTTTGGTATTGGGAAGCTTGATATCGCCCCCAGCATGGATTTAGAAGGGGTTACACCAGAGGATGTTATCTGGAGGCCCCCAAACTGCACAGTGTCTTGGCAAAATTGGAACTTTTTCTATTGAGTACGATGCCGTTTTTTGCACAATGGAAGAGGAAATCGAAGGTGTGAAAGAAGGCTCCTTCGATGTCAGAGTCGTAGAGTAGTGTGTCATCTACGATTTTTTACTTTATGGGGAATGTCTTTTATTACTTCATCATACCTTCGGGTGTAGGCATCGCCAGATGCTAGGTAACCTTGTGGCATCCTCAGGTACATGAACCTTCCCCCATTCTGTGATGAAGGTGGTGAGTGGCTGGGACTCTTTATCTGGGGGGATGGAATGATATCCATCAACAGCATCCAACACCGTTTTCTTTTGCTTAGGTGGCACTTGTAGTGCTAGCTGGAATGGTGACCCTGTATGGTGTGTTTCCCGTTTGCACTGTGAATTCAAGTGTTGGTAGTCTATGGTTCTTTGTGGTTTGCCATTTTTCTTGGCGGTAATTACCATAGTGCTACACCAATCAGTGGGCATGCCGACGGGTACTGGGGTTATGATACCCCTTTTCACATCTTCCCAAAGGGCCTGCCTTACGGGCTCTTTGGCACAGGAATTGAGTTATGTCTGGCTTTGGGGACTGCTCCTTCTTTGAGATGTATATGAGCAGTGGGGCCAGACATTGGTGGGAATTCACCATTATTTTTGAACGCTGTTTCGGCGAATTAATTTAATAGCCAATTCTTGAGCCTATCAATGTTTTGTTCTGTTGGGGGAAAAGGGTTTTTTCTGGGGCGCGTTGGAAGTTGTCCCTCGACTTTGCATTGTTTAGGGCTCGCGTCTGATTTTTATGTCGAGGGCATGTGTTGCATTGCTGTTTGGGGTAATATTGTAGTAGTTGGGTTTGGGAAGTCTTTCGACAGTATCCCTACGCCAATGCAGGCTGCTTTGCTGAAGTATAGCCGCTGGATCTTTTTGCATATGTATAGGGCTTGTTTAGTTGTTCTTCCTTGGACGATGAATTCCACGGGGAGCCAACCCTGACATACGAGTGTAAAGCCTCCCACAGCTCGGACGACTTTTCCTGATGGGATGAGGTTGTTGGCAGTGAGCCCCATATTCAGAAGGTGCTTAAGTCCTCCGAGACATATGGTAGCCCCACTGTCAGGAAAGATCGTCATCCTAGTGCTGTGATTTCTGGGGATATTCTTAACTTGTCTGGGATCTGGTTTTGGCGAGAATGGAACAACATATGCATCAATCTCCCTTACCTGGCCTGTGTCTTTAGATGTATACGTGCCCGTCGTTTGATTGAATGTAATGTGGGCGATAAGTGTGTCCATGGTGGCTTCATTAGCCTCTGGACTTCTCCTTAATGCTTGAGCCAGTTTCTTAGCCCGGCATACCCTCGATAGGTGATTGGGCTTCCCACAATTACTACATGTTTGTCCCCATGCTGGGTATTTTAGCCGGCGGGATCCAGTTCCTGAGGTGCCGTGCTGGTGGCTGCCACAACCTAAGCAAGCCTGGTGGCTTGGTTTAACATTGCAGTTGCAATAGGTGCTGGTACGGATCCCCTCGTTGGCTTGTGGCGTACCCTTCTGTCTGCGGTATGTTGATAGCCGAGCAGCGGCTGTATCTGAAGCGCCAGCCATTGAGGTTTGGTCTCGCAATGCTGATTCAAATGCCTCAGCATGACGGATATTTTGCTCAAGGGATTTAAGTGCCCCAGCTTTGGCCAGTAGGTCAGCCTGGAGTGTGTCATTTGCTATTCCACGGATGATCTGGTCCTTGATGTATATATCAGACAGGTCATGCTCACACGAGGGACAGGTAAAGTTACAATCAACAGCTACGGCTCTGAGGCGGACAAGGTAACTTTGTATTGGCTCATCCGCATCCTGAGACATGGAGGAAAAAGCAAGGCGATGGACAATAGGACTTGACCTCTGGGTGACCAACGTTTCTACCATGTCAAGTAGCTTATCTGGATCAGTGGTAAAGAAGTTAGGGTGTGTGTTGATTATGCCGTTTTGCACAGTCTCATCAGCACAATTGTATAGGTGAATATTAGCTTGGGAGCTTGGCATATTTGTCATCTTGGTAAAGACATCCCAGTCAATTCGGAACTTCCTGAATTGTTGTGGTGTCATCTCGAGATTGAGATGGGGAGGCTTGGCTGCTAGTGCCTGAATACGGGTTGTCTGGGTGGTGGCTTCCTTAGCCTGCTTGATGATACACAGGGCTTCTCCCATTAATGCAACGCCGAGCTCCCTAAGCATGGATCGATCCAGCATTTGAAGGCTCTCGATTGTCAGTTTCTCGTCTGCAAACCTTGTTGCATGAGTTTTGGCCGAGTCAGTGGATAGGCCTGCTTCAATGAAGAAGAGTTCCCAATCTTCGGGTGTCATATATCCTGTTCACAGCGCCATGTAGAAAAATCACGTGGTAGAGATAAACACTCAGTTGTGGAGCAAGCTAAGTGAATAATAATCCCTTTAGAAAGAGAGCTATTTATGTTGCCATGGAGCATCTCATTGTGCTAAAGTGGGATAGTCCATTGCTTGGGCTGTGATTGGCTGCTGGTACCTGAGTGGAGGTATTTCTATATAAATACCAGCTTGATTCATCAGTTAGTTTGCAGGGTTTGTATTAAGTTACAACCTGCTTTATTTTTGTCTGCCAGCTGGATGCTAGCTGGGACCTTTACGCCGGTAAGTGCTGTTTATTATTGTTATTCTACAGACAGAATTGAAAATTTGTGAAAGATTTTTTACATCAGGACTTGATTTCTTTTTGAGTTTATATTAAGCCATATTTAAATAATTAATGCTGGTTAACAATATTTAATATATTTATTTATTCTAAATCAGTAACACAAATATTTATTTTATTTTTCAGAAATTGGTCCATAAGCCTTAACCAAATTTATCAATTTTTTTAAAATTTGGTGATTTGTAAGAAAACACTTACTGAATACCTCAGCAAAGGAAGCAAAACTATCAATGACTTTCAATAAACTTTCATAAATTGTCCTATCCTTTATAAAAAAAAAACGTATATGTAAAAATCAGTTTATACATATTCCAAATGACTGACCAGTTGAAAATAATTGAATTAATAACTAGACCCAACAAAATGCAACCATTTTTATGCTTCTGAATCAAAGAAAAAAAATGATCATTTCACCTTTTTCTTGGGTTCTGTTTAATGCTTGATTGCAACTTTAAATTATTACTTTAAATTCTGATTCAATTACTTTGACAAGAGCTGGTAACAAAGACCATTTTTATTTAATGATATCAGAATTTAATAAATTAAAATAAACAACTAAAAAATTGAAAATTATTACAAAAGTTTAAAAAGATGAACTGCAAGACTTAAAGATTATTTTGCTTAAATTGCAAACAACTAATACAATTATTATCCATCCTTTTATGAGCATGCAGGTCTGCTGTGTAGTAGTAGTAGTAGTAGTAGTAGTAGTAGTAGCCTTAGTAGAGTGAGTTGAAAATTTGGGCTCTAGTTATAAATCACAATTAGAATAGTAATTTTTCAAAGCACACTGTTCATCCTCATCTGGAAGAGTGGCACAACATAATCTGCTACTTTTCAACACCTGCCCCCATATATATATATATATATATATATATATATATATATATATATATATATTCATTTATATATGTGTATATGAAATGACTGACAAGGTACATCTGTTAAGTTTTTTATTGTTTAATCTTGTGGGCAAAAACTTTTGAACTTGGGGTGTGGAAAAATTATCAAAATGATTATTCATTCAAGTGTTTTTGGATAAACTGTTAGCCATTTTCAAGGATTTGATTGTGCTGTTGCAAACTGAGTGGTAGACTTATTTTTATTCCCAAATACTGCCAGTACATTATAGCCATGCTTGTACCTGATGTTGTAAATATGTTGTGTATAAAAACTTAACAGAAGTATCTCATCAGTATTTTTAATAGAAGATGTCTTAAAGAGGGATTGCTGCCTGAACACACACACACACACACATATAAAGAGAGAGAGAGAAAGAGATGCATTGATCAATACTGATATATTAATATTCACTCATACATTATTACTACTTTATTCTGAATGTATGTAATCAATACATTGAGTGTTTACCTGATGATTACTTTTGTAAGGTTCAGAAAAATACCTCATTCCCCATGTGCATTAGTCTGTAACATAGACTAATACACTAATGAACATAATAGAACTGAAAATTTTCTTGATTGTATTTTTAATTTGCAATGATAGATTAAGCATGTAGACAAATGTTAAATGAATTTGTAACCTGAAAGTTTTAAATCTATAGCTGAATCCTGATTTCTAAATTTTACATTTAAAAGCAAAGAAAGCAAATAATGTTAAATGAGACTGAATATTTTGTATTTTTTTAATCATTTCACCTCAAGCAAGACAATAAAGCCACTAAGATAGAAGGATTTACTGGGTATTAGAGAGTATAAGAAAAACAAATACTATTGAGGAGAGAGAACAATAAAAGAACAAGAATTGAGAAGACAAATGATAATTATTGATATTGCATTTAAATTTTTGAAGAACAAAGTTGAATAGCAAGCAAGAAGCTGGACGAGAGTTCCACAAGTAAGAAGTTCAATAGAATAAACTCTTAACATATAACATATGGTTACATCTAAACATTTCAACTGTAAAATGATGAGACCTAGCTGCCAATCTAGTACGGCACTTAAATTCATAAAGCCTAGCTATCATAAAGGAAAGTTCATCAGAACAATTACCATGAAAGTATTTATAGAAAAGGTAGAGGGAAACTACATTATGGTGGTGAGAAAGTGACTGGTGCTGAGATGCCAGGTCAGGGCCAATAACATTGCAGATTCTTTGTTGGATATTTTCAAGAATCCCTAAATATATAACATGAGTACCAGATCAGATGTAGCAACACAGGGAAACAACTTTCCTAGCAGCAGACCTAAAAATTGATTCAATATAATCTTTCCACTTCATGTCAGTGGAAAGTTTTAGCCCAAGAAGGTGCAATGAGTCAATCTCCTGGAGGTTAGCATCAGCCATGCTGGTGGAAGGTAAAAAGAGTTCTCTCAAATGATTAAAAGAGGGCAGTTTTGTTTTGGAGTCATTAAAATTAACAAGCCATTCCTTGCCTCACTTAAAAACAGAATTTAGATCATTTTTGAGATCAGTTGCCTCATATCATATCGATCATATCGAACTGATCAGACTTACTTATCATCAGCATAGATACCGAGTTGAGAACTGATAAAACTTTAATTATGATTGTTTTTTTGGTATCATAAATACCAGATAATTAGTCATAAATATTTTCAAAGTGTTAAAAAATATTTGAACATACTTTATACATTATTATATGTGTTTGTATTTGGGAGAGTACTCACATCTTCTGTTGTTATACCGACAACATTTCAGATATACCCTCTAAATATATTATTTTGAAAATAAAAGAAAATAAAAATGATAATTCCTCATATAAAAAATTTCAACACAAATGTTTTATACATTATATTTTGTATGAATACTACTTATTTATTACACTATATCTCTCGGATAATGTGTTTTGCAAATGTATAAAAGTGGATGAATAAATCCAGAGGAAATAGAAAAAATATTCGAAATAAGTTTAAGAAGAACAAATATGATGGCCAGTATGATTAAATATGCAAAGAAATAGAAAAAATATTTATACTTGGTCAAAAACAAAAAAACAAGAAGAAAAATAAAAACATGAAGAATATTGTTTCTGAAGTCATAATTTCATTTTGTTACTCAGAACAAAAGTAAGTTATTTTCAATTAAAACTGATGCTAATGTTTTCATTGCAGTAAACATTAAATTTAAAAAATTAACACCATCTGTTTGAAATCATACAGATGATTTTTAAGGAGAAAAATGTCCAATGTTTTGAAAGAAAATGCAATTTAGGAAATACATTTTTCTGTTTACTTTTTGATAAAATATGAATAACCAAGAATATAATTGAATTTATAAAAACCTTTTTTATTTGATTTTCAAACTTCATTCAAAGTTATTACAGAAATTAAGATTTTACTTATATTTTATCTCCTCAGTGTATTCCATCAAATTACTTTCCTGTGTTGATTGTATATTATAAAATATTAATTATCAGGATTTGGTTGCAGTTAAAAGAAATATTTTCATTTTTAATTATGTAATTAAATCAATTAATTATTAATTAATTAAAATGGAATTAAATGTTGATGCAATTATATATTATGTTATTAAATGCACTGACTTTCTTATTTTTGCTTCCTAAGGTCAGTATACATGACAAACTTATTTTTTTAATCATTTCACACCAATAGAAAACAATAATGCCACTAAGACACAGGGGGTTATTGGGAATGAAAGAGAATGAGAAGACATTAGTGAGGAGAAAGAATAATAAAAGAACAAGATTGAGAAAGACAGAAGATAGCAATTGGTGTTGCATTTAAATTTTTGAAGATTGTAGGTAACAAGGAAGCAAGAAATTGGAAGGGAGTTCCACAGGCAAGAAGTGCAAGAAAAGAAATCATTACAATAGAACATATGGTTGTATCTAGTTAGTTCAACAGTAAAATGGTGACACCTAGAGTAATAAATGTATTTGTAAAAATACAGTTTTTACTCTAATTTTATTGCTAAGAATATCAAAGAATCCACATTTCTTTTTTAATGCAATTGGTAAATAGACTGCCATAAATAGATGTCCAGTCCAAATATTTTTGTGTCAGTGGACAATCATTTCTGAATAGAGATCGATTATCTAGAATCAGTATTAATAAACCAGGTGTCAATTTTGATCCAATTTTAACAGCATTTCAATCAAAATTAAGTTTCATTGTAAAATAATTGTATGGTTGTTCAAATGTGTTAGAATGTTTCAACAATTATTGGTTTTGAGTTTTGTAGACACAAACCAAAACAGTTGCTTTACTTAATGAATCACTATTTGAACCAGAAAATAAATATGTATTGTATATGTGATAAAAACATTATTGATTGCACTTATATGTTATATTCTTTATAACATTAGAGACAGGGTAATTTAATTAAAGAATCATTTTATTCAAATGCTATCCACAGCTATGTGTGCTGGAAGTATAATGATTATCAATGTAGAGTTCAAATTCTAACCTAGTCTGTTGTATTCACTTCACATTAATAGCCTTGGCAAAGACATGAATCCATCTCTTCTTTTGCTTCTCCAGCTATGTGATAAATATTAGGATAAAGTAGTATCTCAAGCCTTGGGTGGCAACCAGTATAAGGATAAGGACTGAATTCAAATTGTGGAGAAAGCAACAGGAAACTACTCCAACATCTTTCCCAAGAAGTCATGGCAATTCATAGATCATAAAGAAAAAGAATATGCAGAAAAGGAATCATGATTACTAATGCCCTGAGGAAATAATTGAAGATGACTAAAATCAGCAAGACTAGTGGGAAGAGTACTAAATTATTGAGGAGGATTGTTCTCACTTCATGGTAATAACAATAGCAGTAGTAGTAATTATTATCTGTTTAAACTGAATATCACCAGACTGTCACATGAACTGTCTGGTCTATGTGTAAGTTTTTAAGGGAAACTCTAATTTGTTAGACTTTCACCAATCTTAGTCAAATATTCATGGTTAATATTGGAAACTGGACACTAGTGACTGAACAATTAAGTATGAGATGAGATTAACCCATTCTTGAGTATATTAACTGTGAATAAATAAAATATTGGCTACTTTAAAAGTATGTTTCAGGTAATTGAATCTAATTCACAAATTAAAATTTAATGATAGGTAGATGAAGAACTTTTTGAATATAAATATAACCATGAATTTTTCATAGAAACATTTATAGAAATAAATTTAGATCATGACTTCTAGAATTTTAATTGTATAATGAGTATAGGGCAGAATTTTCCTCTCATTAAATCAGAGGCAAATGTAACAAACTGTTTTTTACTAGCATTTGGGCTATGATCAAAGTGTAGTATAATGTTCTCCTTTCTAACCCCTGAGAGAAGCCTAACCCTGGTGATTCCAATTCTGTAACCCTATCCTCTTCATTGCACTAGAGAGAGAGAGACACAAAAAAAATATTTCCATGGCTGGAGAGAGAAGTTAAATCTTGATGTAAAAAAGATATGACACCACAATATTAAAAATAAAATAGTTGCTTCAAAATCATTAAATGAAATGAAATTGTCATGCTTTTACCATTATTAAGGGGAGTATTTCTGTTAAGGAGTGTAGTACATCATTAATTTCCCAGTACCTATGATTCTAAAACATTAGAAAAATAGAGGTCAAGGAAGATTATGTTGCATCAATCATTTAAATGGTAAGGATTAAAAGCTTTAAAAAATTGACATTCAAAATTTTGATCTTGAACACCAATACCAAGGTCTATTATGTTGCATCAATCATTTAAAATGGTATAAAAAGATTAAAATGATCATCATCATCATTCGATTTCTTACTATTTAAAAATTGACATTCAAAATTTTGATCTTGAACACCAATACCAAAGTCTAATAGGAAATGCATTTATAAAATTCATTGCATTTTCAAAAATTCATATAAAAAAGTATATCAGTGTTTATTATTATTTATTATTATTATTATTATTATTATCATTTTTATTATTATTATTATTTGCCTGAAAATTCCTATGAAAAGACTCTGGAGAGCAGCAAGAATACCAGCAGAAAATGATGCTAGAATACAAATTGGGTTTATTTGACGTTCTGGACTCAATCTTGCCAGCGTTGATCTGTTACAGTCTTTTTGATATGCAATAGTTGGTTCTTGGCTGTTTTGATTTACTACAGAATCTACTAAATGTAAATGTTGTTTGTATTTACTGCCTTCTTTTTATTATTGAAATTTCTGTTTTCATGTTGTTTCACTAATTTTAATCCAGTCATTTGTTGTTTCCATGTAAGTTAGTAAGCCAATAGTTGTTGTCTTGTTGACAATTCTAGCTGAATAAGACCTCTTCCACCTTCTTTACGGGGGTATGTATAGACGGTCTACATCAGCCTTTGGATGATGCATCTTATACTTAGAAAGAAGCTTTCTTGTTTTAGAATCCATTTGTCTGATGTCATTTAGAGTCCAGTTCAAGATGTTGAAACTATATTGGACCACTGGGATGGCAAGGTTATTTGCCATAATTCTGTTCTGAGAATTCAATTCAGTTTTTTAATCACATAACCTTTCTATAGTTCAGAACATTTCTAATTGAGCTTCTCCTTGTTCTAAATCTTTTTATTGTTCTAATAGAGGAAGTTTGTTCAAGTATCTGTAGCTTTAGCACATTTAGAATTTCATTCCAATGTGAAGTTTACCCTAGTTGCCTAAGTCATCCATGTAAAATAGATGGTTTATTTTCTTTTGAGCTATATTCTTCAAATTTAAAAAGAACAAAGAGCTTTTATTAATCAAAATGATGCTAGAATACAAATATATGAGACTCAATCTGATATAAGGTCTGATATGAGTATGTCAGGCATACACATCACCCAAACTACAACATGTAACAGGTTTTGATAAATGCAACATAAAGAGTTCAGAACATTTCTAAAGGGTGTTCTCAAGTATCTAGATGTGAACATGCCAAATTTAAAAAACCAGTTATGGTCAGGCAACAAAGATGTTTCAACCCCTAGGAACATGCCTAACCAGTTATGGTCAGGCAACTGACAAGCAAATCTGTGGTACTTAAAGGGATATTTCCTGTAGCCCATCTTAATTCACCAAGACAAAATATGTACATATTTACAACTTCAATCAATTAATATCAGAAGCCATGAGAGACAGTCTGATGTTTCATTTTTGTCCTAATATTTCAATCTTAATTTAGATTAATATGGACTGGTGTTTATACATTACACCACACTCTGTATGCATCTTTCTTGAAGGCTAGTGTTAAAGTGAACTGTAAGCAAGATAGGCTAAAGAACAACACAAAATTGAAAGCTTACTCATATATGTTGTATAAATGAATCTAATGGTGGTAAGAATTATAAAGAGTCACAGTTCATAATTTTGTTTGAACCAAAATGGTATTTTGCCTATCAATTACTAGGATATTAATGGTATTTTTCTAAAACTTCATGTTGTACTTAATAAAAAGCTACACATTTAATTAAAATTGTAATCTTTCATTGATTGTAGCTATTTTTTAAGCAAAGAAACATTTTCTCAGAATATATTCAACATCTGCCAATGTCTACAGTAGCATTATTTCTTTTCCTTATTTCTTTTTTTCTTTTCTTTTTAATCAGTTTACTCCAATCAGTTTGAAGTATTGTCATCTACTGCTGATAAATACTGATAAATACTTTGCTTGGAAATTCTTGGCTCATCAGGAGTATCAGGAGTATAAAATGGAATCTCTACTGGCTGATATGCATATAACTCTGCTCATAGTTTCTGCTATCATCTACAAACTAGATTCCAATAAGACATGTGGATTTGATCATATCCCTACAATTATCCTAAGGATATGTGCTTCTAAACTGGCTCCTAATCTCTTTAAACTTTATAACAAATGCCTTGCTACTTCTTGCTTTCCAGCTTGTTGGAAATCCTTTTCTATAGTTCCTATCATTAAGAACTATGGGGTATCTTCTGATCCCTCTGATTATTTTCCAATACGATGTCCAAAAAGAATCTTTTATCTCTTTTCAGAACAGTACTATAGGTTCTAATAAAGTGTGAATTAGTTACGTACCTCACTTTGCATGGCCTTTTTTCAGATAAACCATATGAATTTTACTTCTCTAGGTCAACCTCTGATGTGTTAACAGTTATTACTAAACATCAAGCTTTAGATAAAAACAGAAAGGCTTGGACTGTGGCTTTAGATATTTCAAACACATTTGACAGGGTTTGACATACTGGTCTTCTTCACAAGTTGAAAGTCTATGGTGTCTCTGGCAGAATATTTGACTTGATCAATCATTCTTAATAGATCATATAATAATGAAATTATTAGCTTCATCTTCTACATCTGAATTCTTTTCCAGATCTAGTTATTCATCCAATTATTAGATTTACTCCTTGAGTGCATGCAAACACACACACACACACACACACACACACACACACACATACACACACAGAGTAATAATTCATGGTTTACACAGATTAAAAAAGTCTCTTCAACAAACTGTTTTCAGTCATGATATTATCTGGGAAGTTCCAAATCTTTCATTGATTTCCATTTTCTCCAGCCTTTTTACAAAAAACTTTCTGGTTCATTCCCAGTGCTTTGATAATGGCTAGAACCACTCTCACTTTCATATTCCACAATTTCCTCATCTCCCTGGCAAGGTCAAAATATTTATCTATCTTTACACTTTCATTCACATCTCTGGTCTGTTGGAACAGTGGAATCTTCTATTTTACATGTTTTCCTCGTTTTATTTACAACTGCCAAATTCTGTCTTCTGATCAGGTTTTATGTGATCTATTTAAATCTTAAAAGTACCAGAGGATTTTATACATTTCATTCTGTAGAACAGATTCTGTTTTGTGCATATACCATAGATTTGTATGACCAAAATGCAGTCTCTAGCACACTTCCCAAAGGATTTCTTTTGCCACCCAGTGATGCCTATTCTTGTATTCTTTCTAGTCTTACTTGATACATTTACTGATTATGTGGTTCACTTTTTTTTTCACACAGTCTACTTTTGCTGTTTTCCTGTTTTATCTATCTTTGTTGTTATATAGTTTGTTTTTCTGACATTATTTTGAGATGCTATGAAGGGTGATTCAGTTTGTCTTAAAATCTCTTTTACATAGCGCTGTCTATATTAATTTAACTGATTTTCTTTTCATTTGTCTTATGAAAATTCATATAATTGTTCTCTCCCCCATTTTATTTTGTTTGTGTTTCCCGGGTTTCTGTTCATTCATTTCTTCTTTGCACTTTGGTCAATGTGAGTTGTCTTTCTTTATTCTGTCACACATACTCTTGAATGAAAAGTCAATTCAATCCTTGATACTAATTAATTCTCTTTCAATATACAAATTGTCAACATTATCTCTTGGGTGTAGTACTTTATGCATCGTCTTCAGTCTTCTTCTTTCATGGACCTAATTTCTGAGTTCTTTTGTTCAGTTCAAGTATGGTATGGAGTATTTCACAATGGAAACAGCCCAAGTATTTATTCCTTTTCTGCTGCAGAGTTTGGTCTCTAGTATTTTTCTTGTTCTGAGATACTATTTACTGATTTCTTTGATTTTATCTCCTTCCAGAACATCATTCTAGTTGTTTCATGTCCCAGTGAATTCCTGGTTGGCTAGGTCAGTTCTCTCTGTTGTCTCCATTTTCCACCTGTTCATTATCATCAATGTACGTTTTCCAATGCAAACTCAATTCTTATACCCTGGTTGGAAATTCTGACCATTTGTATAAACCCCTTCTCACTTTTTATTCTTGTTGAAGATTTTAAGGTCATCCATGTACATGAGGTATTTCATCTTTTCTCCCAGCTTTGTGAATCTGTTACCTTGGTTGCATATATTTCAGCAGCATCATTCATAAGACAAATAATAATGGCACTATCTTTGGTATTCTTGTTGATTTTTAGCAATAATGTTGATTCTTTTTCAGACATCCAATTCTTCCAACCTTTTTGCAAAGCAGTTTGGGACAGGTCCAAGAACTCTAATCATCATAGACACCTTTATGTGCCATATTCTTTTCATTTCTCTGGTGAGGTCAAGATATTTTGTCCATTGTGACACTTTTTTCTGTTTTACTGTGTGATTTTCTACTTCAATGACATTCACTGTCAAAAATGTCTTTTCTTGTTTGTGATGATTATATATATTTTTCTAGCCTGATTTGTTTGAATTTCAAAATTCCTAATGATTTTGTATTTTTTTATCTCTAACAGAGATTCTGATTTGTACATAAAACTTTAATTTGTATGTTCAAATCTTAGTGATTTGCACAATTCCTGGTGGATCACTTTCCCCACACAACCATACCTTAGGCATGTATTCAATCTGAGCCAGCTTGCTGCATTTACATATATGACTAATGCCTTCACCTCCCATTCCACCTAATCTACATTTACTATTTTACTATGTCATATCTATCATTGTCTTTGTAGGGATATGTAGTGATAAGACATAGAGACTATATATGTACCCAAGCATTAAGAGTGGGGTGGGGGGCAGAATGTAATATAATAGATTAACAACTATCACTGGGCTGAGAAAATATAAAGGAAATCACATTTCATTACAGTCTTAATCTGTTTTGATTTTATAGAATTGTTCTGAGCTACCATTCATACAGAATCATTTTTCTCTTCAAATATTCATTACACAACCATATCCACATCATTCCAGCCATAATTTTGTTTGTCCCTTGAAATATTACTTTTTTTCTGATTTTGACTTCATACTTTGGAGTTTATTACTTCACTATATGTTCTTTTCTCAATTCTATAGAAAACTTTTTAATTAATTCTCTTTTTTTAATTAATTAATTTCAACTTTGTATGTTCTCCCAATTCTGTTGTAACTTTTGGCTTTGGTTAATTCTTGTGGCCAAATTTTACATTTTGGCTGTTAATTCTCACAACCAAATCTTTCATTATTTTGTCTTGTGTAACCTGACAGCAGAGTCACTGCAATCCTTAATGCTGATTAATCTTCTTCCTCTCACTTTCCTTTTCATTTTATCATCGCCAATCAGACCCAGAGTTTCCTCCAGTCACAATGAAGTTTGTTGCTTTGAACATCCATTGGAATTCAAATTCACTACAGTGGAACTCATATATATGATCTACCGCTAAAGATGCTGAGAAAATGGTTGGCTCATTCTACAAACCCAGAAAGTACTTAGCTCCTTCTGTCATGCTTCTTCTTTACAAGTCAGAGTAGACCAAAAGTGGGGTACTGCTGTCATATATGGGATGGAACTGACCAGTCCTCACTTTTCAGCTTTGATAGAGCTCAAAGTTGTTTACACAGTCTTGTGGCAGAACATATTTTCCACCTTGCACCCTCTTTAACGGCAGACACCATGTCACAAACCTATTGCTACTAGATCACTATTTCTGTCAAATGTTCATATGAGCTCCACCCTTTAGTTCCACCAGTTCAAATCTTTGCATCTAAGACCTGCCATAGAGGTGAACCACCCACTTTCCCACTGTATTCCAATTGTAAGGAGGAAGTTCTACTCAGCTTTTTATCAAGAATCACTGCTTTGTGGAATAGATTCTTGTATGAATACTTCCCTGAATGCTACAAACTTAACCTCTTCAAGACAAGGGCAAATAATTACCTATTCTCTATATTCTCATCATCTTAACATCTTACTTCCTATTCTGGCAATCATATCACAACACTCATTCAGTAACCCTCAACCTTGAGTGTCTCTTGTGCATTTTATTGGGTGAACATTAGTAAAAAAACAAAACGTATCAGTTATTGACATCATCCCTCAGGTACATATCATTAAAGTTTGTCATTATTTTGTGATCTAAATTCTAATTTAGATCACAAAATAATGACAAAAATCATACTATCCAGGTATTTATGTTTTTCATATTTTGTCTGCTGTTAAGTTTCATTTCCATTATTTCCTTGTTCTGATTTATGCCTGACTGACTTTTACTTTATTTCATTCTGCTCAGTTGAATATGCTTCCAGTATTTCTAGAGACTTTCAGTTCTCTTTCCTGACCTGTGTTCTATTATCTTTTGACTGGATATTTCGGTTCCTTTTTTTTCACTTTGTTTTATCTTTGTTTATCATCATCATCATCATCATCATCATCATCATCATCATCATCATCATCATCATTGTGTTGCCATCTTTGGTTTAACAGTTTTTTTTAATATTTTCAATATTAAAATTAGTTGTAATTGCATTAAATTACTCCTCCTCCTCCTTAAACTCCCTAGTAGAGAATAGTGGCCTCACCACACTATTGTTGCTGCTGTGGTATCTATAACAAATAGCCTTTTACTGGTTGGAGTTTCCAGCCCAAACACCCAAGCAGTTTTGAATTCAGAGTTATCCTTCTATTAGACTGGTTTTCAATCAAGGCAAGCGAGTCCAGTCTTTGCTGCTATTTAATACATAGCTGGAAGAAGAAAAAATTGTTTCATACCTTTCCCAAAGGTATTTGTGCAAAAGTAATTGCAACAACCTTGACTGAAATTTAAATGTGGCATGTAAATCCCACTTTTTACTTTGATAGCTGCTATGCTATACACACATGCCCTATTACTATAACTACTAAATAATAATAATAATCATTATTAAGTGAAGACAATAAAAAGCAGTGATTATAATGTAATTATTGTACTTATTTTGATATTACAAGCCCTGCTTTTGTTATATTCTTAAATTGCCACCATCACAATTATTTTGACCACATTTATTTTTCATATCAGTAGTATCTGGTAGCTTTCACTAGAAATCAAGTAGCAGCAAGTCTCCAAAATACATTAGCATTCTCTTCAGTATTTTCACTTATTTAAGCCATGTTACCTAGATGAGTACCTTTAGATTTCTAATTCATTAACTCTTTTTTGCAATACACTTCAGGACTGTTTTAAGGGAACAAATAATATTGATTAACATTATTACCTACATATTTCACAATTTTTGCAATTCTCTTATAAGGTCTGGATATTTTTTCAGCTTTTCATTCTCAATTTCACTTTATGGTCTGCTGGATCAGTGGCATTTAACAGGTCTCCTCATTATATATGACCTGGGTTGAGTGATTCTTTTAAATCTCAGACTTTTGTTTCATATTTTCTATTTACTAAGACAGTTACTAGTATGGACATATACAATCGACGTGCATGATAGAATTAAGTTCTTTGCACAATTTCCAGTAGATCATCATTCCTATCACATCCTATTTATTTTTGCATTCCTTCATAACTATTTACTATTTAATGCTAATTTACTACTTTTACTTATATGATTGGCAATTTCATTTTGTCAATCTTATCTTTAATATAATTTATTTGAATATACTTAACCTAAGATTTAGTTCCTCTCTCTTTTCAACTATGTCCATGTCATTTCATCAGCAGTTCCTTTCATTTGTTTCTTGAAATATTCATGGAGTTGTTGTCTTTCCATTTTTGGCTCCTAAGTTTCAGTTTTCTGGTTCAACATTTGTCAGTTCATGTTGCCCTAAGAAGTCTCTCATTATTCTGGATAAATACTGAATGACTCTTCTTACGAAAAGCAACATACATGTTTCTAGGCTGAAGAAGTAATTTGACAAAATATATGTATATAAAAAAAATATTCATGATTAAAAAATACATTGAAATGAGAATGAGTGCTCACTTCTTTTTTAGGCTAGTTGTTTCCAGCAGAATAATATTTATTTAAAATATATTTAATATAATATGCCATTTCTAGATTAGATTAAAATATGTATTAAACATTGATTTTACTTTTAAGGTTAATTAATCAATACCAATATGCTAAAGTTCATGTGTGTTTGTGTTTGCATATCACAGCAAAACAGAATATTCTAAGAGTCCAGTTTGCACATTTAACGAAAAAATCTTAAATAATAATATAGGCTGTCTGAGATAGTGTGCCATTTCTAGCGAAACAAAGCAATTTCTAGCAAAATGGAGGTATGTTGGCATGAAAACTCACAAGGCATCCAGTTGTAATATAGTTTATATGAGGTTGACATTGGAGATCATTCAATGTCACCAAAGAGCATAGTATGCAATTTCTAACCAAACAAAGCAATTTCTTGCAAAATGGAGAGAGATTCTAAGATTGATATGAATTATAAAAATGTTTAGATCAAATTTAGCATTCAAGGTTACTGCTATCATTGGAAATAGTTTTTGGCTTTTATGATCTGTATTTCAGCCAAATAGTTACATTCTTGGGTGTAAATTAGTACATGTGGGTAACTTATGTAGAAAAAAGGTGATAGACTAGGTATTAAGGTCAATGGGGGTTACGAAAGGTTCATCTTGAATGAAAATATTTTTTTTTTTAGCTAAACAAAAGAAAGGGTTAAAAATCCTGATTTCTTTTGTAAAGTCCTGATAAAAATTCTAAAATGTTTATAATGAAACTTGATATTTTTTCAGCAGTTTTAATGTGTATAAGATTGATCCCAAATTACATAAGCTTCCAGTGACTTTGTGAGTGTGGTTTTCATTCTCCAAAGAATAATACAATTAAAGAAATACTCTCAAACCTCCTATAACAAATTCTTTGAGACTTTCAACTGTACAAGTCAATGGACACACTTCCAAACACTTCTGAAACTGTTCAAGAACCCATCTGAATCTCCCAACTCTATTGAGCTGCATGTTGCTGCTTCCCACAAGCCTTAATTAAAATTTGGGTTCCCTATCATGCTGCTCAGAAATCTTGACCCTCCCATTGTTGAGCAGCTTCTGTCACATGCTAACTATCCAAGCTAAGGCAACTATCTAAACTGGGAAAGGCAAAAAGAGGAGTTTGTTTATTCCTAGGATACTCTCTATAATTCTACTATATTTGACATTTGAATTCAATCAATTTCATTTCCCAATGGAGGTTAGGTTTGCCATTGTCCATCTATAAGCAAAATCTATGAAGATTGCTGACTTCAACCTAATTTCTCCTTGCTTTGCCTATGGCCAGCAATGTCAGTCATTCTAGAGTTCTAAAATCTCTAAACAATATTTTTATAATGGTACCCAATAGGAGAACTATAAAGCCTTGTGAAAGTGATTACATTGTTTGGGGTATCAGAATATTTTTTTCAGTAAAAGTACTTTTTCAAGTTTTAATAGTGTAATAATTTTTCATTTTTTGTGTAAGAAGAAATATATATATAATATATACACCTCAGATCTATCCAAGTAAGTCATACATACATGCATACATACATGATTGTTGCCATCTGTTTGCTGAGCATGACTATCACAAATTATCACTGTAAAACTTGGTTGTGCTTTGAATGAATATGGCAAACATTTCAAACCTATGGCAAGAAATTGGCAGACTTGCGACATACATTTTATTGCAATTAGGTTTATTTTTGTGACTGGTATTTTTGTGATCAGATGTCTGATGGCGGTCAATTCATTAAATAAGCATCATCATTGTTGACAAGTTTGATCAATGTTTTTAGTTCTTGTAAGAATGACAATGGCTCTTGAAGCCAGCAAGTGACTTGCAATACTTATTGCAGATGTGGGAAACTAAGTTGTTCTGTACAGGACTTGGCCTGTTTTGTAAATTCTGTTCACCTTGTTCATGGGTTTTCAAGTGATAAGTGAGATCAAAGTGATTTTTCTAGGTTTTCTGTTATCTATTGAAATTCCCCAAAATTCCCAAAATAATATTCACATGAGACAAATTCTAATAGATAACATCAAAATATTATAATAGGACTCAATGCAAAGAAAGACTTTGTAATACAAGTGAATTTGGTGTAATTTGTTCACATATAGATCAACATATGAAAAATAATCAGAATATTAAGTTAACAAATTTATATATATATATATATATATATATATATATATATATATATATATATATATATATATAAGAAGAAGATTATCAGTACCAAAATTCACGACTTAGAGTTTCAATCATCAGTAGTTTCACCTGATGGTTGAATAGTAGTTATTGATAATAATATATATATATATATATATATATATATATATATATATATATATATATATATAAATTTGTCTTTTCTTAATTTTTTGGTTATTTGTGATATGTTGATCTATACTGTATAATAGACAAAGACAAATAACATGCATGCACAAAATTAAATAGCAATCAAGTGGAACTACTAATGATTGATATTGCATGATATGGATAATATTATTATATAATATTTAGGCTCTGTCGACTTTGGTATTGAGCCCGAAGTTTATTTTATATTTTAAGATTTTAACTTATTTTTAGCTGTAGCTTTTATTACTATTTATGTGTGTGTGTGTGTGTGTATGTATATTCAACAGAATGAAAACCTGCATTTAACTGAAATTACATAATTGTTCATAGTGTTTATACATATATATATATATATATATATATATGTATTAAGACCTTGAATAAGTTATCCCTGATTTTTCATGAAAAGTAATGTTTTACTTATAAAAATTAGTAAGAAACACATCACTGAAAGTATTGCTAGCCACTACTTTTCCCCATCTTTCTGGCAACATTTGAATTCCCTGTCAGAAAAATGACATATCTTTTGAGGCTAACCACAAGTCGACCAATTTTTTTGGCATCTTCATAAGAATGAAAGTGCTGCTCAGCCAGACTATGTGCCATCAATCGGAACAAGTGATAATCAGACATGACAATGTCTAGTGAATACAGCGGGTGGGGTAGGACTTTCCATTTAAGCGTTTTTGCAACATGTGGCCTGTAACATTGTCATGTTACAAAATCACTTTGTCATATCTCTGCTCATATAGCAGCTCTTTTTCTTCAATGCTCGGCTCAAACACATCAATTGTAATTGATAACGATCTCCCGTGATGGTTTTGGTTAGTTTGAGCAGTTCATAATAAACTACACCCATCTGATCCCACCAAATGCAGAGCAGAAGCTTTCAACCATGGATATTTAGATTTGCTGCTGATGTTGATGCATGGCCAGGCTTACCCTATGCTTAGGGTTATTGTAGTATCTCCACTTTTCATGACCAGTCAAGCTACAATGCAAAAAAACTTTGCTTTTCTGCTGTTGAAGCAGTTGTTCACACGTGACAAGACACCATTTGATGTCTCTCAGCTTCAACTCATACGTCACCCAATGTCCTTGCTTTTGAATCATTCCTGATGCTTCCACACATTTCAAAACTGTTGTGTAATCAACTCCTAATGATTCTGAAAGTTCAGCTTGTGCCTGACACGAGTCTTTATGAAGTAATGCCTCCAATTCTTCATCTTGAAACTTTTTCAGGGCACCAGAAAACATCAAAATCATTATTTTTGAAGCATTTAAACCAATCTCTGCATGTTGTTTCTGACAGAGCATAGTCACTGTAAGTCTCAACAAGAATTCTGTGTGCTTCAGCTGCACATTTCATTTGAATAAAGTAATGCAGTAAAATTCCCTGCAAATACACTTTCTTTGGCATGAAATCTGCCATGTTTAACGCTATGAAAAACAAAGCTGTTTGCACTTTCACAAAATGGCATACACTGAATTTCAATCTTGCTTATAGTACTTTCTTATAGATGCATTACCATCTGAAGCTACATGCACGCAGTTCTGGGAATCCCATCTGTTGGAAAACAGTGAGAACTTATTCAAGGTCCTTACATATATATATATATATATATATATATATATATATAAAGATAAAATAAAATCCTTTCATTTGCCTTGATAAAGTCTCTCAGAGGACAAAATGTGTCGACTAAGTATGTTTAAAATCTCTCTGAGGATGAAATGCATAGGCTAAGATAAGTTCTTTTTTTGTCTTTATTCATAGTCCTTTAACAGATATATAGTATCTGAAAAACTTTACACATATATAGGATTCAACAGAATCAATGATAATCTACATTATTTACATTATTCGAACTATTGTCCTCATCTTTGTTGCCATATTTATTATAACCTTTCGGCTGTTGTACGTTCCGAAATTCTTCAGGTGGTTGGAATGTTGAACTCAACCCTTAATTTCGCTCATTGGGGTAAACTGTTCTAGTTCCACATGCCATGTTTAATGGATGTCAGTTATCAGTTATGTCCTGTTAATTTCCCTTTGAAAGTTCTCCCCTGCTTTAGCCGGGTATTGAACTGTCTTTGGGTCCTGTCATTGGATCTAACTAATGCCTTTATCCACTGTGCCATGTGTCCTTGAGGGAAATTATTAGTCCAAATGTAATAATGTAAATAATGTACATAATACCTCATCTCAGAAATATAGACAGACAATGATAATCTGCATTTAATTGAAATTCCAATAATTGTTTATAGTGCTTATATATATATATATATATATATATATATATATATCCACACACACAGACATATTATATAGTTTTTAAGGTATACTATAATTATGGGTTAAAGTGCTCAATATCAGGCATAGAGTGTATGTAAATATAAAAGTGAACATAGAAGTCAACACGCAGAGGTGACAGTCCATGTCATCATTGCATTTAGCATGAAACAGATTGTCACCTGGTATTTTATTTTTATATATATATATATATATATATATATATATATGTATTAATAATAAAATAAATAATATTAATATTAAACTGACAAGATCAGTCTGTTTAACATTGTATTTTTCCAAATTTGAAATTTATTGTTACATTATATATAATATATATGCTTGTATCAAAAAGAGTACTTTAAAGAAAACCTCAACTTTTTTGTTAGAAAATGAAAACGTATCTGGATGAGATTTTAAATAAATTTTCAGTAGTCATATAAAACTTTATTCATATCTACTGATTCCTTATGTTACTAGTAGTTTTACTACTTTACAATAAAATGAAAGAAACCAGACTTGAGTTACTCCTGCAAAAAAAAACATTTATTTACTCTACCTTTAACATAAAAAAATTATAAAACATGTGAAAACAAGTGGTAAGGGATAAAAAGGGGTCATCGTTTGGGAACAACGCATTATCAATATTTGTATTTTAATAAGAAAAAAAAATGAAAAGAAAGAACTAGCGACTCTAGTACAGCCTCTACATAGATGGGTACCTCGATGAGATTGTTGAAAAAAAAAGCGTATATAGCATGATGAAAAAGACGCCAAACTTGACGAAAACAAAATTTTATCGTCAAAATGTTTACGTTATTATTAAGAGGAAAGAACAAAATATTTTTTAATTATTTTTTAAAATCTTTCTTTCTTTTTAGAACATATGGGAAAAATGGTTGACATGATCGATTTTCTGTCAATTTTGCTGACTCAAAAAAAAAACAAGTTTTTTAACGAAAATTTCGGACGTGCTAGGAATGATTCAAAAAATGAAAAAAAAAAATATCCAAAAATTACATTGATCTTTTGTCTTGATAATAACATAAACATTTAGACAATAAAAAAAAAATTATTTTCTTGAAGTTTAAGACCCTCTTTCATCATGTTATTCTCTTTTCTTTACTTTTTTTTTTTTTTTTTATTAAATTCTTTCGCGGTTACAACCTCTCTACACCATGTAAGTTCACCTCGTTTAAAAAGGCTTTCCCTAGGTTCAGTCGTGTGCCCCATTAAAATGTTCAAGCTGAAAAAAGATAAAAAGTAATAGTTTAGCCGGGCTGAGAAAAGAAAGAATTGTAAACAGAAATGAAAAAAAAAAGGCAAGTTGAAAAAGAAAAGTGTAACAATTGTTTTAAGGAAGAAAAACGAGGGAAAAAAAAAGAAAAAAAAAAAAGAAGATTGAAAACGCCGCCTGTCGACAACAGGGGGGACAACCCAACGTCCGAAATGCCCTTCGCAGTTTGCTGGGAGTGGGAGTAAGGAACGATTGATATTGAGAGAAGGTGAAAACATCCTTTCACTGTCGTCTTCTCTTTATTGCGACAGTCTTTTTTAACAACAACCGATAGATCTAACTATACATAACGCTCTTTTCTTGTCTTTTCCCCCTCCATTCTTTCTTTTTCTTACTTTCATAAAATACTGCATTACAATATCTATCGTCACATGTGTATCTACCCAGAAATATATCTTTGTTGTCTATAGTCTCTCATCTGTAGTTAAAACAGAGGAAAAAAATATCACATGTGTAGTAGAGGATAGAAAGCAGAAAAAATAAAAGAAGAAATCGAAAAAAAGTATCAGTCTACAAAAGTCAGCGTAACGATGAGCAACTACTTTTTCTTGAGTTGTTAATAACTGTATACACACGAGAGAGCCGAATATGTCGGTGAAGATTCCACCCGAATGGAAAATATTACTTGTATTCGGGCTGGTCTACGTTTCTCTCACCAGTTCCCGTGTCCATTCTGAAGGTAAGCAAACTAAAACCCATTTAAATATCGAAATCACCTTAATTCTTTTTCACTTCGAAGTACATTATCCTTTATTCATTTTTATTCATTCATCCAATAAAGTAAAGAGCAGCTCTTTTTCCCCCTTTTTCTCGACGTTCTTTCCCTTTCAGTTCACTCAATTTTAAAAACGCGGACTTTTTTTTTATTATCCGTATTGCATTTAATTCATTATGTGTATTTTCTCATAAAATGATGCACATTTGAAAGGAAATCATTGTTTGATTTTTAATAAACTTTGTTTATCGTGATTATTAGTGCTTTTTATTTTTTCTTAATTGCTGATTGTGTTTTTTAGTTTTTAAAATAAAATCATTACCGGCTTCTTAACCTTCTTGAACAATTTTTCTCGTAGTTTTTTTTAACTAAGGTTATGGATTTTGCATTAAAAGTTATTTTCTAATATTAGGGGAAAATGTTCATAAAAAGAATTCTTATATGATTAATTCTTTATAAGACAGTGTTCACTGTTTATAATATTTTGTGACTTGGTAGATTTTGCGCATTATTGTGCTTTAGCTTGTCTCTGTCTGCGGTAAACTAAATTCAGTTGTTCTTTTTAAAAAATTGTACTATCCAATCGACCGGCTTTTTTGGCTAAATACTAACAATTGTACAAATTAAATTAGTTCTGTTTTGGGATTATTTGGAAATCATTTTAGATATTAAATGCATAAAAAAAAAGTAATGTGAAATTTGTCAGATGCATTCACGCTTTCTTTAAAAACGCCACAAAAAAACTACTCATTTGAAATTAGATTTTATTGCCATAAGGCTTCTTCCTAATAGTTGTAGCATTGAACACACACACACACACACACATATATATATTCTCCGTCAAAATGTGTTTATGGAGTGGATGAGAATTAGTGAAGAAAGAAAGACGGGATATTTTTCTTTCACATGTCTTTCCTACTACTACGAAACGAATGAGATGTTGCCCTGTTTGTCTATTATTTAGAGTCTTCTTAGGTCTTGGAATTTCTGTTAGGATCTGATTGTTTATGTGTGATAAGCAATTGTTTGATAGTTTGCTTGATTTTGTATATACAACCAAAACGTAAACATTATTAATTTTTATCTCCGGTAAATCGACAGCCACATTGACGACACGTGTGTTCAATTACTATCTCTTGTTTCTTTGGGTGTTCATAATTTATCATTTATTTATTTATATGTACAGGTATGAATGTCTATCATTTTGAACTGGTTCAATCAAAAATCAAAATATACCAGCACGCACATTTTGCATGAAATATTTATATTTTTATTGTCTTGCACGATTTTCCCCCTCTTACTAACACAGTTTTACTTTGCGAGAAAAAAAGTGAAAGTAATTTAGTGTAAAATTATGGTACAGTACAATGCAATCGTGAATTTTCCTAAAATAAAAATGCATGTATGTCTGGTTAATTCATTCATTGATACGAATTACAATAACAATTCCTTGCTATGTAAAACTTGTATTTTACAGCGGGGATGATGGAATTTCGACAATTTTTCTCTCGTTACATTGAACAAATAAATTAAATAAAAAAAAAAATTGATTACATTTCTGATAATTACAGTTTGTATTCATTTACCTGATCAAATATTTTTAAAAAAATATTTTGTGTTAATTGTTAACACAAAAAAACTAAATGTATTGTTTCTATTTAAATTTCAACTTCAGTGGAAAATAATCTTTGTTTTTCGAAAATAATTGCTACGCAGCATTCAGCTTTCTTTAGTTTGCCCTTATCACCGTTTCAATTGACTTTTTTCTTTTACTCGCAGGTCCTTTTTCTTCCTTCCTAGTCCTTGAAATACGTGAGTGCTAACACTAGAACATCTAACGACATTCTCTTTTCTCAATGAGTTCGAAAGCATTATTAATTTATTACTCTGACTATATAAAAAAATACGAAAGTGTTGCCTTTGACCCCTCGGTCGTTTTAGTATTAGATCGGGAATTTGTTGATATTTTACTAGGAAAGACCGACGATTTTTATAATTAAGCCATCACAGGATGAGTTTATGAAAATATGACGTCAAAAATATGAAACATTTCGATTTCGACACTAGCCGTTGTTTTCATGTTTTAAAAATTCACTAGTAGCACAAAAAAGAGAGAAAATATTATTCAAATTCATTCATTTTTAAAGCTTTTGTTATTTTCAGTTCAATGTCTCTTTACGCGCGAAATGTTCTTTGATCTTAATTTTTTTTCTCAATAAATTTGTTCATCAAGTGTCCTTCCTTAGCTTGTTTTCAAATTGCTACAATTTGCATTTCATTCATGATTCTAATTTATTTACTTCTTTGTAACGTTTAATAATGGGCGCTTGTCACAGAAATATGAACGTATTTGCACGGATTTATTTGTTTGTTTTTAAACGGCGTTAGGTCCAATTGTCCAGCAAATATCGATAGCAATTATGGTATTTCCCTGTCCCTCTCTTTCTTTTTCTTTGCATTAAATTTAATAATGAATATGTCCTTTTTTTTTTCTGATCTTTTTCTTTATTTCTTAAATAGCACCACAATGTATCCAAGAAATTCCCGATTATTTATTAAATTTAAATAATTTAACGAAAATTGAAAAGTTGTTTTTTTTTTTTTTTTTTAGTTTCTGCTTTTTAAATTGTGATAATAATTTTTTTTCTTGTGTTGTAAAATGTAAAGTGAGTGTAAAAAACACCACCTCTTTTATACGAACACCTTTCTTTTTGCGTACTTTGATGTGTAGTACAAACAATGATTAGCAAGCTTGTCGTTATTCTATAATTACGACTGAATTCGATCCTCACTGGGTATTCCAGACTTGTGGTCTTGTACTACATCTGAACTACGCTTAGTAAATCACGATATATAGAAAACACCCTTGTTTTTTCTTGTTTGATTCTAGATATGTTGCTTTAAAACTTGCTTTAAACATCATTATTCAATATCCAGCAATTATTGATTAGAACCACTGAAAGAAAACGGGTCCTTTTTTTTTTTTTCTATGCACAAAGGTTTTTTTTTTTTTTTAATGTTTTTTAGGCTACTAAAATTTTTGAAATTATTTTTTTTATTTTATCGGATTCATTTATCAAATGAAGAAATTGCACTATTTCATTATTTTGGTTCTCGGATTATTTTTTCAGGTGAAATTCCTTTGATTCTTGATAGAATTTGCTTGCCTGCTTCTTTTATTGATTTTTTTTTTTTTTTTTTTGTGGCTTTTAGTTTTCACTTTCTGGTCACTTTAAACTTTCTTGACATTTGAATTTGATGTGTTAGGAAAAAAAAACTGCATACCGTAAATAAATTTAAGTGACACTATGACAGTGACAATATAGTTACTCTACTACTGTGTTGTTTATTATATTAATTTTCTTTAAGAATTGTTTTTATCGGCATTTAAAAAAAAGCATCATATCCTCATTTAAAAATCTCTTGTATGTTATGCAATCATCTGATAATAATCCAAACTGTTGCATTAAGTGTTTGTTGCACATAAATGGTACGTTGATTGTCGCCGTGGCCATTGTGTTTTTTTTTTTTTTTTTCACTTAACAATGGCACATCAAAGGATTGTTACTTATTTGCCAAATTTCAACGTGATTTTTCAATACTTCTTAACCCTTTTTTCTTTCTTTAGTTCATTAGTAGTAGTAGCATTTTTCATTTTAGTCTAAAAAATGGTAAAATAAAACAAATACTCTCTCTAAGATTTGTTTTCAATTTAAATGTTGATTTAAAAACCCGCAGGTGAGTGAGGGGGAAAAAAAAAAAAAGCTGGTGGGGGGAGGGTCTTCTTTGAAGAAGGAGTAAGAGAGAGAGCAAAATTTAATTTATTGGCTGAAATCATTTTTGTCGGCAGTTTTCGTTTTATTGGTAGATCAACTTTTTTTGTCCCCTTTGTGTGTGGAGTGCTTCTTTGAATTTTTCAAAGTTAAAAAAAAAGTGTCAAAATCACAGTTACTACTTCACTCTAAACTCAAACAAAATCAAATCTCCTTTGAAGAAACTTTCGGTTGTAGAACCACCACCATACGTTTGTATTGTCTTTGTAGTTGTTGTCTAAATAAAAGTGAATAAGACATTCAGGAGAACTCATTCGGAAAATAATCGATGTAAAAATTATTGCAGATGTAATTGACATTATAGTTAATTCTACATACAAATTGTCAGTGTAAATATTAAAAAAAACTAATATTTTCGTTTTCTTTAACTACGTTCTGACTTTATTTTCAAGTTAATTGATAGTTCTCATTTTTTGTAAAATATTAAATGTCGATTGTTTTTATCAAATTCAAATCTGAAGGTGTAACTTGAAATGCACTTTTATTTTTGTTCACCTTTTATTTGGAATTTTTTTTTTTTTTAAAGTTAATTCTTTTTTTGGATTTAACAAATTCACTTTTGTGCTCTACAAAAATCAAGCAAATTGTTTTTATTCAAAAAGTGAATGAAAATGATTTTTGAATTGGGAAATCTTCATTATTCTTCATTTCATTTCGTGATTTAATTTCCAGCTAATTTTGCCGTACATAAAATATGCCATAATTTTTTTTTTTTACTTAAAAATTAGTTCATGTCCGGTTTGATTACACTTAGTTTTTTTTCCTAAAATTTGCATCGTTTTTAAACCTTTCCACTTTTTTGAGTCATGATTTTTTTCTTAAAGAATCCTGACTAAATTTCAAATTAATGAACTTTTATTTCATGGAAAGAAGAAAAATATTACAAAAGAATTGTAAGTTGTAAGAATGATTTTAAATTCTGCTGAATTTAAAAATGAACGAATACGACGAATCGAGCAGCACTTTCACATTCGTGTGTAAATTATTAATTACAAAAATACCTTTTTAGTTATTATTACCATACAAACAAGCCCATCAGTCGGTGAGGATATTGAAATAACAAGTAAAAAAAAAAAAAATCAAGCAAACCAGAAGAAAAACCTAACAAAACATTATTCGATTCTTGTTAGTCTGTTTTTGAAATGTTAAGGCAATTTTAGTTTTCAAATCAATCTCCATTTGGCTTGGAACCTTCAGACATTTATGATCATAGATTTCAGTTCAGTGGTTCAATACCTTGGTTCCATCTTTTTTGAAAAGTCTCAAAGAAAATAAGAATTCAACAAGATTTAAAAGAAAGTACTCTTTTTGCTTATTTTTCGTTAATTCTTTCGAGAGCATTTTTTTGTGTACTTTTTGGTATATCCAATCAAATATTTTTTTGTTTTTTAGACATTTGCTTATCAATTGTGTAAGGTAACTTCCATAAAATCGCTTCTTTATGGTGACTTTCCTAGCATAGCACAAGGCCAAAAGTATGAGGCACCTAGTGAAGATCAAATTCACTACTCATTCATAGTGCTGGTGAGACGAGCAAAAAACCTTATACCACGCCGAGGTGCACAAATCATTTAAAAATACTGCAAATTAGTTTTACTTTTACCCTATAATTTTTGTTTTTATTACTGACTTGTTGTTCCGCACATTTATTAACTTTTTAGTCATTTTCAAGTAAAATTGATCACATTTTTGCATAAATTCTTTGAGTGATAAAAAACTGTTCATTAAATATGAATTTTTAAATTTTTTTTTTATTGTGTATTAAAGTCATTTTTTACATTTACTGACATTGAATATTGTCAAAAATAATTTCACTAAAAAAAAACAGTAAAAACATTTAAAGCCTTTTTTTTTTTTTTTTTTTTTTTTTTTTTCAAGAATTGGGAAATATTTCTCTTTCAAGGTGATTGTGCAACAATTAAATATTTTGGCCTCAAGAAGGTAGTGAAAAATCAATTCTAATTTTCTTTCCTCAGTAATTTTCCATGCCCACTTACTTTTTCTTTTTTATTTTTTTAAACTTCTCTTTTTAGTACGAACTTACTGCTTTATTCACTTGCTTTCCTACTTGACAATTTTTTTTTTTCTGCTGGTTGAAATAATGAATACCTACTTGACATATATATGAATTTTAGGAAGAAAATATAGATAACTTAAATTTTTTTTTTTTTTTTTTTTTTAATGATTATTTTACAGGTGTCACAAAAAAAATTTGATCCAGTGTTTTTATATATAAAAAAAAAGTGAGGATTGGAGGAAAGTAGCATTTGGTTAATAAACAAATTTTAATGAATTTTATTTTCCTTAAAATCAAACAATTGCAAACAGCAAACCTTTTTAGTTTTTAGGTTTTGTAATTATTCTCTCTCTATGAATTTTGAATTTTGCATGCTTTCTCAATGGTGGTTTAATGTTATCAAAATTATAAAGGAAAAACAGACTTTTTTTTTCTCCTAGGAGTTGTATGTAGAAAGCTAGTTTTCTACTTGTTCAAGGAAAAAATAAATTACTAAATTTAGCTTAGTCTTGCACAAAGCCTCTAGCACACATTGAGGATCAGACTTACAACAAAGCAACCTCCATTGGATGAAAATTTCTCAAATATTACAAAATTTGGCCTTAAAATTTGAAAAGATCTGGAATTTCGTCTATTTTAAGAAAAGTAATTTTTAGTTCATATTATAATATGAACATTTAAAAAAAATGTTTTGAGCATAAAAATATTTTGCAAGATATAATTCAGTTTGAAATTAAAAAAAATTATACTTCAGTTTTTGGATGTTATTTATTTTTATTTGGATGTTATTTTATTTAATAAATTATTTTTTATAACGAAAAGATAGAATCTTTCTAAATCATTACATGCATTCTCACAGAAACTGAACATTTAAGGGAAGGCATATGATAAGGAATAATTATCAGAGGACAAAATCTCTACCTTTTTGTCCATTATAGATTATTTTAACCTTTTGACTATTCACTGTAAACCACTGGGAAAAATTCATAAAAAATGTTCATCTAAACTTGGTTTTTAACCTTATTCATACAAAACTAAAAGTTATTGCTTTCGTTTGTTGCACATGTTTTCTTGTGAAAGTGAGTAAGTATTCAAAATTACTGCCCCGGATGGTGGTGGCGGCGGGAGGGAATTGTTCTTCCAGAAGATGAAAGCTTCAGATCTGTCAGAACATAATCAGAAAAAAAGTTTTGAAAGTTCAGTAACAAGGGACAGAGGTTTAGGAAATAAAATGCACACAGCAGTTTAAAAGTCTCTCTAGATTTTATTTATTTGATAATGGAATAATTAATAGCTTTCTTTACCAATATTACATTTGATTCTTTGAAAGAAAAAAAAAATGTAAATAATCAAGTTTATTTTCATGTTATTCTCTATTTATATTGAATTTTGTTTCATGGTTATCTGATAGCTTTTCTTTCATTCCATTGTAAAAATACTTTTTCTTTTTCTTTTTTCCTACTATTCATACATTTTATGCATCATTTCCATTTGAAGCTATAATTGTCTGAAAGTAATATTTACCTGGTTGGAATACAACCGTGATATCAAAATGCAAAATAAACAGCTATATTTTATCTAACTATTCAACTCTGGAGATATCTCTCTTTTTTCTGTTTTTTCTCACTTTCTCTATTGACTGAAAATAATTTTGTAATTATTCATTTAGTCTTTATTTCCTTAACACTTAACAGTAACTCTAAAAACAGAAAACAGGTTAAGTTATTCATTATTTTACTGATTTTTACATGGACATAAAGTGGTGTCTGTCTGAGGAATGTCAAGAAAATCTAGGCCACAACCTAGTTCACCTGTAAATTCCAGGCTAGATAGCCACACTAGATATTCAAGGTAGGATACCCACTCGACCTTGACCAAGCCATCTCGTTTCTTTTGGTCACATAGCTTATGTCTCTCCTTAGCTAAGCAGTCTAACTTGGTGATTGATAACATCTCTGCCTACATCTTTTTCTTATTTATTTGAAGTAGCCCTTAAGAAAGCAACGGTTAATGTCCCACAAGGTGTTCATTATTTTCTGATAAAGAATAAGTGTTCAAGATCTTTTAACAGTTAAGAAGCCCTTAAATGAATTTAGGTGTTTTACTGCAATGTGCAATTCATCTCACCTCCAAATCATTCAGTTTCAATTTTTAGCATTGCTAACTGTTATTTAACAGTGCATTTATTCAAAAATAATTTTTAAAGCTAGAAATTTTGTACAGTTCTTCTCTAAGACATAAGCTGAAAGAATTAAGTTCAATATGCCTGTTAGCATAAAGTAAACTTATCTAGATGCTTTATTTTTTTTATTTTTTATTTTTTTTACCAACAAAAATCCACGAAGCATTGTCAGATAAGTTAATGAAAGATCTTTAGCTTCATGATTTTTGCATTTAAAAGTTTGGAAAGTCGGCATAATTAAAATATTTGAAGCATTTTTACAGAAAATGTGCAGTGTATTAAGAATTATTTTACAATAATTTCAAAATGAAGTCTTAAAAACAAATATACAAGCTTGTAATTATGGAAAAATATAGCTTACAAAAAAACAAAAAAAAAACTTATTATTACATGGTAAAAATAAAATAAAAACTTAATGGTTAAATGTGACATGGGAATTTATTTTCAGCTATTAACACTTAGAAAATATGCCTATCATACACTAGATTTTGATCACTTACATACTGATAATATTAAACCAGAATTATCCTACTGGTTGTGTTGTATTGGGTGCCTAATGAAAATATGATGGGCACCAAACTGGGCTTGTAGATTATTAATAGGGACTTTATTTGTGGCTTTGTAAAAAAAAAAAAAAAATTGAATATTTTATATAATATAAGTTAATAATATTGTTTTATAATAATGGATGCTATGAATGTTAATATAATTGTTACATAATGCATACTAATGATGCTTTATAAATATTTTTTTAATTTATTGCTATGTGCATATAATTTAGTAATGTCAGTATTTCAAACCTGGTGACACTTTCATCAGATTATATTAAGTCTATATATTAGTGTATTATGGCCATTGATATATGAAATGTTTGCTTGGAATTATGGAAAGAAAACCAAAATTATCTTCAAAAAGCAAATTTAAACTATTTTTTTTCTTATTTTATACTTGCAACAAAACAATTCTGACATTTTTATGTCAGAATTGTTTTGTTGCATAGTATGTAAACTTGTGACAATTTGTATATTCTTGACATAAAATGTGTTTACTTCTGTTGTATTTGGGCAGATTCAAAAGTTTTTTTTTTTTTTTTTCATGTAAATTCATAGCATCATTATTCAGTACTCGGCACATTTACTTTGTGCTATCTGTTCGATATCTGACCAGACATGAGGTATTGCTCAGAGCTAGAGAAATATGCCTGGAGAATGTATGTGTAGGAGGAGTTTCTATCTCAGCTCTATGATTGTGTGTTTCATTTGCAATATTGGCATCATCATTATCAGCTTTGTTGCACTCAGATATAGAGCCAATTATTCACTGTAGTGTTGTTTAGTATTTTTGTCCAGTTTTAGCAAATTCTTTTTAAGAATTCCTTCTTTAAAGAATTATTTTTTTTCAGTATATTTTATTTGATGTTGGAGGCTGTTTTGGATTCTAGAAATGAATCCAATTTTCACTGCCAGTAACTATTTTGTTCAAAAAACAGTTTTTGTCAAACAAGAATAAGAAATCTTTAATACTGACTTATTTCCCTTAAATTTAAAAAAACTTTACAGAATAATTGTAGAAAATATTCATCTTCTGCTTTATGATTTTCTACTTGACTATATAACATAGATGTTAACTCTAAATGTTGAGTTGTGTTAGTGGCTAGTATATTTCAGCATTGGCAGAAAATATATACTTGGTCATTATTGTCATGAATAGAATATCCAATAGAATCTGAGTTCAAGGGCTATTGGATATTTTCTTGTTTCAAGTAAAAATTCTCATGAATATTGAAAGCTTTACATAGACATAAAGTGATTACTTGTGACAGTCATATCAATGTATTTTATCAGCTTATCAAGTTTTAATGCACACTGTAGGTAGATAAATTTACAAAAAGTAACCCTATCTAGCTAATACATAAAACTTAGTAATAACAGAATATTTTGTATGCTTTTTTGTTTATAAAAATGTTTAATTTTGAATTTGTTGAATACTGGAGAAGCATGATCTGCTTGCTTAGTAGTTTTAAAATACTTCTTCCTGTAAAGTCACTATTTTGACATAGGTTCCTTTATATAATAACCATATTTTGAATTGATATCTATTTTAGTGTTGAAGAAACAATTAAAGAATTGCTAATATGAGTGGTCATATAGTATAGTTTAAGGTTAAGATCACAATAAAGGACACTATTTTAATAAAAATAACTGTTTTTCATAAACAAATCATCTTCTGAACTAGAAAAATAGTTGACATACAGCATTTAGTTTGTAATTATAACAACCCTATATTGTAGTAATTCCAAAATAATTTTTCTATTTGAAAATATTAAAAGGAACCTAATGGACATATATAAACACTTCAGAAAAGTAAATCCAAATTGAATATGGACTCTCCAGGATTGCAAGTGACAAAGAGAAGGGGTGAAAGTAGACATTTTGTTAATTGAAATGAAATCAAGAGGTGATTGCTAATGTATATTAGAAAATAATAAATATTTCAATTTCATTATTTTTAATTTCAGTTTGAAAAACAATAAAGATTATACATTGCTACTATTGTGTGAATCATCTGTGATGTGTATTACATTTTCAATTAAATGAAACGCAAATGACTGGAATTAACAGTTTTCGCATACAAATGTTATATGAAGAAAAACTATTTTTTATCTATTGCTTTCTGGTTTTTGTTTTAGATGTTCCATGGTTCTTGTGAATTTATTAGGAAAATGAATAGATGAATATAACACATGGAGAGGACGGGGAAAGAGTGAGAGCAAAGCTATATATATATGTGTGTGTGTGTGTGTGTTTGCAGGCATTGAACAGTGACATATTTTTAAAAAATCATAGTTGGTTTCTCAGCATTATTAGAACTGCGTATCATATGTTGTCAAAATCTCCATTGATTTAAAAAAAATCCTTTATAGTTTATTTTTTTTATGTAGGTAGCAAAGAAGATGTAGTAATTCAGGATGTAATGGTCATTTTATTATTACGCTAAGTTTATATTTTTGGGATTGGACAAGATTGTTCACTTAGCTACGGACTGGTTTCCCTGATCACATATGGATAAGACTGCAACAGTTACCAAACATTGAAATCATGTTTTAAGAGATTTGGTGGTCAAGGTTAGGGTATTGCCCATAATTCAAGATCTTGCAGCAGTGGCCATAAGGGGATCATAATAAGACAGCAAGCCTTGAATAACAAAGAATTGACATGGGGTGGAATACAAACATTTCAGGGGCATTATTGTAGGTATTGGGGACAGCATATTGTTAAGAACTGAAGAGCCCAATCCTGATTTGATTTGTTACTGATGTAACCATATAGGTCATAGTTACTACTGTAACCAGCAAAATCATCATTGGTACTGACTGCATTGGTAGTTAATCTTTCAGGCATCTAAAGATGTTCTTACATTTGTTGCCAACAGTGGAAGTAGGAGAGTAAGAGTCTTAATTGATACAAGGCTCATGTTTACTTTGAAGCTCATAAAAAGCTGGAGGGAAATGCACCATATAAAAGCAGTCAATTTTATAGAGATTATTGATTGTAGAGACACCAGTGCAGTGTTTAATGGTGTGCTGGACAAAAATGAAATTTCAGGTAAATATACTGAAGAAAATTGATGGTATCATCATAGTAATTGATATAGATGTGATTGGTCAGTTAGCATTATTGAGGTCAATGATGGAGTTTGAAAAAATGAAATGTGCCATAAGCATACAATTAAATAGGGAAACCCATGAAATTTAAGTGATCCCTGGTATGATTAGGGACAAGTTTCTGTGAATTTTGACAGTGAATCAAAATAGATAGTAAAATGATTTTGGGAGTGAAAGCTGCTTGTGTTTAAGAATAAGGTGAGTTGTAATAATCGTGTGTGTGTGTACCAAGTCAAATATTAAGAGCTTAGATTTTCTCATACCCTCAAAAGGAAGTGGAGTATTGCTGCTTATTTCAGTAGTTCAGTGAAAAAAAAATCTGGCCTTTGAGTATTGAATAGCTAGATGGCATGTTAATCAGGAGAAAACCTCACCAATGTATATGGCGAGAACTTGTGGGAGTGGAAACAGATGATGGTGGGAGGGCTTCAAAAATTGTTTATTTGAAATCAGCCTTCTTACACCTTAGTGTCCACTGAGAAACTGGAAATACCAGCTGATGAATTACAAAGGTAGAATATACTGTTTAACTAAAGTAAGATTTAAACTGAATTTTTCACCAAGGGTCATGGTGACCATCTTCAAGACTATATTGGGAAGGGTAACTAGAGTGAAAATGGTCACTACTACACAGATGACATTGGTGGATAAAACAGAGGTGATTGCATTAGAAGTAATAGATTATTTAAAGAAATTTGGGTTGAATACAAAACCACAGGAATTGTTGGAAAGAGGAACAGCTTTGGGTCTCAGGTTGAAAAAAGATGAGGCAGGGGGTGCAAGCTAGTTTTTCAAGGGGGGAAATAAGATCCAGGAATTGAAAGACAATCTGAGTAGGTGGGAATATGTTCCCTATGTTAAGATTGGTAGGCAACAATCCTATTGCTGGATAACTCCAGACTTCATGTAATTGAAGGAGCAAACTGGGAAGATAAGTAGGAGAAAGGACATTTTTTTTTTTTTTTTTTTTTTTTTTATGATGAATTATTGTGGAGGAGATGAGAGAAAGGATGATCCTGTCAGAGGAAGCTGGTATGTGCCTAAATTAGAAAATGGGGTTACATGGTATGATACTGATAATGTGATGACAGCTGTTGTTTTAGAGATAGGTGGTGTTGAGGTGGAGGATGCAACATTAAAAAAATGATTGTAATCATATTAATGGAGTTGGATGACCTATTTATGAGCATCAATTTAGCCATAACATGGGGATTGTGTGGCACTGAAATCCAAACTGGTCTGTGCTTGGATGGATGAAATTGGTGATTAATATTGGGAAGAAAGTTTAAACAAAAGGAGTTGCAGAGATGATTATTGATGTCTGGAAATGCTAGGAGAGCTAATTACTGAATTTAACCTTATTCTATGTCTAATGTTTATATCCTCGGAGAAGAACAAAGCATGAAGGAAGAAAAGCTGGTTGGGCATGCCAGAGGATTCTGAAGGGAGTGGTTGTAGTTTGCTGTTCAGGAGACTTGGATCTAAAGAAATTGTGCAGCATGCTTCCTTTGAGGTTGGTTAGTTCTTTGTTTTTTCTTTTACTTGCCAGGAAAGTTGACCCTGATATAACTGAAAAGGTCTGTCATCAGGTAGTCAGGAGTTGATAGGCACTAGTGAATTAACTCTGCATTTGAGTATGCATGAAAAATGGAAGAATTCAAGTATAACATGAGTTGTATCTTTCAATGACTGTGGACCCAGAAGAATAACCACACGGAGGGAAATTATAGACTGCAGTTGAAATTGCTAGGGTACTGAATGTTCATTCAAAATCATTGAGATACTTGATAGGGAGAACATCAAGTGCTTTTTCTTTTCTTTTTTTGTTTCCTTCTATTTAGAGCTGAATAGAGGTACCATGATTTTGTAAACCAATAAAGTTCCACTATTAGATCAATGCATTCAGTGAATTCAGAACTTGGAATGTGCTTTCTAATGGATGAGAAGAGGAAGTCTCTATTGATGTGGTCATATGCTGCTTTCACATCAACATAGCAGATATACAATTTTCTGTTAGAGAGTTTTGCAGTTTCCTGGAGTTGTTTGATAACATATTTGCCATCGTTACATCTCTTACCTGATCAAAAACTAAACTGAATTGTGAAGAGTTGATTTTCATAAAATGATGGGAGCCCAGTGGTGAGAGTCCATAATGTTTAAAGGTGAATATATAATTGAATAAAATGTAATTGTATTTTATTTTTTAGAAGAATAAAGTTGATAAGCAAAAACGGAAATTATTTATAGCTCAGCCTAATACATCTCAGTGATGGAAAGGAAGTGATATTCATTCATTCCCAGAATAACATCTCCGTCAATGGTGTCACTCTTCATTTTTTAGATATTCATGAGATTGTCAGCTTATCCGGTAATGAGGAGCAAAAAGATGATGTAAGTACTGTATTTCCACAAAGATTAGTGACATCCACCTGAGTAGTGGAATCACTGAGTTTGTGTAAATAGAATTTTTTTTAATACAAGAATTCACCTGATACAATACTCAAGAGCTATTCAAGGTAGATGGTTACTGTTAAAAATGGTAATGATTAGTGAAGTCTGTGATATGAATAAAAGAGGAGGTAGTAGGAACTGAAGATTATGAAGATGAGGAGGATAGTGATTGGCCCTTGAAGAGATCAAGATTGAAGTGTTCAAGAAAGCACACATACAAAAGTCTGTTCCACAAAGCAGTAGTTCTTAGGAAAAAATCTGAGTGGAATTTTCTTTTTACATTTGAAACCTAGAAGAAATGAAGGTGTTTCAACTCTATGGAAGTAACATAGCATGTTCTAGATGGAAAGGTCTGAACTGATGGCATTAACGAATAAAGCTCATTTAAACATTTGCCAAGGAAATAGTGATCGAGTGCATTTAGGCATGTGACATTTCATATATGAGGAAGAGGCTGCAATGTAGAGAATGTCTTCTTCCACAAAACCATGTGAATGATTTTGAACATCATGACTGAAAAATGATGGTTGTGTAGCTCTAGCCCTGATATAACAGCAATACAAGATTTTTGGTCTAATCTGACACTTGTAAAGATAGATCATGGAAGAAGGAATCAATTACTTCCTGTAGCAATAGAATGAGTCAACCCTTTTTCCAGCATCTTTAGCAATGGATTGTATAGATGAGTTCCACTTGAGATCTGAAGTGAATTTGAGACCCACAGTATGTTCAAAGCATGGAGCCACATTGAGAGTACAACCACTCATCATGACTGGGGAAAACTGTGTCTGAATCGTGATGATGAAATGATACTCATTTGGTATTTTAATCTAGGCAAGTTAATTATAAATCTAATTATAAATATAATGGATTTTGTTTTTTGCTTTCATTCTTTTTCTTTAACTTCTCTGAACTTGTTTATGGCTGCTGTAATTTTTTTTTTTTTTAAGTTTGGGATGGGCTTCATGTGTAATGATTATTGAATTAACAGTAGTATGGTAGAAGTGGGAGTATTGCCATATATATAAATTCCTTGTAATTTTAGTGTGTATATGTGTGTGTGTTATTTCATATTCAGGAACTGTATATGTGAAAGACTTTATTTTTTGTTTCTTGGCCGAGACATGCTTGTCTTGCCATCGCATTGCAGCTGTTATAATCAGTTTTGAAACTTTATCAAACTTCTGGATAACAGTTATTTAATTTATTCTAGATTGCTATGAGTTTACTTTCTGTTTATTGAACAAGAAAACTACAAATCAGCAGAAGAAACCACTTTGTTTTCGCTGCACCTATGTTCCTGCAGGAAACGGTATAGTGGAAAGATCTGATCAGAGCATAAAACGAATTGCAGCAAGAAAGCAGTGTTCGATAATGGAGGCAGTATATTGGCATAATATCACGCCGAAGGATGATATATCATCGACTAATGCGCCTGCCAATATGATTCACCATTACCAACTGAAAGTGAAGGGAATTACAACATTACCACCTGATTGTTGTAAGTATCACGATATATACAAAGTTGGGAACAGAGTATGTGTGAAAGCTCCCCATGGCCGGTGTACCTCCAGGTATCAAATGGGTTGTGTGACAGACATTGTAAGTCCACAAACAATAGTAGATGACAGGATGGCATGTAAAAGATCTTCGCCTTTTCATTGATTCTGATACATCGCCAAGCAACTCTGATGATGGTTCATCATCTGATTGTGATCGGATAATAGAGATCTGCAAATACGATGCTTCCACAGATGCAGAGATTCCGGAAACTCTAGATACGTCTGATGACTCCTCAGGAGACGACTCTCCAACACACATAAGGGAGATAGTTCCATTATGACAAAGCACTAGGATAAAGAGAGCTGCTCCAAGCTGTTCAATTTGTGATAATCAGGTCGGGGGAATATAGCAAAGAAAATGGCGACTTACCTCGTCAAACCAAACGACAATGCATCGGGTGTATCTTGCAACGGAAAATGTGATGAAAAAGAAAATTACTTACCAAAAAAGAGGGCACGTATTCCGCATGACATGCTAAAGACGAAATATTTAAATTAAAAAACAAGTCCGTCGCAGGAGTCGCTATACAAGTATTTGGATATGCAAAAATTGGGCGTCCTCTCCCAGCTGTCGACAAATGGAAAAAATGCTCGGCCAATAAAAGCAATTGGTGTTCTCGAATCAGGGAGTTGGTGTGTTTTGGCTACCGCATTCGTTGGAGAGTGAGTTATTTTTCTGACTGGTTGCGTGCATTGTGATTTGTGAGATAGTACCTGCGAATCGAGTTTTCGGCATTTCTTTCTGCCCCTGATGCTTGAATCTGAACTTAGTGATTTATTCTCTGCATTGTGGAAGTAATCTGCAACAAATATTTCCTTTGCAATCTCAGATCGCTTACAATGGCGTTGCCAAATGGTTACTTAACCACGATGGAGGATCCTGAGTATGGCTTAGGTGTTTCACAGCATCAGTGAGAGTAAATAAAAGTTAAGACGCTAAAGCTAGTGGAGGAGAAAATGAAGTTATAGATTTGTTTTTGGCCTCAGTGGGGTGTGAGGCCATAAAATAATCTGTCACGATCTATCCCAAAGTGCTGGAAGATTTAGCATATGAAGAAATTGCTTCCATCATAAAAGCAAATATCTGACCAAAAAAAAAAAAAATTGTTCATAGCAGAAAGAACTAAATTTCTTGAAAGTAGACAGAGACCAGCTGAAACTATTATGCAATATGTATAATGATTGAAAGAAGCAATGAGATGTTGTGAGAATGTGTTTGGAACAAATGTTTATCAAAGATGAGCTAATTTTGCTAAAATTGATTGAAGGAATGTTTGATATGTCGTACATGCATAAAATTGTAGAGTGGCTTCAAGCTCACAATACGAATCTGGAAGCATGTGTGGAGTTCTTACAACAATTGGAATTGATTCAAAAAATTTAAAGCCCCTGAAGGCAGCATGGGGACTTACAGTGCTACTAAAAGCTTACTTGTTATGCAGATATTGCAATAAGGAACATGAAATGAACAACAACAAGTGTTTTGTATTTGGGAAATAGTGTTTTAAATGTAAAAACAGGAAGCATTTCCCAACGGCATGCACATATGAAAAGCGAGTGGAAAATATAGATCCTCTGATTGGAAGCACAGGAGTATTTGAGATAAAAGGACAGGATAAAAGTAGGGAAATGGTGAAGTTGAACAGAGCAACGTTATTCATGCAGATGGATACTGGAAGTGATGTTACATTGATACCAAGCAATTTTTGAAAAAGAATGGTTAGACCAAAGTTAACAAAATGTAATCTCTAGTTGAAACAGTTTGGTAGGTCAATCATCAAAATTTTAGGATTCTTTGGAGGCACTTTGAGACAAAAAATAGATTTGAGATAATACCCATCATAAAGGTGGAAAACATCAAAGCCATGGTCTTTTAGAAATTGGCATATTAAGAGTGGATTCCATGAATTCTGTAGAAACGGATGTTGGATTATTAAGGGAATACAATGTCAGTATATGTCTTAAAGCGGTCATCCCATGTATTTTCAAGCCTGGAAATTTCCTGTTCACATGCTACCTGTTGTGTTGTAAAAGTGACTCTATGAACTTGTCCAATATTATAAAATGTTCCAGGGTATGAGGTTATGAGTAGTAGTTGTATTGGCATCAGTCTTCATACTAAATATACAGGCATACAGCAAAAGCATTATGTACAGAGAATACTTTAATAAATTACATTATACGAAGTAAGAGTGTGTGTTATAACAATAACCTTACAATAGGAAGTTATAATAGTTGGTGATGAGGATACTCAAACACAAGTGCAGGATAAATTCACAACATTATAACAGGAGTTATAATAGTTGATGATGAAAAACTTGAATTCAAGTGCAGTATAACAAGCACCACATTATAACTGGAGTTATAACATTGGATGACCGGATTTTTGAAACTTGTACATGTACAACAGGAGTTACAAGAATTTTAACCATGTTGGTTTAAAAAATATTTTTACTTTCAAATATGGAGAAAATTTTAGCTTCAATAGTTGAAATTCAACAACAACAAAATACCCAACAGTTACTATAGTTACAAAACAGCAACAACAAGAGTTGTTGTAATTGGTTTTGAATATAAATCCTTCAACATCCCTTTTGCCAGATTGCTGCATATTTTCATAGACATGAAAAAATATTTAGTCAGGAATGCAGTGGCTGGGAAGAAGATTAAAAAATCAGGTTGTTGTTAAGAAAAGTAGATCCAATAGGGCATGAAAAGTACTGCAATTATATTTTACCGAGAAAACCAGGTGAAATAGGGTTTGAAGACACAGTACACATTCTGATAAAAATTGGTAAAAGCTATGGAAAAATGCGCATAAAGGATTATAAAACCTTGTTTCAGTTGTGGAAAATTACATCCTGGTAAAGACTGTCCATGGAAAAATGCAGAATGCTATAACTAGTAAAAAAAGACATATCAAATACTGCAGAGCTAAGCCAAGAAAAAATTTTCATAGGAAGAAATTAACATAATATTGCAATGGAAAAAGTAGGCACACGAAACAAAAGAAATTTAACATGCAAATCAATAATATGGGAGTAAAAATGTTTCTAGATACTGGTAGTGACTGGATGGAACTATTCAAACTGTGGGATTTGCTGATAAATGCTTATTGTAAAAATGTAAGTAGACAAGTACCAATTTAAAAAGTCAAAGCAAAAAACTTAAGGAAAATTTAAAAAAAAACGTTTTCCTGATGTTCTGTCTAATGAACTGGGTCAGTGTTCAAAATTCATAACGAATTTTCAAGTAAAAAAAGTTTGTTGCCAATATTTAAACTGAAACTGTGCATACCATTCACAGCATTAGAACAAGTAAATGAAGAGTTAGACTAGAAAGTATTGGTGTATTACAGAAGATAAGCCATCTGAGATGGGCCACAACCAACAGGTGTATGTAAAGCAAAAAAAATGTGTCTGCACAGATTTCTCAATTGGATTAAATAGTAGTCTCAAAAAAACAATTACCCATTACGAAGTCCCAAAAAAAATGTTTTTTATGTTGAATGGCAGAAAAAAGTTCAACTTAAAAGACGCTAAAATCAGCTGAAGAAAAAATTCACTGATGAAAGACCTGAAGAACTGTTAAAAATGTAGTACAACATTTTTGATGTGTCAGCACCAAAACAAATCTGGGGAACTTATAAGGACAAGTTCAAAGAGAAGAAAATGCCACAAAGTATGTTGGTGAACTCGCCAGAAAGAGGAAGAGGGGGAGATACTAATACTAAATAAAAAATATTTAATAGAGTAGTAATCTCAAAAGGGGTGGATGTTGTGGAGTCAAGACTACACCCCTGGTAGGTCTATGAACTTGTCCAATGCTATAGAGTTCCAGCTTTTGAGGTTGTGAGTAGTAGTCGTATTGGAATTAGTCTGCATACTAACTATACAGGTGTATGGCAAAAGCCTAAGCATTATGTATATAGAATACTTTAATGAGTTATGTTATCCTAAATACAAGTGTCTGTTATAGGAAGTTATAATGCTACCCTTGGTGATTGCTAAGCTGAACAAAATGGGGGAACCAAAAAATATTAGAAAAAGTCAGCCAGGGTGGTAGCAATTGGGCTTCACCCATTGTGGTGATAAGCAAGCCCAGTGGAGATTTAAGAATTTGTGGCAGTTATAAGGTGAGTGTGAATCACCAGATATGTTTGGATTTATTCTCCTTGCCAATCATTAAAACAGCGTGCCATGAGTTTGCTGATATAAAATACTTTGCTAAAGTTGACCTTAAGTCAGCATATAATCGGATAAAAATTCATAGCAAGTTTCAAGAAGTCACCACAATGAACACCCCTATTGGATTAAGAAGATGAACTCATCTGCTGTTTGAAGCAAAAATGTCAAGTCACATTTTCTAAAAAGCTATCAAGTAAGTTTTAGAGGGGATTAAAAATATAATTGTATATCAGGATGACATCGACATTGTTGCATACAGTAAAGAAGAGCTCAAATATAAAACAGTTTTGAGAAAATTGAATGATGCAGGTATGATAATCATGGTAAATGCGTGTTTAATTCTGAAAAAAATCTTGTATCTAGGCTATCATATATTCAAAGAGAGTATATTGCCAGATGATAAGCTCATTAATAAGATAGCTTCACCCAGAAATAAGGATTTTTTTAGGATTAACCAATTTCTATAACAAATATCTACCTTGTGGAACCATTTAATGAAATAAGGAAGAAGAATACAGTTTCAATGGACAAAAAGCCAGGAGGTTGCTTTTGAAATTAAAAAAAAGGAACTCATAAACAAAATTTACGACCCAGTGAAAGAATTGACGTTAACTACTGATGCCAGCCAGTGACTGTGCTGTAGCTGCAATATTGTCACAAGAGGATCATCCTGTAATGTATTTATCCAAAAAAACTAACATTGGCAGAGGCAAATTATTCGAATATTGAGAAGGAGGCATTGACAATTGTGTGGCGTATGGAAAAAGCTAGAAATCTTTTGCTAGGGATGAATTTTCTATTAAAATCTGATCATAAGCCTTTGGAATTTATATTCAACCCCAGGAGAGAGTTGCCAAAGGTCACTTCTGCCAGGATATTAAGATGGGCGATTAAACTTATAGCATTTGACTTTGACATCATATATATTAAAGGAAATACTTTTCCGTATGTGGATGCATTATCTCGGTTAAATTTTGAGAGTAAAAATGTTGAAGCAAATGAAAATTGTGAGGATAGGATTTTGCACTTAATAGCTACCGGCATATTACCCTTATATTGGCTTAGATTGGGAACTAGGCAAGATCCAGTGTTGAATAGAATTATGGATAGAATAAAAAGAAATACACAGCGTAATTGCTCTATGGCTGAGAAGCCTTATAAAGAGGCAAAACACAAATTAACAATAGAAAAAGGAATTATATGTAATGGAGATATAGTACCTCCTTAGACTCTGAGAAAAAAAGTAATTAAAGCTGTGCATGATGATATACATTGGCTACGTAAATGAGGTTTAAAGTTGCAAGCATGGTGGCCAGGCTATTCAAGAGATGTGGAAGAGTATGTTAAAAAATGCCTAAAGTGAGCATAAATAAAGAAAATAAGATTTACTCTTGGCCAAAAAAAATGGGACTGTGGGCACAAGTACATATGGATCCTGCCTACATTAATGGTATAGGAATATTTATGATATTAGTCGACATCTATTCAGGTTGTCCTGAAGTTATTTAAGACTTAGATAGAAAAGCCACTACTATGAAGGTGGTGTTGAGGATAGTGTTTTTGAGAAATGGAGTTCCAAAAACCTTTGTCTCTGACATTGCACATGTGTTTTGTGAAGAAAGTGTATAGTTAAAAAGTATTGATTGCATTCCATACAAAACACCACCTTACCACATATGGTCAAATGAAATTGCGGAGAGAATAGTTCAAACAGTAAAAATAGGATTAAAAGCATTCTCTCCAGTGGATTGTGATATAGAGAGTTATTTACCCAGACAACTCCTAAGTTATAGAGCTATTCCATGTGTAGGCAGAAAACAAATATGTGCTCCAATTACCATGTCATTTGCAACAAATGAAAGTGTGTGGTACAGAAAGGACAAGTCCTGAAAAAGTGAAGTTTGTGGTGCAAAAGGGATTTAATACAGCTGTGTTAACAAAGAAAGGACAGGGTATACTGGCTCACAAAGATCAATTTAGGACCACAAGAGAGCATGAAGTTATGAAAAAAGAAGCAGAAGAACAGACTACACAAGAAAGGATAAATGAATCCAGCATTGAGAGTGATCAAGAGATATGAAAGTGAAGAACAGGAGAGGGAAGAGAGAATATCCACTTGTAATGAGGAACAATCTAGGGATGAGAGTGACTGGAGATATGATAATTCAAATGAGGAGAATTCATTAAGACCTAGATCTCCTATAAAAAGAAATAAAGAGACTTACTCTGAGAGATGGATGATGTCTCCTAGTGTTGTTCGTAGAAGTCAAAGATCATCTAAAGGTATAAAGCCTCTTATGTTCAGGGAGGTGTAGTGATATGTAAATGAGGTACTGTATAAAAGGCAATATCGTTATACTTACGAGAGAGTTATCTTCTCTTAATGAGACTACATCTGTCAGAGAATACCTATCATAACAAAAGTAAATAAATATTCACAGCTACAGCATCCTTTTCACTATTACAAAAAGAAAGAAGCAGTTTCTTTTTCTTTTTTCTAATTTAAAAAAATGCTTATAAAAATTTAAAATAGGATTTATTTATATTCTAAAATTTGCTAAAACAATGCTTTGCAATTGTAAGATATTAATAGCAGATCTTAAAAGATACTAAGCATACCAATGTATTTACCAAAATTAATTTTTTTTTGTGTATAGTAGAAATTTAAGCTGGACAATTGTTTTTGCTTGAATTGGTTTCCAGAGGAATAATACAAAATGAATTCTCAAATATTCATCATGACTTTCAATTTGAATTTAAAATGTTTCATCCTTTCTCTAAAAGTCTAAGACTGTTACTAGGAAAGTTAATTTACTGTGTTGCACTAGACAATTTTTCTTGTCAGAATCTATCTTTCACCTTTATAAGTCTACCATTTATTTGTGCATTGAATATTGTTATCACATCTCTTCTGGTGCCTATATTGCATATCTCAAGATTCTTGATAAAATTCAAAGAATCTGCAAGGTTATTGGTCCTGACCTGGTATCTCAGCTTCGGTTACTTTACTACTGTTGTAATGTAGTTTTGCAGTTTTGCTGTACATTTTTGATAAATATTTTCATGGCAATTGTTCTGATGTCCTCTCTTCTTTGGTACCTTAACTTCATGAATTTAAGCACAGTACTAGATCAGCAGCTAGGCATCATCATTTTACTATTGAAATTGTCAGGTGGAACCATGTTCTGTTCTAATGTTTCTTCTCTTGTACATCTTACTTGTGGAACTCCCCCCCCCCAACTTCTTGCTCTGCTGTCAACTACAATTTTCAAAAACTTAAATGTAATGTCAATTGTTGTCATCTGTCTTTTTAAATCCTGTTTTTTTTAATTGTCTTTTCTACTCAATAACATTCCCTCAGTTTTTTTACTCTTTGTAACTGCTTGCATCTTAGTGGTATTATTACCTTGCTTGGGGTGAAATGATAATAAAAAAGTGTTTGTTTCATTCTTGAGAATATTACTAGAGATGCTTATCATTGTCATTTGCACCATGAATAGTATAAGTCAGTTTTTCCTGTTATCAAAATTGTATTTTATTTTTTGTTGAGATCACTAATAACATATTTCCAAGACTTTTTGGCCTCCAATCCTCCTCCTCATCATCCTTCAACCTCCCAGTGGTTGGTCAGAACTCCATTAACAATCCCTTTCTACACTTCACAGTCCTGCATTGCTGTCCCCAGATCCCCACTGTCAATTCCTGAGTCCTGGTGTTTGAGAAAGTCAACTTTTTGTGAGAAGGAGGTAGTAGGAAGGATGCCATAGAAGTAAGGATGAGACAACCTCCCTGTTCACTTGGCCTCCAATACTAATACTCAATCCAATAATGTTTAGAAATAAAATATCTTGATATTTTTTATATTTTCAAATAAATAAAATAACGTTTTCTCAGGGTTTTTTTTTTTTTTTCTTCTTTCACTACAATTAAAAACTGATTCATTAAGCTTTCCTACTATGTAGTTGTGAAAAACATGGAATTCTCTATCTTGGAAGCCTGGTAGTTAGGTAAAAAAAAATACTTTAGTAGGTTCCAAATTTCATCAAATAAATCCTATAATACCGAAGAAAAGTATGTTTTATTTCCTTTTATTATTAATTTGACATGTGATGATCGCTTCACTGATGCAAGTTGGAAAATTATTTGTTAATATCTCAAGGTAATATTCCTTTAGAACTTGTTTAACTGTTGTATACAATTACCTTGTACATTTGACAGTCAAGGATTTTGTTCTTTTATACAGTTGATATCACCTTTGCAGTAAATACATTATTGTAGTCATTGAAAGTTAATCTGTGTTGTATACAGTTTTTTTTTTTCTTTTGAAATGCTTTAGACATTTTATAATAAACAACAACATTCTGAGAAAATTAATGAAAATTCCAAAATAAGACCACTGAGATGAAGACTATAAAATGTATACAAGTATACTTCCTGACTGTAGGGAAAATAATTTTTAATAGCATGGAAAGCAGACCACAAGAATATTGTTACTGTCTTTTAAGTAGAACAGGAAATGGCATTTAAAATTAGTCTTGTGAAATTTTAGTAAAACTTAAATGAATAAATGTGCATTGGTTTTAGAAAAATGTTAACAAGACAAAAAAATATTTTTTTCCCAAATTTAAGGAATTTTTTTTAAAAAGTACTTTTTTTTTAGAGTCCTTATCCCTTCAGATATTAAACCACCAAATTTAAATTCAGAATCATTTTAAATGTTTTTTTTTTTTTTTTTTTTTAACAATATTATTAATATTTTATCATCCTCTTTAATTTCAAGAGAGATTTTCATACTTCCAATATATTCAGAATCATTTGAATATTGTCACAAAATTTGAAATTGGTTAATTGCTTTGAATGTTTATTTTAAACATTATTTAGCAATTTAGAGTAATTTGCATGTTTGTAAAATACTTTATTATGCATGTCAGAGTATGAAATGGTCAAATATTTGAAAGTAAATGTCTATTTTAACATATCTTTTTTTCATTTACCATCTCTTTGGGAATATTAACAACTTGTCACTAAAGATGAAACCTGAGATATTGTCACTTTCTATTTCATGCTAAAATACAGCAATATTGTGCTAGTGAAAAATGGAACCTTGTAGAATTTTGCTACTAACAATTTTCTCATGGATGTTTACCATTTTTTTAAAACGCTTATCTTCTGGTAAAATTTAACACATGAATGTTGATGCTGCAGGCAAAGATTTAATAAAATGATTAAAGAACTTTTTAATAATAATGACATTTTTTCATTTTTTATTAAAAAAAATACTGTAATAGCAACTGCATCATGTCCTCTTTTTAATGTGTGTGTGTGGGGGGGTGTCCACAGTATTGGCTGAGGTAGTTTTCTTCCTATTTATGCTGTCTATAAACATGTGATGGCTTCTGATGCTGATTTTCAAGGCAACTAGGTTCTCCCATATGGAAGCTTGATGTAAAACTATTTTATTTCTCATTTTGCTTTATAAGATGAAACACACACACAAACACACACATATATATATATATATATATATATATATATATATATATATATATATATATATATATATATATATATATATATATGCTTAAATCAGGTGGCATTTAAACTCGCACCTGCAGAGGGCTCTTGATTGAAGCATCATCACAATAGGTAGAGAGGAGTGGATATTATAGACAACAGAAGAACTCAAAATTGATCGCTGCATTTAAGTATTGCATTAATGTTTAAGCTTACCTTTAAAAAGTTCTAAGATAATTCTTCTGTCGCCACTTAATTTAAAGATAATTTGATGTACATAGGTCTTTGTTTCTATACAAACAATTATTTTTATTTCATGGGTGGCTTTCACTAGATTTCACAATTAATTTCAATTATTCCTAAATTTATTTCCAAGGCATAAAAATTATTATCATACAAAAAAATTTGTTGCAAAGAATCACATAAAAAAATCACAGTCATGAAAACTAAGGAATCCAAAATTTCAGGATTGCAGGTCACAAACTGGTTTTAATTTGCTCATAGTCTAATATATATATATATATATATATATATATATATATATATATATATAATGTACACACAGACATACACACACACACACACACACACATCTCTATATATATATAATGTACACACAGACATATATATATATATATATATATATATATATATGTATGTACATGATGTATGCGTGGCAACATTATGGATTTTATCTTGATAGCATGAAATGCTTGCAGTTACTTTTTTTCTTAAGTGCAACTAAGAAGAGTTGTACATACATAACTAATTTCTTAATTATTCTCATTCTACTTTTACATAGAATCTTGTTCTCTTCTTTAGTGTGAATTCTTTTATCAGAAGTGTTTTCCATAGCTACAACTCTTTTTATATATCTAATTTATTGTTTAAACACTTTTTTTTTTTTTTTTTTTTTTGTGAAAGTTTATTTGAACACAGACTTTGAGACTGCTTTTAAAACATCATTCACATAACTATTATAAAAGCCTAGAACTAAATGTGCCTTATATTTTCTATTCTCTTAGTGGAGCTGCCAAAGACATGACTGATTTAGAGGAAGTATCGAAAGATACGTGATCGCCTAAGCGTGTGTCGTGCATGGCACATAACTGATTGAATATAATCAAATGTATTTTCTTTCTTAATACTGATTTCTGCAAGAATCTGACCATTTTGTTTGAAATATTTAAATGTTTATTAATTGATTTAATTCTTATTACTGTAATTTCTTGAAAATAATATGCATTTTTTTACCATAAAGTACAGATGATAGTAGGTGTGCATATTATAAATAGGTTTAAACAAAATTATTTTTTCGTTATTGATTTATAATAAATACGTACTTGTTGTTCTAAAATAAGAACGATATTATCTCAATTTTTATTTTAAACCCAACAATAATAATTGTAACATTTTTTGTCAATAAATATATGATTATCAGTAACCACATTTTTTATTTAGCAAAAAAATTAAAAAAAAGATCTATAAAAAGGCCAATTTTGAAGAAAGGATATCAAGTTAACAATATATTGAAATTTTAATTTTCATCATCACCACTTTTTATTATAGAATCAATATCTAAATTGTCATTAAACAAATTATCATTCACAATATTATCTTCGGCCTGTTCAAAATTATCTTCGGCCTCTTCATTCCCTTGCCAAAGGATGTCATCTTCAGAGCCATCCATCGCTGTCGTGAGACAACATTTTTTGAAACCTCTCTTTATAACATCCTCACTGACGCAATCCCAAGATTCCTGAATCCATTTTGCAATAAGTTCCAACTCTGGTTTTTTCCTGTTGTCACCAGCAGTAAAACTGGGAACACCAGAAAACACCCAGTCATTCCATTTTTACACATCTTTTGTTTAAATGGATGGTTGCAGACAACATCCATTACTTGAAGTTGACCAGTCATATTCCCCGCTGGTATAATGACAAGATTAGTCCTCTTCACCTGAAGTATATTCTTCATACAAGACATTCTATGGCATCAAAATGCATCAAGAACAAACTACTACTTCTTGCAAATTCTGTGTTTACACCAAACATTGTTTGTGAGATTCTCATCCATCCACCCTTTTTTACTATCATACCGGCTGGGCACTCAATGTTTTTTGACAGTTATCCATTTAAAAATTACATAAGGGAGCATCTTCTTGTCATCATCATATGCACCAAGCATAACTGTGAACTTATTCTTCTCATTTCCAGTTGTTTTTATTGGAACAGGATTCACCCCTTTGAATTCCAGAGTTTGAAAACAAGGCACATCAAAAATCAAGGGTGTTTGGTCAGCATTTCCAATAAAGCCTAAAGGATAATTGTGCTTTATTTCTTAGCTGAATAACAAAACGCTGAAAATTCAAAAGCTTATCTTCATCATCATCAGAAAACTGCTGGGCTATGGATGTTCTTCTAATAGGTATGCCAAACATCTTTATAAAAACACACCAGTTTGCTGAAGCTTTAAATGTGTTTCCAGGATACATGGTTTTCATCCTTATTTCCACAGTACTTATGGAACATCTACTTGATTGTCTTTCTTTCACAAATTCAGCTAAACTTTTCATATCTGGATATTGAGCTTTTCTTCCTCTACCTATAGCTTTGGCACTTTATTTACACATTTTTAGTTCATTTTTATTTTTTCTCCATAAACGTATGTTAGCCTCATTCAACTCATATTCTCTAACTGCAGCTCTGTTTCCTATTTTTTCTGCTAATTCTATTACTTTTTGTTTAAAATTTGCACTATAACTTGCACATTTTGACAACATTTTGGCAGTAAAATAAAATTTTATATTTATCAGGAAAACTGCATGGTAATCTTCAACATTATTTTAGCTGCTTAGTTTTGATTTTATTCTTAATGTCAAGGTCGACAAAATGTACATAGGGATAGATATATTTCTTAATTTTTGGATCATTTGTTGGGGTGTGTATTAATTATGGGTGTGTATTATTTTTGAGAAATTATGGTATATTTCAGTCAGTTAATTATATTTTACAGTTTTTATATATCTTTTTTTATTTCTTTATATATTTTTGAACTGTTCTTTAGAATCCAATATCTACAGTCTGATTTTTGACAGTTAAAGGAACAAAAAAAAAACAACCTCAAACAAATGAACTAAATGTAAAGGGAACATATTTTCAACTGATAGGTTGAAAATGTATTCGTAATAGTAATATATCGTAGAGATTTTTTCATACCAAAATGTTCTTGTTTTGTCTATGTATACAAGTCATTCCATGTCAAATCAACAACCATCACCAACAGTTTTTTTTTTTTTTTTTTTCAAATTTTGTTACACTTATAGAGTTTCATGATACAAATTGAATGGTACTTATAATACATCTCTAGGTTAAAGTGTTCCCAAGATATGACCATTTGACCTTTACCAAAAAGGTGAATTTTGGAAAATAGTCACAAAGTTTAAATATCAATATCTCAGTTGTTTTTTCACCTACAAAGTTAAATTATATACCATTTTAAAGTACCTAGATAGATCTAAAAGGTGCTATATTTATTTTTTGTTTAAAGGTCAAATAAGATAATTTGACCATAACCTTTGATTTTTCATTTCTCAAAAAGTGTATCTTTAATTTTTTTAAAAATTCTTTCAACCATTGATTTTGTTCATTTTTTTACTGTCTCAAATTTAACATTATTAATAGTAGTTTTTAGTGTTTCCAAGAGATTTTATTTCTTGAATATTGTTTTCCATCCTCATAAATACTTCTTTTAATGATGGCACACAAATTTTCTATGGGATTAATATACGAGGATAGTGTGTCTTCTATTAATTTGGTGTCCATGATTTTTAAAAGCCAATTTTTTTTCTTGATACCTTGATAATGTTTTTGGTTTCTTCTTTATTGTTTTATGATCTCTTCTCATTTCTTCCTGTTTTTTTTCTCAATTTTTAAAAGTTAGTCAAAAACTTTACAGTACCTTGTTTCTCTTCTGAAGTTTTGTATCTAATCTTCATTTGTCTGAAATAAGATATTAATTATTAATATTAACTATTATATACAATTATATAGAAGATAATGAACAATGCTTGAGTTGCATAATAAAGTTTCATATGGCTAAATAAGTTATAAAGTTTCTAATAAAAACAGATATTATCAGGTGAATTTTGTATGGTATATTTATTATATAAATGTAGCTATATCCTAAACACTTTATCAACATCAGTTAGTTAATGCACATTTTATTGTGAAAATATTGTGTTGTATAATAAAATTTGTCTTTGTGCAAATTCTTACAATAGAATTTATCAGAAGGAAATTGTAGTTGACTGAATTTAAAAATTAGTAAATGAGAAAATTTAAATAAAAAAGTGTTTCCTATAAAAATATTACTGAAAATAAGATTAAAAATATTGACTGAAAAATGTTATCATTAGTTTATTTGAAAAATTACTGATAGATATCTGCTTTAGGCTTTTGCTTGACATTTGAGCTAAATAAACTGGATGCTTTCTTTCTGTGAAACTGAAAGATAAATCTAATTAACCAGACTATCCAGAACATACATTACTTATATTAACTACCAAATATGTATTATATACCATTCTGTACTTGTTTAAATTAAATCTAAGCAAATGCAGAATGGCATATAATTTGTCAGTGTTGTAGTATTAACATTAATTGATATTCAATTTTTTTTTTGTTTTTTAATGTTAACCTGACCCTATAAAAAGTTGTCTTAATCTTAATTCTACTGGTCCCACTGTTTTGAACATTGTACCTTCTGGCTTTCTTTAGGCACCAGTCTGTCATATTTGATAATGCTCTTGGAATTTCAAACTGAACAATTTTCAATCTATGGACAAAGACTATTTTCATTCTGCTGAGTATCCTATCAAACTAATTAATTTATTCTTGGGATGCAACTTATCATTCCAATAAATCAGTGTATATAGATTTTACAGAAATTTTACTCTGTAAAAGATACACAGTTAAGCAATGCTTATGTCACTGGTCTATTATCCCAAATATTTTTTTTAGTTTTCTACTTTTACAGTGCATTAAAATATTTATTCAAAATGCAACCTCTACCAAAATAGATATCTTTATAAGCTCAATATAGCTTACAGATGTAATGAGTTGGTCAGCCAACTTGAAAACCCCAAAGCAAGTGGAGGTGGGCAGGCGCGGGAACTGTGATTATTACTCTACCTGCGGACGTCAATGTGGCCAGCTCTCCAGAGACGGATGGTAGCTCAATGGATGAGAGTTCATCCGAGGATGAGGACCCTGTCATCCCGCTCAGAAGGAGTGCCCGGCAGAAGAGGCCTGCCCCGAGTTGCACGGTGTGCGATCATGACAGCAAGACACGGGATGAATCTGGAAATCTGCCACCTCGGAGCAAACGAGTTCGCGCATGTGTGGTTATCCCAATATGTCAAGCGTGCAAGTTGTATATATGAAGATGCAGTCACTAGACAGACGCGACCATCTCTTGAACTGAGAAGCTTTGTGATCTTAAGATCAGGGGGGCGTGTAATGAGTCGGTCGGTCAACTTGAAACCCCCAAAGCGAGTGCAGGTGGGCAGGCGCGGGAACTGTGATTGGTAGCTGGCTTGTTGGTGTTTTGCATAGGTGAGTTACCAAGCTCTATGTAAAGGGCTGGAATGAGGAGGGCAGTTTTCAGTCTCAGAAGTGGAGACTGTGCCAGTCGCTACGACAGCAGGAGAGAAAGAGACGAAATCATTTATTTTTTCATGACACATTCCAACACAAGCTATTTTGGCATTTACTTTGTCTCCAGCAAGATGGCGGAAAGACCAGTCGACATAAAACTGATCTCCGAATTCAGTGGTGATACGAGTGGACAGTCTGTGGTTGAATGGATCAAAAAGGTGGAACTGGTCTGTGAAGATTGAACGGATTCTTCCACTGCGCTTGAAAGGCGGCACCCTTGCTGTGTACAGGCAGTTGAGCAAAGGACAGAAAAGTGACATTGAGCAAATAAAGCATGCTCTACTAACCGCGTTTGGAACTGACCAGTTCGTGGCCTATAACCAATTCCAGGCGCAGCGTCTACGACCTGGCGAGACAGATGTATATTTGGCGGAATTAAAGAAGCTTGCTGTACCAATCGCACCGCTTCCTGAAGAATGGATGACCTGTGCCTTTGTGTCTGGATTGCCTAGTCATGTTAAGCAGAACATCCAGAATGGAAGACATGACGCTTAATCAGTTGTTGACCAGAGCCCGTGCTATCATAATCGACGAAAAAGAGGCTGATGAACCAGTGGCCGCAGTCGTTCAGCCAACTGAAGTCAATGAGGATCTGACCCCAGCCATCCGTTGCCATGGCGATGTCACATGCTATCGGTGCTCTGGGCCGAATCATTTTGCCAAAGACTGCCACTATCAATGCAAAGCAATGCGCAGCGGGTCGGCGCGAAAGGCACATTTCGATCTACGATGTTTCCAATGTCATAAAGTAGGTCACATTGCCTCCAAGTGTCCGGGAAATAGAATGGGGGATGCGACGTCAGCTGTTCTCTTTGCACAGAGCATGAAAGAGGCGCTCCCTGTGATTAAGGTGCGCATCAATGGAATAACGTGTACTGCTTTAGTAGATTCAGGCTGCTCTCGGTCACTCACGAACGGTTCGATTTGTTAACAGTGGAGCAGACAAAAGATGGACGTACTAACGGCTGATGGAAAAGATTTTAGAAGCCGGGGAGTTGGAAACATCAAACTCACTATCAACAACGGTAACCCTGTCACAGTCAGCATGTTGGTCATGGACAGCGCATTATTAGGTTTTGATCTGCTCCTTGGGATGGACATTATTAAGGAGCTGGGCAGCGTACGCATCACAGAGGTGGGCGAAGTCGAGTTTTCTGATCCGCCCATCTGTGCTGCCTTGAGGATTAACGAACCTGACTTCAGTGCAACTTTCGACCAGCACAGGCGCATATGGACCGCAACATGGAAGCGGGCGGGTGGACGAATGCCCACGCCACTGAAAAATAAAATAGCAGAGTACCCAGTTCCAGAGCATATAAGGAAATAATATTTAAAATGAATTGCAGCTTTGGATAGCAAACGGCTAGTTTGTGCTGCACCCGAGGAGGAGTTAGGGCCGCCCGGCGACTGATTCCATTGATGGCAATAGTGCAAGAGAATAATGGGAAAGTGAGACCGGTCATGGACTACAAGGAATTGAATACCTTTGTAGATGTATATATGGCCAACGCAGATATTTGTGCCCAGAAAATTGCGGGAATGGTGACAGCAAGGGAGCAATGTGGCCACCCTCGATTTAAGAAGGGCCTACCTCCAAGTCTGAGTCCACCGATCACTCTGGCCCTTTCAGACTGTCATGGTAAAAGGACAGATCACTCGATTGGGATTTGGTCTTAATGTGGCTCCAAAAATCATGTCAGCGATTATGAATGTGGTCATGTCACAGGATGAGGAAATTCGAAGGGCAACGTCATCCTATATTGACGATGTTTACGTCAATGAAAACGTGGCCTCTTCAACGAGGGTTAAGGAACATCTGGAGCACTTTGGCATGGTGTGCAAGGCCCCAGAGCTGCTACAGGATGGAGCAAATATACTTGGACTACACGTCAGTAGTGATGGAGAAAAACTTCGCTGGAGGCGAGGTAGTGACGTCCTGGAAGTCCCGCCAGTGATCACTCGTCAGAGTACGTTCTCCATGTGTGGGAAACTGGTAGGCCATTTTCCCCATATGTGGTTGGCTCAGAGTAGCGGCAGCAGCCATAAAGCGTAACTTCTGTTTCGTCAGGATGGGATGATGAGGTGCACGACGTTACCCTAAGATGCATGATAACTGAAACTATGGAGAGAGTGATGCAAGACGATCCCATGTGAGGTGACTGGTGTGTTAAGGGGAACAAGCTCACCGTTTGGGTGGATGCCAGCTCGTTGGCCATGGGTGTCGCCCTTGAGGATAACGGGTCCATCATAGAAGACGCCTGCTGGTTACGACCTGAAAATGATGCACAACACATAAACCTGGCTGAACTAGACGTCACTCTGAAGGGGGTTAACCTGGCGCTCCAATGGCAAACAATAGTGCTACACATCGTCACGGACTCAGCATGCACTCAGCGTTGGATATCAGATACACTTAGCGGAAGAGCGCGACTGACCACCACGGCATTGAGCGAGATGTTGATACGAAGGCGGCTCACCACGCTGATTGAAACTATAAAAGAATACAACCTGTCTGTGGATGTAGTGTTAGTTAAATCGGCAGTCAACAGAGCAGATGCATTGACTCGCATTCTGCAACGTTGGTTGGCTGCTGCTCGAAAAGAGTCTGAACCTCTGCAGCTGCCGTGTACGGCTTCTGCGCTCAGTATGGACCTCGAGCGGATCATGAGCATACATGAACAGTGTGGGCATCCCGGGATTAAACGGACGCTCTACTTCTCGAAGATGGTCGACCCGGCAGTCAAAAAGACGGATGTTAGGACAGTAGTGCAGAGGTGCGAGGCGTGCCAGTCAATTGACCTGGCACCGGTGCAATGGCAAAAAGGAAATTTGAGTACTACATGTTTGGAACAGGCTAGGGATAGATGTTATGCATGTTGACAGCCAGCACTATTTGACTATTATTGACTGTGGACCCTCTCGCTTCGCCATTTGGCGACTACTGCACCGGCAAGACACTGCCAGCATAATACGTCAGTTGGAGTCCATCTTTTATGACTGGGGGACACCTGCAGAAATATTGACAGATAATGGTGCGGTGTTTTCTTCAGAGCAATTCTCGCAGTTCTTAAAGAAGTCGGGTGTGCGGCTTCAGTTTCGGTGCGCTTACGTTCCAGCGGGAAACGGCATAGTAGAAAGGAGCCACCGGTCTATAAAAGTGATTGCAGCCAGGAAGCGATGTTCGATCCCCGAAGCAGTCTATTGGTATAATGCAATGCCTAAAGACGGTGTTTTGCCTACAACAGCACTGGCTAACATGGTGCACGCCTATCACTTACAGCTGTAAGGCATTGACATCGCAATGGCTCCGAGCGACGTGCAAGCAAAATACAGAATTGGTGACGTAGTGTGGGTTAAGACCCCGCACAGCAAGTGTATGGACAAGCTTAGAATGGGGCATGTTACCGAGATTATCAGCCTGCAGTCAGTGCGGGTTGATGGCGTGCCTCGTCATGTTAAAGACTTGCAGCCAGTTGTAGGGTTAAAACCGTCACCAGATGATAAAGTGACTCTGAAGATGGTGCGCGAGTGGTGTATTTAAAGTCGGATCCACTGAGTTTTACCTCAAACATCAGTACTCTTCTACCTGCGGACGTCAATGTGGCCAGCTCTCCAGAGACGGATGGTAGCTCAACGGATAAGAGTTCATCCGAGGATGAGGACCCTGTCATCCCGCTCAGAAGGAGTGCCCGGCAGAAGAGGCCTGCTCCGAGTTGCACGGTGTGCGATCATGACAGCGAGACATGGGATGAATCTGGAAATCTGCCACCTCGGAGCAAACGAGTTCGCGCATGTGTGGTTATCCCAATAGGTCAAGCATGCAAGTTGTATATATGAAGACGTAGTCACTAGACAGACGCGACCATCTCTTGAACTGAGAAGCTTTGTGATCTTAAGATCAGGGGGGGGCGTGTAATGAGTTGGTCGGTCAACTTGAAACCCCCAAAGAGAGTGCAGGTAGGCATTGAATACAATGTAATATTTTAGTATTTTTTATGATTTTTTTTTTTTTTTTTAACTCTTTGCATTACCTCAATTGTTCAACATTAAATTGCCAATTTAAACTAACTGAATTTAAGAAATCCACAGAAAAAATTATATATTTAATAAAAATATACTTGTTACCTTTTTAAAAGTTTTTTTTTTTTTTTTTTTTTTTCAATTTGATCTTAATTGAAGAAATGTTTGCCTCAAAGAAAATAGTCTAGATACTTTAATCAAGACAAGTGAATAAAGTTTTCATCTTTAATTGATTCAATTTTAATTGCCTATTTTTTATTAAACTTCTCTGTATTTTAGTGGTAATGTCACCTTGCTTGGGTGAAATGATTAAAAAAAAAAAAAACAAAACTTCAGGGTCAGCATTATCATGCTGCAAAATTTGACACCAAACTGGATACTGTTTATGATTTGAATGCACACCATTTCAAACTTGTCTAAATATTTGTGTATTAATTGTTTGGTTACTTTGTAGGAAGTTCTGATATATCAGAGCAACCTTATTCCATCAAATATACATGCACCATAACCTTTCAAGAATTATTCTATAGTTTCACTTGTTTTGGTTTCCCATTCACATCCATCTTTTATACAAATTTTCATGTTATAACAACCAATATAATACTGTTATAAAGTACATCTTTTATTACAAGTGATGACAGGGAAAAAATTGTACCACTGTGAATTAGTGTAGACATTGGTATATAAATTTTTTGTTTCTTATTCAGTTCAGATTCAAAATCATTCATTGAGCTTCTTTTTAATTTTTCTTAAATGAGTATTTATGATTGTTATTAATGCATGAGGTTTTAAGATTATAGTATTTTCATTGATTAGTTTTTTTAGATAGTCTTCTCTTATTATTAAAATTGGAAACTCTCTTTACATATTTTTAAAAATGAAATTTTCCTCTTCATTGGCCCTTGCTTTCAGATTTTACATTCCTCAGTTTCATTATGGTCCAACTTGTGCTAGTATGAAACATGAAAATCACTTGTTGAAAAAGCTTTTCATACTCACCTAGAAATGTTGTTAAAATTAATGGAATAAAATGTTTATTAAATAATCAGATAATAATATTTGAAAATAAAATATGAACTAAAATAATCCAATAATCAACATTTATCATAAATAACAAACCTTAAAATAAATGTTGAACAATCTATGCATCATCTAAATTTCAAGAAATAAAACTTTCAAAAACCATTTTACATTTAGTAAAAGACCACTAACAGCAAAAACAACTTTTAAACAACAAAAAACAAAATTTGAAACTAACAACTGTATTGTCTTTCACAAATTTACAGTTCAAATTGTTCTTGTTAAATGTTTTTATCTATTGGAAAAGTAAGTTCAAATTATTTGCAAATGAACTTCGGTTTTGCTGACATCCTTGCAGGCATGTTAAAAAAAATAAGCCCTTTAAGCAGGCACATTGATTACAGTTTCAAAGTGTTATTAATCACAAAGATTAATTTACCCCTATAGATTTGTAATCTTTATTGCTCAACTTATATACTACTTGTTTAAACATATCTTTTTATATAAACTTAACTTTATTTGGATTATGTCTAATGCTATTTTCCAGTTATTAAATGAATTTGCTTTATAATATTTTATGAACAACTGTACTTGAATATTATACATAACTACTATTAATTATTATAAAGCCTAAATTAATTTTTTTGTATTTTACTTAAGTTATTCTTTACATAAATTTTGATAATTTTGCCATCATTTTTAATGAAAATCGTCTTTTCTTTTAACTTGTGGTGAGTAACTTTTAAACCATTAAATCAATTAAAACAGACATGTCTTTGCCCATTGGTTGTCCACAGATTTCTTTCCTTTCATTTATATTTTCTCATTTAAAAATTATTTTTTTAAGTTCTGAATCTTTGACAAAAATCTGACATCTTTCAAGTATTTCAGTATTGTTTTCTAAAAATGATATGACCATTCTTCATGAAATATAAAAAAATGTTTCAATTAATCCTAACACAAACCTTAATTAATTATTTAGATATTTTTTAAACTATATTTTAAAATAAACTACTTGTCAAAAATACATTTCTTTCTTGTCTTGTAATTTGTGAAAGGGTTAAATTGATAAATTTACTTACTTGGATACTTGTTAGCTTAACAAAATATTTGTAATTATATTATCTATGTATGTATCAGTTTGCCAAGCCATTATATTCTAAAACAATGGTATATTTTTTTCAGTAATTTCTTGGAAAAATCCTTTTTTTTTTTTTTTTTTTTTTTTTTTTTTTTTTTTTCAAACCGACATGATTCATTTGAAAACTCATTTGCTTAAAACTTTTTTTTTTTTTTTTTTTACAGTTGTCCAACAACCAATTACCTTCCTGATTATATAAATATTTGTTTTTTAAATTTCTGTGATTAAGTATTATTATTATTCCATTATCCAGACTAATATCCTGATCCTTATGTTGATCATTTACCTGATGAATTCATTCAGCTTCCTTCATGCATCTGTTGCATATAGTAATCTTTTAATGGTGTCCTTTCTTTCACCCACAGCTTTTGTTTTTCTTTCCTGTTTTTGTTTCCACTTCAATGAGAGCAAATCATACATTTAGGTGACAGGTTTGTTTTGCACCTAAAATTAGCAAGTCTGGGATAAAAAAAAATACACACTATGCTGAAAACATAAAAAAATACATGTTAATTTTTGTGCACTGGTCTTTGAGGAAGTCATTGTTGTATGTATGAGAAAACTTAGAAACCATATTTTTACATCATCATCTTTATCATTATTATTATTGTCATTATTATCATCGTCATTATTATTGTTGCTGCTGCTGTTGTTCTTGCTGCTGCTGCTTTTGAAACTGTCTAATGCCTCATTAACACTGTGAGGTGTTTTTTAGTACATTTTAAAGCTAAGCTATAGAATATTGTTTTTTTTCCCTTGTCGGTTTTTACTTGTATTTATGTTGCTTCTTGCATCTTTAAAATTTGTTCTAGTTTTGTTCCCTCTTGAAGAAATCTGTTAGTATTTTGTTTTCTTGATTGACAAGTAACATTTTAGTTGTATAAAGTGTACCTGAAATCTGTCTCTGTTTAAAGGAAGTTCTATGTTTTTATTTCTTTAGCTTAGATTTGAAAGGTTTGTTTTATAGTCCGCTTCCTTCTTTAACCGAGTTAGCAATCACTTCTTTCTATCAAGTGTGATGAGCATTTGTTTTAATGTTGTAAATAAAGCCGTAATATTAATCCATAAAGACAATGTCCAACTTTCAAGATGTGGGATTTTAGTTCATGTCCCATTGAAGCATATTTCTTTATTTCCAGTATATGCTTAAAAAAAAAAAAAAAAAAAAAAAAATTTGTAACCTTATATTGTGATGAAGAGTATTAAGGTGAAGAAAAAACTAATCAATAATTAATAGTAAAACTGTAATTTACTTTTTATCCGACCTTGTATTTTGAGTACTTTTTATTTTCAAGAAAAAGAGAGAAAAAATATATCATTGTAATTATATTGCTAGTAAATTTTTCAAAGTTTGGTTGCTTTTTTGCTAAATCAGTCAATTGTATATTTTTATGATATAAAATAACTTCTAGTGAAGTTTCCAGCTTTATCAAGTTGTTAGAATGTTTGTTTATTACTATAAACACTGTAATATTGTTTTATACCTTTTCTAAGATGCAAAAAGAATGAGCGTTTTTCATAATTTTATGTTTAATATTTTTAATGGATTAAAAGTAACTGATAAACTGCATTATTTTTAACATATTCAGACTTTTAAAGATTCTTTGCTCTTCACTCTAGCATTTGATAAAAACAATTATAGATGTATCAAATTTCATTTTAGCCTGTTTTTATTTTCACTGATCTTGTACTGCCTTGTGTTTTATCTGTTTCAAACATGTCCTCATATTATTTTATTTATATTTTCAAGTTTGTGAAGCCATAAATATAGTATTTATAAGTATAATCATCATAAAGTACATTTTACAAAATGTAACTTAATTATAAGATTTAAATATGAATTCGCAGTGGTTAAAACTGGTCATGAAATAATTTAGCTCAATACTTTTCTCTTCCATTGTGCATGTGTTGACTTGGTGGATTGAAAACATTTCCCTGAAAATTAAGGCATGGCTCATGTCTTTTATGCAAAGTATCTATTTTGTAAATATTATGTTTTAATACATTTCAATTAATATTAGAATTTGGGCTGTAATTAAAAATAATTAAAACTGTCAGCTTGGGCTTTTTTACATATGTGCACACCATAGAACTGTGCTCATTTACGATTTTAAATCAATATATTAAAGACAGAAAACAATTTTTTCAGAATTTTCATAGTGGCACACTGAAAAAAAGATAGTGTCTAATATATCAACTAGCTCAGCTCATTTTCAGTGTTTCATTCATTAGTCATTAATCTTTAAAGAGAAAGACTTAAAATAGATAGAGCAAAAAATCAGGGCAACAAGTATCACAAAGAATGAATTCAGTACTCTGAACAACCTTCAAATATTTTGTTCTTGAAAGTTATACTTTTTTCTTTCTTTCTTTTTTCTTTTTTTAAAATAAATTCATCCCAAGCAAAGCAATAATGCTACTAAGACACATGGGGCTACTGGGAGTGAAAGAAAATAGGAAGACTTTGGAAGAAAATGGAAACCCAGTGCTAAACAGGTTGTGATACAATTAAATCTTGGTTTGGTTTGTTTATTTAATGGCATATCAACTACATATGGGTCATTTAATGCCAATTTTTTTTTTTTTTTTTTTTTTGTGAGCTTTCTTGGTTTTTTTGTTTTCTTCCAATAATGTATTGCTGGTAATTTTTTCTAATGTACTTTTATATTTTTGTTTTGATCCCAGTCACTATTTGCCCATAGCTGGGATCCTAACAAGTGTTACCACTCTGGATCAGGGTGAACCTAAGAACAACAGCAATTAAGAGGTGGTTCCACACTCCTCAAAACCTACAATCCCCCAATCAGAGTCTTTGTTGCCAGATGTAGTTTATCATCATACCCAGGATGTCAAACTAAATCTTGCTATGTATATCCTGTTTTGTGTGTGTGTTTTTTCCACATTTCTAGGCATCAGTTTTTCTACACTCTCCAAATCTTTTGCTCTCATTAAATTTTGTAAAAATGTACATTTAGTATTTTTATGTAATATTATTCATTGACAATATAAAAACATGAAACATTACTTTTCTTTAATGAGATTTTTGATTCTGTTTTGGAACTTGGTATTGCTGAAAGTAGCAGAGAATTCTTTAAATTTTGACCAATCACTTGAGATTTTGTTTTAAATCTATTTTATAGCTGAAAATTCTTGTTCAAATTTGCATGTAGCAAAACAATATAATTCTGAACAAATTTTCTTAATTTTGGAAAATATTTACAGGGTAATTATTGCCAGACATTAATAATGTCAGAAGTGATTGAGGAGAAAGTCATTAAATCTGTATGTTACTAGGGATGTGATATTTTTGTTTACTAAATGAAAATAGGTTTATTATTAGTCTTTTTCAGAAAAATCTTGAAGAAAAAAAGAAAAAGCTTTCAAATGATTCTTGCAATAATTCAATGTTTTCTTCATTGTTTTGTAAAATTACCATTATTTTCAATATATTCATAAAGTTTTTTTGAAGTGCAGATACCAGCTCAAATCTTTATATTTTGTGAAGGAAACAATTTCACTTCAATCTTGAATATTGATATTATTTATTAATAAACAATCAGTTTTTGTTCTTTAGTTCTACATTTAAATCATTGTAAAGACTGGTGATATCAACTAAATAAACTAGTAGTTATCACAAAAAGGGCTATTTCTTCAACCTGAACATTTTTCTCTTTCTAGAAAGTTATAAGTATTTTTCAATTTGCAAAATCTACTGAGAACCTGTTCTTTCAAAATCCAACACACCTTGCAATGAAAGCTGAGAATTCCATATTTCAAATCTAATCTTTCTCTGAATTCTTTGTTCAAAACTTTTTTCTCTTAATGATACATTTCACAACCAGTGACATATGTTGCATTCCTACACAATTGTTCTTGGTGTATAATACAAGAATATTTTAGTAGAGATTGTAATCCCAACAGCTTGGTCCAAATGTCATCAATGGTACTCTGTTGATTCAAATATTGATGAGTTTGTAAGAATCTAATTCTAGATATTCCTAAGCATGATTTTACTTTGTTGAATATATTTCATCCTCTTCTATGAAACTATGCAAGTTCAGTAACAGTTTGAAAGACATTAAAATTCCTCTTATAAATTGGGCTACATCAAATATGTCAGCAGATTTTATCCAAGGCTAAGGGAAAGAAATTACAATCATTTATGAGACCTTTCAGTTCCAAACAAACACCGTGAGAGAGTTCTTCAGTACATCTTTTAACTGTTTTGATAGAACAATTTTGTTGTCTTTCCTTTTGATATTTTTATCAGCAACACATGTAAATATTTGGATGCAATGCTTAACAATTTTGCTTAACAATTTCATCTACATCTGAAAAAAAGAAAAAAACAAAATCTTTAGTATTTTTTTAGCTAATGCTAAAGCAATCTTATTGGACACCTCAGTCATCACCACTTTTACAGCATCTTTTTAAAAATATATTTTCTTTTTTATTTCTTTCTTTTCCTTAATCACGTATTCTTTTTCTAACTTGTAACTAAACGCTAATTTCAGTTTTCCTTCCATTTCAGTATAATGTTGTATTTTATATCTTGTTGTGTGAAAAATATTTTCACAAACAATACATAATGATTTTCCTTAAGGACTTGCTACAATTTTTTCTATTGTTCATTGAATTCATAATTACTATAATTTTGATTTACTTTTCTTCATTTTTCTTTTTCTTTCTTATTGTGATAAGTAAATTTTGAAAAAGACAACATTTTGGAAAAAATAGAAAGCTGCAAATATTCCCAAAGAATAAATAAAGCACAATTCCATAGCATACATATGTCAATTGTAAAGTGATTAGCAAAAAGGCACCATATTGTAATGCACCACTTTTAGTACATACATCATTGATTGATCATTCATTTACTCTTATAAATGAATTGTGCTGAAGTTGTTGGACATTAAATTCTAATCTCTCATATATGCCTTCTAATTTATTTTTGTTTGTCTTCATGCAAGTGAGTTTTTTTCACAGTTGCCTGCTCTTCGAATTTTAAGATATTTTCTGAATTACATTAAGAGCCAAGTCCCTGCAAAATTAAATATTTAGAATAAATTTTATCTCATAAAGGATCTGTCTGTATCTCAAGACACATGGCTCAGTGGATAAAGATGTTGGTTAAATCCAGTTACAAGACCCAAAGAGTTGTGAGTTCAATACCAAGCCACAGTAGTGGTGAACCAAAACTTGGAGAGTTGAGTTAAAGGGAAATAACTGAGACATCTGGAAGAGGCATGGCACGTGAAACTAGAACAATCTACCCCAGTGGACAAAATATAGGGTTTGGCTCAAATTTCTGATCACTTGAAGAAGGCTAGAGCGTACAACAGCCAAAACATTGTGAATATGGCAATGAAAATGAGGATAAGAGTCCGAGTAATGTAAATAATGCAAGTACTCATAAAGGATATGCATTTTTTTTAAACAGCACATTATACATGAAGTATTTTGTTAATTTTTTTATAGATTTACTTATTTCTTTGCAAAGTATTTTATTCATTTTATTGAAATCTTCAGAATGTTTTCTTACAATTGCTATAACTTAAAAATTTTTGTTGATGAAAGTTAAAACTTATTAGAAGGCAGATTTCAGATTTGGTTTGCATGTGTTAAAGTTCAACAGGCCGTTACCAAGACCTTTGGTAACTAGGTTTAGAATTAGAGTACAGCTCTATGTGACTCCTTTTTTTGTACTTGCAACTGGTTGATTTATCTAATTGCCAATGATGAATGTATGATTGCATCCTTTTATTAAATATTTGATAATGTATGTATAATATATAATTTGGATAAATTATTTATAAGGAACACTCCATATAGTTTAATGTGGCCAGATTCTAAAAGACTTTTATCAAACTTTACTATTGAACATTAGAATGTTATGTGATATTTTTCTATTGTGAGTTCTGTATTTTAGAAAGCTGTCAAATAACATTGCCAGTTTGTAAACTTTCTCATAAAAGCAATAATTAAGATTTGTAAATAAATCAACTTTAATAAGTAAATCATGCTTGAATCTCAATGCCTTAAAAATATTTCTCTGTAGTTTCTGTAGAAGAATTTGGTTTATTTACTTATAATAAATCAATGAGTTTCTTTAAATATATATATATATATATATATATATATATATATATATATATATATATATATATATATATATATATATATATACTTATTGTAATTTATTGATATTTGAAATTATTTCTCCTTAAACATGGGTAGCATTGTATAGTGCAAGCTTTATCTGCTAGATTATTGTTGATTATTTTTATTCCAGAGAAAAACTCTCAACCTCATTAAAGAGTTTGTTTTCGTATAAGATCAGCCAAAGTAATATTGTAGATCATTGCTAGCATTACTGTTGCTGCCATATTGTATAATGACTATCACAGAGTTCCATTTAGTTTTATGTACTACTCATTGTTTTGGTTTATAATCAAGAGTTTTCTGTGTTCTACTTTTACATGCATAAAACTGTTTCAAAATATATTACTATCTGATGGTTTTTTTTTTTTTTTTTTTTTTTTTAGCATTAAATAACATTTTTAATTATTAAAATGTTAGTTTTACTAAAGGCCATAGTTTTTCTACTAAAACTTGACATTTAGTTTTTTTTTTTTTTTTTTCACTTTCAATTAATTTGATTATATCATCATATATTAAAAGTAAATTGCTTTAATATAATTATTATTTCTTCAGGTGATTGGAATTTTAAACTGAACCCTTTATTTCATTTACTGGGGTAGAAGGCCGGAGCATGCAACAGCCAAAACTTCATGAATATAGCAACAAAGATAAGGACAACAGTCCAAACAATGTAAATAGTGTAAATAATTATAATACCTCTTCTCAGATATATAGACAGATAATTCAATTTGCACCTCTGATTTGGATCTAAAAGTAATTCAGTTATTTCAAACAACTCTGGACCACTTTCTTTGATTTTGATAAAAAAAAACATTGTGAAAATACTTATTGCATGAAGATTTCTTTTTGTAAACAAAAAAAAAAAAATAAAAAAAATTAAGCTAATTTGTCTGCTTGGATCAAGTTACCCCAAAACAATTTATTTTGGATCATTGACTTTATGGGATTTCTAATGTTACACTATTTTGGAAGAAAATCTTTGTTATAATGAGTATTGCTATAGTAACACTAAAATATTTGATTAAGGATTAATTATTTTAAACACCTTAAAGTTCAATGTTAAAGCTGTTTTACATGACAGTGTAAACTTCAACATGTCAGTTATCTGAAACCAAGAAAAGCTCTTTTTGTTGGAAATAATTTTATTTTTACATAGTTTTTTTTTTTGTTGCTTTGTTTAGTCAAGAAGAAAGTAACACATTTAATATATTGAGGGCTTATAGGATCACAGAGACAAATGTTTGATTTGGAAAGGTGTTTCTATTTGGGTTGGTAAGGACTTTCTCTAAAAAACGAGAGTGCTACATCATAAAAATATGAGTTGGACTAAATCTATAATTTACCTGACAGTTTTTTTTCTTTTTCAGTTATCACTTAAATGTTCATTTGTTTTCATATTTGTTGGGAAATCATATTTAGAAAAGTTATCAAAAAATAATTGTTCAGTTACAGTTTCAGATCACTTAGCATGGAAATAAATCCAAAAGAAAGTCAGTTTTCCATGTTTTTCTATCTTTTTTCCTATTTTCTTAGCATCAACCTCTATCTTTCTTATCTAAAAACTAAAGGTAAAAGCATCTTCATCTCTGATATATAATCACTTAGAAGAGTGTACTAATCTAGTAACAGTTCTCTCAAGGTGTGAAACTGGAAAGAAAAGATAAATTCCTGCTTAAAATTGTCATTTTAGAGATGAAAGTATCAATGTGTATTATATTGTTTTCAGTTTTCCTTTGTAAATGTTTGGATATACTCAGTTTGTTTGTATTTGGTAGTATTATAGCTTTTAACCTCCTCTTAGTATTATTCTCTCTTACTTAAAAAAAAAAAAAAAAAAAAAAAAACACTGTGTGTGTGCACGCACGCCTATGCACGTGTTATTACAAAAAAAAAAAAAAAAACAGTCTTGTACTTTCATTCTGTCCAGAAGATTCCAATCTAGCAGGCAGACATTAAATATAATTAATATAATAATAATAAGATATAACTCTATATATTTATTATTATTATTATATGATTAAGAAACAAGTAGGAAAACCTTAATAAATTTATCATGTTTTGTTATTTAATTTGGCTTCATCAAAAATCTGTTTGAGAAATGAAATGCAGAATTATGTTTCAGTTCTTTTATTCTGTTGTTTTATTTTCATTGCTTGTAAAGACATCACATGTATATCTCAGAGTCTTTGTGTTTATGCTTGATTTTTGAAATGTTAACATAATTTAACTGTGCATTATAAATTGGCTTTATTAGTATATTTTATTTTCATTGCATGATAAATATGACAAAACTTATCTGAAGTGAATGCATAATACTAGGTTACATTATTAAGTAATAATATAAACTGTTGTCTTTTGTTCATATTTCCTTTTCTTGGAAGTGGAAGCCACCTAAGTACTGATATGTAACATTTATTAGATATCAAATCATAAATTGTTAATGACATTTAGAAGAAAAACATTTTATAATTTTCTTGCACAACTTTTTTGAGGAGATATTAGATAAAACCTGATTGCCTGTTTCAAGCTCATTTATTTTTTATTTTTTTTAAATGTTTATCTTATTCATTAGTTTTCAAAATTTCATTTTCTCCTTGAAGAGTATATTTTCAATGTTTTCTTATTTAAGGTTTATAAAATGTTTTAATAAACTGTATTTGAGTTTCCATTGTAGAATAATGATGAGGAAGGCAGTAGAAAATAGTTTGATCCTTTATATATATATATATATATATATATATATATATGTGTGATGTCTCATGTTATCATGTTATCTTCTGCTGTGCTAATTTTAGTAAATTGCTCCATTCCTTATTTATTATAGTGAAGAAGGAAGTTTCACACTTTCTCTCTATTTGATTGTCACATTCTCTAATTGTTTTCAGATAAAATAGCATTTTTTGTAATTGTTTTTTAGTTTCTCAGACTATACAGTTCAATGGAATACAAAGGATGGTATACATAACTCTAGGAACTCAGAGTACAAGTACATTTCTTCATGCATAGAGAAGGCATTTTTATTTTAAATTAGCAGATTGTTTGTATGCTAATTGTATATGTTGTACTGCTTTGAAATGGAAAAACATGCTGCATGTTGTTATCAGAAATGGAAGAAAAGATATTGTCCTATATAATTACATTAAGACTAGAACAGGTCTCTTTTCTATTTACAGAATTGTTCATTCTAAATCTATTTTTAATGAAATACTGCAATGTGGCTCTAATCACTAAAGCATTTTTAATTTAAAGTAATATGAAGTAACCCTGCTATAATAATGAGTTTAATTTGTTGGTTCATAATACATATTAGGCAATCTTGAGACAAAGATCAGCTGTTGTAGGGATTTCAGAAATATATACAGGGTGTTCCAAAAATCACCATACCTAAGAAAAATTAACACTTTTCTAACAAACTGTAATTTTATCCACAAAATATTGTTGCTATTATTTTGAAAATATATTTGGATATGCCTTTTTCATTCATGGTGAACTTTTGTTGACACAGCTGGTGTTATTCATGCCATTGCATTTTGAATGCATTCTTATAAATGATTCATGTTTTGTGTCTTCTGATATATCTTAGCTTTCAAGTGTCCCCCCCACCCCCAATTAAATACCTTTCGGCTTGCTCAGTTAATGTTGAAATAACTTTTATAATGTAGGTTTTGATGATTCACTTTTTCAACAACATAAAAATTGTTTTGATCAATAAATAAGATCCCAGCTGAACAGTTTGCATCCCCATCCAAATTATTTACTGTTTATTCAGAAGATTTCATGTTTTTTTAGGTCATCTTAACTATGATGCTCTAACATTTATATTTTTGTTTTTTATGGATGCAACATTTTTTCTTTGTTTGTTATGTGATTGATACTTGATTGTTATAATGTGATTGATACTTGATCTGCTAAAACTGTTTTCTGCAGGCAACTTTTATGTGCTTTTAGAAAGTATTTTTGTAAATGTTGCTAACAGCATATTTGTTGTATCTTCCTCAGTGGATGTTTAAGGATGACTGAATCTTGGTTGATCTGTAACACTTCGTCTCTTTAGGAACTTGAAATAAGTTTGGCATCAGCATCTTCTATGATGCACTTAATGTTTACCATTGAATTACATTGCAGTCTGGGCCATTGTTATGTTTCAAATAATCTTAAACTTGAAATCACTATGCATGATACTAAATTTCAAAGTGAATCTGAAATTTGTCTCTACACTAATTTGTAATCTATTTCTGAAACAGACATTTTCGGATCCTTATTAATATACACTGATTTCTTCAGACTAATGTATAAATTTTGGTTGTCATTGTCATAATGTTTTATCCTTTGTACCCTTTGACTTCCAAACAAAACTACTAACGCCAACTATATGGCTGAGATAAGTAGATGGTCTTTCATACTCTGGCCTCACTAGGAAGATGTGTAAATACTACTGGACTATATGAACTTTATTATGAGACCTTTAGTACAATTCACAACATAAAAATAAACTCGACTTCCTTGATGCACTCATAGCTCATACAGAGTATTGGTTCAAGACATTTGTATATCATAAGCCAATATTCACAGGACAATAACTGAACTTCAGTTTTCAGCATCTGTGCAGCATGAAGAATAGGATCATTTACTACTTACAGCAATCAAATGACTACCTAGACACATACCAACAGATAATGATTGGTATTATTAAATGCTCTCAGAGCAACAACTATTCTACAAACATAACATCAGGTTCTACAAGCAGAGATATAAGGGACAAGAACAATGATTTCAAACCAACTATGGTCAGTCTACCTTATATTAGAGGCATATTGTGAGTATAACAACCAAGATAAGCATGCTGATCCAAATAGTAAGGCATATAATAATTCCTCATATTAAAAATTCTTATATCAATTATCATCTGTGCTTAGTTCCTAACTAGAGATCAGACTTCAAAGAATCTGAAAATGTTTGTCTAAATTTTTAAGATGAAGAATTACCATTAAACGGATTTATTCAGACTAGTATCCTCATTTATGGTGGTTATTGTCACATTTCAGCTTTTGCACTCTCTGATCTTCTTCAGCTGTGTGTTGTAGTTTGTAACCTTCTATGAATTTCAAGCCAAACCCTTTATTAAATCTAAGGGTAGATTATTTCTATTCTACTATCACATACTAGAGGACATCTTATATCACTTAATTATGTTTAATTAAATCCTTGTGATATTGCTTGTCTCTTTCACTGAAGCAGATTGATATTTTTGCACTACCGTACCAAAAGACTGAACTTATGACTACTAGTTAACTTATCTTCTTGTTTGAGGTTTCTTAAAAAATTCATATTGGAAACTTGAAATCTAATGTTGTTTGTCTGCTTCTTTAACTAAAGTATATGCATTTTATATTAACTGTAGTGTAATTAGAGGCTGGATTAAAAAAAAATATTAAGTTTAATGTTATTTCTTTCTCAAAAGCTCATTTCTATGTTAAGACTACTGAGGTTATTTGAGCTTAGCATATGTGTTGACTCTTTCAATTGTTCATTTTCCAGTGTTGTTCTCTATCTATCTATTTTAATTTCATTCCATAAATGTTGGTGACACCTCTTCCCTTTTCTGCATATATGATCAGCCATACCTGGTTTCATCATCTCTTCTGGATCATGCCTTTCCCATTTTCTTTTAGCTTATGCTTTTAGGAGATAGCTTAATTTACCTTTATATTTCCTGTTTTAATTTCATAGAATTGAATATAAGCAATTCTTAGTTATGTTCTCTTCTGAGAGAAACTTGGTTAGGGAGAGATACCTCTGAAGGGGAGAACTGCTTTTGAATACTGCCTTATATATGGACTGCAGATTTTTAAAATCTTTTCCAACATCCTTTGGATTGGATAAAGAATTTGGTTCAAAATTCTGAAGTTACCTCATATAACAAGACACCTTAAGGAAGCCAGAGAGTACAATAGCTAAAACACTGAAATATTACAACCAACATGAACTTATTGGTAAGACATAAAAATGCAGCTGTCCATACTTTCTTTAGGAAAATATTTTTATAGTTTTTGAGATAATTTCTAAGTGTATCTAAAAAAAAAGTTAATGCTATTTGTGTAGTTAAAACGTTAATTTTTTTTCTATGAATAAAAACTTAAACCACTTTGTAGATTTAAGTAGCCTCATGAGCCATTTTAGTTTTGATTACACTGTCTTGTTTTTTGTTTTCTTTGTGCCGATTAGCTAAATAAAAATAACCAACCAAATTTAGTGGATTACTTTTTTTTTCAAATTATTATTCCTAAAAAAAAAAAAAAACAATGATTCTCTCATCTCTTAAAAAATATTTGCATATTGTCTTTATCAGATATTGAAACGATAAGCTCACTGCCAAAATTTAATCATCAGCCATGATAGAATTTAATTTTTCTTCAATATATGTTTGGTAATAAATTTGAATAATTATTGATGCAATTTAAATATGTCTCCTTTGAATTTTATTGTAGATTTTCAAAACTTGAATATTCTGATGAACAGCATGAACTTTACACGATTCCTTTTATTATTGAATAAGAGAATATTAGATTCTATTAATATTATTTTTTAAATACATTTTAGGATTCAGTATTTTCTTTCTTTTTTTTTTTTTTTTTTTTTTTTTTAAATGTGCCAAAGAAAACCTTGAAAGTCTTAGAAATAGCTTATCTAAAGAAAAATTGTTGTGTTTAATTCCTAACTAGAAAGTAAAGTTTAAAGGATCTGAAAATGTCTTTCTATTTTGGAAATAGTTTAAAAATCAGTGAGGATGCAAACTCTGGATTGGCTTTAAACCTTTGTATCATGTAAAGGGATTTTGGGTTTAAAATTTTCTGCATAAACAAAATATGAACTAATTCTGTTTTCTTCCCATATCTCTAAAGCAATGGTTAGAAATTTAGCTTACAATCAGTAGCTTGTGATACCAGCATACAAATATTCATAAGTAATTGTCATTTATATAAACAGAAAAAATGGTTAAAACCCAGCTTATTCTAGATTTCTGGTTAAGAGTGCCTATATGATAAAACTATAATCTTTGTTCATGTGATGGTGAAAAAGCTTTGATGTGATGTGAATTTTTTTTAGCTTTGTAGTAGATAATTAATTGGGGCATCTTTTCTGGTTTGTTTTGTTTTTTATTATCAAAATAATTTTGCAAATATTAAGCATTGAATGTAAATATTTCTATTTTAACTGTATACATTTTTGCCTCAGGCTATTATTTCACATGAGCTATAATTTTGGGTTATTTTTTATGGGAAGCAAAAATCCATTTTCTCACTATTATTGTTGCTCATTAGAGCATCTTTTACTCAATGGCATGACTTCATTAGGTTGCCAGATATTCAATTTAAATGTTTCCTAAAGCAATAGTTTATTTACAAATTTTCTCAATATATATTGTGTGACTGAATATTTATATTCATTTTTTGTGGCTTATCAACCCTTTGCACATTATTTAAAGCCAGAAAATATTTTTAGATTTATAAGATTTTTTTTGAGATAATAATTTAAGGATGAATTTAACCTATAGCTAGGAGAATAAGTGGATTCATAACTTTCCCTAGGGTATTTGCACATAAGTGAATACAACAACCCCAACTGGAATTGGAACTCTGCTGCACTGTTTTCCAATTTTGAGCCATTATCCATTACACCACCTACACATCCAAGCTTATAGCACCTGGTATTCCCAAATGGTCACCTGCCTAGGAACTGACCAGGCTTGACATTGCTTAATTTTGGTGATCATATGGGGATCGGTGTTTCAGTGTGATGTGGCCATAAGTCCTGGGGCTGAATAGATAAATGCCATGAATTCATTTACATCATTTGTCTATCATTTCCAATCATCTGTTGACCTAAAGGCTCTTTGCCTTATTTTAATGCTCAGAATGTTTTAATTGAATGGGTTAGACTTACCAAAGTTTATTTACTTGATGGAAGATCTTTCATAGTAGAACAATCATTGTGATCAGTCAAAACTACGTATTATGTAATTCCTCTATATTTTTAATCTCTTTAATTATGTTAAATTCTAGTTTTTCCAGTCATTGGGAATTGTTTTTGTTATTATTTGTTTTGCAGATACTTAGCTACCACTTGAACCCAGCTGTTGAAAAATCTTTACAATTATATTTAGAATGTTTGCAAATGTACTTACAAAAATCTAACAAAAGAAAAGAGAAGCTATGAAGTTCACAAGCATAAGGGAAAGATAATTGTTTAAATTTATTTTAAAGAGAAACTATATTTTTTGAAAACATTTTTCTGATGTTTTGGTAAACAAGTAGTTCTTATGAGAGCCAAAATTCTTTGTGCTGTGTCCATTCAGGACATAGGTGATCATGGCTCTCTACAATTTCCTGTCCTTAATAAATTTTGTCTTTTTGCTATCTCCCCCTAGAATATATTCTGCTATCCATTGAGCTTGTATAAATGGATAGTAGAATATATTATATATGTTCTTTCCTCTGTCCCTCTTGCTTTCAATCTATCCTGTGAGTATCAAATTTTGCAAGGCCTCTTTCTTCATTATGTACCCTAGAAATTTTAACTTTCTCTTTTTGATGTTAAGTATAAGTGTCCTTTTTTGTTTCCATTTTTTCTAAAACTTTGTTGTTGCTCACATGTTTGGCATATGGTATTTTCAGCATCATCCTGTAGAAACACATTTCTGTTGCTTCCAGTCTCTTCTTCATCTGTGAGATTATCCAGCATTCACTGTAATATAGAAGGACTGATATTACATAACTGTTCAGTACTCTTTTCGTTGTTTCTAATGAAATATTCTTGTTTCTTAATACTTTGCTTAGCTTTCACTATCCCAATTCACCTTCAGATTTTGGTGTTGCTCTTTTCATCCTCTGTTAAAACACTTCCCAAATATTTAAATTGTTGTACTTGCTTAATTTTGGTATCTCCAATTTGTAATTTGCATGTTGGGCTGTTCCTTTTGCTAACAACCATAAATTTTATCTTCTTGCAATTTATATTTAATCCTTTCTCTTCACTGTTATCTGCATATCTTATATTGTTAATATTGTAGCTGCCAATAATGAATCATGGTAGGTGTTCTTATTCTTTCAGGATTGCCTAACTGCATAGGTTGAATAAGAAAACACATCCTTGTCTTACACTCCTTTCTGTTTTGATATATTTACTGAACTCATTTTCTATCTGTATGCAGGTGAGTTGCTGCCACTATAGGTTCTGGATTATTCTAATCCCCTTCCCAAATATGTCAAGGTTACTAAGCAGTTCTAACAGTTCTTTGTGACATACTTTATCAAATGCTTTTCTTGATTTACAATAAATATGATTAACACCTTTTTATTAAAGAATACATATGATTGTAAACAGTTTATTTACTTTAAGATATTTTATTTTACTTGTATCCCCCCACCCCAAAACTATGGTTTTTACTCATTTAACAATTTGCTCAAGTATGTTTTGAAATTATTATTATAAGTGAACTTGACATGCCTGTTTTGATTTTTTAATTTTTCAACATCAATAAACTTGTAATACAATCTGGTTTAGCCTGGACTGTCCTAGTTTGAAGAGTATGTCTTAGTGTTCTGCTAGAATTATAAGCTATCAGTATTCATGTGTGTGTGTGTGTGTCAACCCTGAAATTTAAGGGGTGTTGGATCCTGAAACTTATAATAAGACTTATAATAAAAACTGTTAACTGTTTAGGTTTGAGGCTTGGAAATTATAAAAAAGCCTAACTATAGTCATGGTATCAAGTATCATTTTGCTTAATGTGAAATTTTTCTTTAAACATGAAAAAGCTAAATTTTGATTAAAAAAAAACGAAACAAAAAAAACAAGTATTGGGTTTTTTAAGAGTATGTGGGAAAGAGCGGAAATTAAAAAAAAAGTTATTGGGCTAACCCATTTCCAAAAATCCATATTTCAATGACCAAACATTAGAATGTTGATTTTGGAAAGTGAGGAGTTCTGATAACTTTTCAGCATCCCTTTGTATATCTGTAACTTAACTCATTTATATTTGAAGATTTCTTTTTGAATTTTTTGATATGTTAAATAAAGACCTTAATAAATTATTCATAAGAATGCTTATTTCAAATATTAATACTGTCACATAATTTTGTTTTTCAAATGACCTACCACTTTTTTCCCTCATATTTTTATTATTTTAAATTAATATTTAAAATAACATACAAATTATACACTTGTTCCAAAAATAATTGTCCTACTTTTTGTCATGATGGCTCCTCTTAAGTCATAATAGAGGTTTTCTTTTACACATGATTATTATGAAAATAATGTTTGCATTTTTTATCATTGTAGTAATTTTAAAGGACTTTATATAGCTAAAATGTTCACCTAAGATAGGATTTCTTTCTCTATGTACTGTGTCCATTCAGGACATGTGTAATTATGGCTCTCCACAATTTCCTATCCTTTGTACCTCTCAGTAATGTTTGGATTATAGTAGTTTTAATCTGAAGTTCATTGTTTGGTTCAGTGAATTTTCTTTATGCTCGTGAGTCTCAAGAGAATCTTTATTTTGCACTGAAATTGAATTGTTCAGATTTATGCCATTATATTGGTATCTTGCCAAGAAAAGTTTGTCATTTTAAAAATATTACTTTAGGAGACTTAAGAGATTTTTATTTATTTATTTTTAACTGATTTGAGCAGAAAAAGAAAAGAGTAACAAAATCTGTCATCCCCCCACACACACTCTCATCAGCTGTTATTCAAATACCAAGACCACATTGGTAACATTCCATCCTGAAATGGGTCATGAAAAGGTGAAACTGGTCACTCATCTTAGAATATGGCTGGATGATCACTTAGTGTTAAGACTAATAAAGAAAATACTCTTTCTGAAACTGTTTATATTGCCTGTCTTCTATTCTTTAAGGCTTAAATCAGAAGGAAAATATTTTCCTTTTTATACTTTATTCTAATTCAGCAGAAAAAAAGAAATCGTAGAAAGGCAACAGTTTTTTGTCAAGTGAAATATTATTTTGTTATCCTGACAAAATACAGACATTAAATTTAAAATTTGATTTGTCTTTAACAATGACTTAAAAATTGAACCACTTACTACAAAGTATATGTAAAGTTACTTTTCAAAAACAATCTATAATTTAATGTTAAATATTATTTATTTTTTAAGGTTTTTTTTTATGTAGATCAGCAGTGCTATAAAAGATTCCTCTTGGACATTATTAATACTAACAGTTAGTATTAATAATGTCAAAGAGGAATCTTTTATAGCACTGCAATTAAAATGTGTTCAACTTATATAATTCTAATTTTTCAAAAATGTTATCATGCAGTCATTTTAAAGAATTTATAAAAATATCATTAGTATAAAAAATAGAAATGAAAGTATTGTGGAAAAATAATGAATTTATCAATAAAAGCATTTCATAATTATAACATTTTATCGGTTTCCAATATGAAAGTATTAAATTTTAAATTTTTTTTCTTCTGTTATAAACTTTTGCAATACAATTTTATGTATACTTTATTATATATTTTTCACTTACTACACCTACTTAATATTTGTATGAGTGAAAATTGTATTATGATCTGTCTTCTTATCTGGTCAAATTGTACCTTTAAAGACTACTTTTGAATGCTTCCTCAAAAAACATTTTCCTAGCATTCCTAACATGTCATAAGAGCAACATGACTTATGACCCCTGTAAATACTTTCTTTTTCTGGAAAGATTAATACAAAATTTAATTAGGTCAAGAATATTAATTATGGGGGAATTTCTCCAAGTCTTTTCTCCACTTATAATATTATCATTTTAATAACATAAATTTTTTTTTTTTTAAGTGAGAATTAAGGTAACTACAGAATTGGTGCATAAAAAATAAACATTTTTTGTAATGTAATGTGTGGATGTTGAAAGGTTCCCAGCTTAATTAAATAGGGATTTTGAAAAATTCTAATGTATTCTAATTTGGTCAAATTTTGTAAAGTGCTATGAACTTTTCACCACCCTTTTGTATTAAAAAACAGGGAATTATATATAAGAGTTCAATAGATTTGCTTATTTTAACCTGAAAAGCATTTCTGTTATTATATCATACTTTCATTTTTTAAAATTTGGTTTAAAAATTTATTTTGAAATGAAGATGTGATTTAGTCTAGCTGCTCCCATTAACCGGTCACTAATTTCAGTCTCTTCTTCCTTGCTAGGATTACTATTAACTCTATTGATTAATTTCCTATTGTGCTTATATCAAGAGTAGCCTTTCTATAAACATTCACTAACCCACTGTAAATGTTTGCAGCATTTTCTCTTTCCAAAAACATAAATTCTATTACAGCTCTTTGCTTTTTATGTATTCAGAGGGATAACCATTTTGAAAAATTACCATGAATAGAAAAAGGGAAATTAACTTTACAAATTTTAACCCTTGGGCTTCTATATTTTAAAAATTAGAATTATTATTTTCTGACTGACCCTCATAATAAACAAAGCAATATTAAATTACTTCAAGCTCTTGAAATCTTTACATTAAAATTCCTGAAAAGTATAAAAAATGTAATTTGTCTTGTACAGAAATGAATATGCATTGGATATTTAAAGTTTTCTCTTTTTATAATTAATACCATTAATTGACATTTAACCAAAAATGTGTCACGAACACATTTCAATCTTTTTAAGTAAGAGTTAAAATGTAAAATAATTTCTTGATGAAATTAATTGTAAATAAGATTTTTATACTAGGTCTTTTTTTTTTTTTTTAAAATAAAAAGTAATTTTAATTTCTGATTTGTGAATGCCATATTATTTTATCTTTTCTTCTTCCTATTTCTAGGAAAGGATTTTATATCCTTATCCCCTCTTGAATAAATGAATAAAAAAAAATAATAAAAAAGATAACTGGGATCTTCCACCATGACTGAGTCATCCATGCAAGTTGCTTTTGATAACATTGAAGTAGCATGCCGCCTCTGCTGCATAGTGGTGTTCTCAAGAGCTGTACTGATAGAAGCAAGCATGTTTCAGAAGATCTCCTCCTCTTCTTCATGTGTTGCAGTTATCATTCTCTTATCTACTCTGCTCGTTCTGACCTCTGTCATGTTCTATCAGATTGCATTGATTTTTATTTCCTTTTTCTTTATACAATTAAACTCTGTATATTCACAGATCTTGCATTTACAAATAATTAAGAGAAATTTGTATCAAACTTTCCCTCCTGGATAATTTTTAAAATTCTTTATTAAAAATAAAATAGAACTGAAAAACCTTTTAGTTTATTTAATAATGGGTGAGAATGAAAATGTGTTCTTGAGGTGGGGGACTCATGCACAGGTTTTGAACACCAAAAATATAAACAGTTTCACAGAAATATTTATTTTTCACATAACAACTAAGGCAAATAATGAAAATAATTATCTTGGATTATATTTTTTATTTCTAAAAAAAAATGAAGTAAATTAATTATATATATTAAATTATATATATTTTTTCATAAAATATAGCCTGCACAAAAATGTGCACACATACCTATTTATATATTAATGTTTTGATTTGCTGCCTACTTCTTCCTTTGTTAAATATTAGATGAAGTCAAGAAGTTTTATTTTAGTCATGTCATTTGAATGAATAAAAATATTTTGAGTTTATTAAATGTGATAAATGTTCTCCAGTTACAGGAAAAAAAAACTTCTCACGATAATATTCTGTCTCAATTTGAATGAATACTTAATATAATAGTTTGGATAAAACTTTCCATATTTTAGTGAAGTAGTGTAACAGTAAAGTATAAACATTATGAATTTGACACACTGCTTAAGGCTCAATAAACCCCAGTTTATAGAATGTAGAATGATTTTTAGCAATAATTTCTTCTGATGTTTTATGCCATAGAGTAGAACTCATTAATAGCCTAATGTTGTGCCATTACTCTCAAAAACCACTTGTTAACCTCTACAAAAAGAATCACATAATTGGTTCTTACATATACACTACCAGATTAACTTAATTTATAACATCAGTATTTAGTGGATTTTGATGAGGATCAAGTGACAGCAAATCTCAATACTCTTTTCAATATTTTTGATTTCAGTAATGTTGTCAGATTCATTGTGTGTGTGTGTGTGTGTGTGCACGCTTCATTCTTATGCTTTTAAATTCAAGGTTACAAATGTAAAGCTTATTTTTAATTTAGGCATCATTAAAGTTACTTCTTTTTTTCTCTCAATAGGAGTAGATAGGTTTGCTTATCATCCAGTTCACACTCCTCCCAGCTCTTTTGAACAAGAGTAGGAGTAGAGGTTTAACCCTTGTTTCCTGTTCAGGATTAGATTTCTAGTGTCTTAGTGTCATTATTGCCTTGCTTGAAGTGGTGCCTCTTACTTTATAACCCTCTACCTCATGTGGTTCTTGGCTCTTGTACAAGGTGAACACCAGTGCCAAAAAAAAATCCTATCTATAAATATCAAGTATGTAGTTTTACATGAGAGAAAATTCTTAAAGCTGTCAAAGAAACTGAAAATTGCTAAAAATCATGAAATTAAGCAGGGTATACATTCAGGCTCTTGTAAGTAAATATTATTTATAAATGTCAAAAGATATTTATTTTTTCATTTAAAGGCCAATTGCAAGTACATTATAAATTTTTTCCTTGGATTTGGTTGCAACATTTCTTTCTGTGAACTTTAATCACCTTCAAGGATTAAAAAAAAAATGTAGAATTTTTTTTTCTAAATCCTTCTTAGAAATTTCTTCTATGTTAATGTCTTTGGAGATTTAGGTTACATTTTTTTCTTTTATTCTTCAAGCTTCTTTGAGTACTATTAACCCTTAGCATTTTTCTATAAATATTAAATGTTATACCAAAATTATGAGTTGAATAAAACGTGTCTAATAAAATGAATGTTCATAGGTGTGCTAAAACATTTCTGAAAAATAATTTTAAATATCTTAGTTTTGTCAAAGCAATAGAAATCAGGAAAATAACTTCATATAAATTTATAGATTCATTATTAAAATTTGGAAAATTTTAAAATCACAATAAATGTGTCTTTAATTTAAGTGATGCTATAATTTATTTGTGAAGAATTATTTTTTTTAACTGTGGTTTGAATTAAAATAACTAAAAGTTATAATTTCAAGATAATTTCATTGGTGATAAAAATTCATAGATTATTTCTTTGAATATTCAAGAAGGCCGATTTGTATAAACAGCCATCATCTTGAATTTAAAATTTAATACTTAGGATAATGCCTTACATATCAAGAGTATTGTAGAAGTTACCCCATTGCTTTATGGCTAAACTCTATATACAAACATTCAGTTTAATTTGAATGATCAAATAATTAGAATATTTTGCTATTAGTAAATTTTCCCTTTTCTAAGTGGTTAAATCCTAGTATGCTATTATTAAAGGTATACCAATATAAACATACTGCTAACTGATATTCTAGTTATTGTATATTTCTGATCTTTGGTAATTTAGATTCATTTAATATATTTCCAAATATTTTCCTTGTAATAATTTTAATACATTTCAGGCAAATTAGGTAGTTTGCTATCCTAATTTGGGTTTTCACAATTTTTAATAACCTATGGAAATATTCTTCAATCAATCATTCAAGATTTTGTATGTTTCTTCTATATGCTAATTTCTCTTTGACTAGAATTGTGCTACTGCCAAATTTTATTTAGCAAATAATGGAACATGGGAATGTTCGTAACTTGTCAATATATGATGTTTTAAATGAAATGCACAAATATAGATGTAAATTTTTATATATTTTTGAAATCTTAGTTTTTATTTAAAGAGTGTTGTTGAATATGCTAGTTAAAGATTAGGTAGAAAGATCATTTCTTTTTAAATGATTTGTATATTTTTGTTTGTTCTGATTTAAAAATGAACAAATAAAGTATTGATACATGATAACTGTTTCATCTGGAATGAACAATACAGTATTTAAATTTTTCCAGGCTAAAAGAAACCAACCAAGCATTATGTTACTAAATTGAGAACTTCAATTCCTTGAATATGAATATCAAAGTAAAAATATATTTAAAATATAAAAGGCCATATATCCTCAGAAAAACAAATATAAAATATCTTTGTCATTCTATCATATATCATAAGTTATAGCTTTTATATAGAATCAGCGTATGTTGACTGAGCATCAAAAAGAAAATTCTGCTTTGATGGATACAAATTTTACAAGTTAGAAGGTAGGTAGGGATTTTAAATCCAGCAAAAATGTTAGTGATTTGGACTTATAGTTAGAAGTTAAGGGAGATAGATAGAATGAGCAGAAGGAACAAGAGAAATGATGATAGAAGTTTGTAGAAGAAATATTGCTTTTAAAAACAAACCTTACTGTTCAATACTTTAATATATTATCTACTATCAATTATGCTTACTCTACTCTGTCTCCTTTCCTTTCTGTGGTCTCCGTCTGAAGATGCAGTCATTGTTAACAGATATCAAGTGGTCTGCCAAAAGTTGAAAGCATGTGATAATGACAGTGAACGAAATGGTACAAAAATGGTGTAAATTATTGGGTTATATAAATTCATAGGATTATCATAAATAAATGAAATTATCATAATTCATGTTAAAATTGATTGTTAGAATAAAAGTAATGATGAACAATTTTATTTCTGTATTTCATTTTATATAAGGCACACTTTAAAAAAAATAAATCTCCAAATATCACTGTCTTATAGCTTGAGAGTAACATCTAAACAAAATTGTTTGACACCAGAATGAGATATCTCTCTCTCTCTCTCTCTCTCTCTATATATATATATATATATATATATATATATATATATATAATTAAACTGATTACAAATTATGATAATGTTAAACTATTACAAAAGAACTGATGTATCAATGATTCATCACTTGGATATTATTAGTCTTTTGTTAAACATTCCTTGGCAAATTATATATATGTGCCTGATAGAAAGGGCAACATATGCTCATTGCATTACTTTTGCTTCACACTCATTTACACCCTTGAAATGGTTTTGCACTCACTTACACCCTCAAAATGTTCATTTACACTTAAATATTCTGTTCAAGATGTTAGATTTGATGGGTTTGACTTTTAATTTGATCTAATATTATATAAACATACAGAAGCATACAACACAAGTCACTTTGAAAGTAATCTCAGTTTATCTATCATTGATGTAATAGAATAACCTGCCACCCCCATGTGTGGTGGCACTATAGTTGGTAACCACCTATAAGTATCCGTGAGGACAGCGGATGGGAGAGTCAAGCTGGGATCTGTAAGACTAGCAGCCTTCTGATAGCCGCACGCACACAACTGTACTGACTTACAACGACTGTGCGCATAACTATTACTTCCTTGCTTGTTGTACTGATTTCTACAATAAATCTGTTACTATTTATCCACCGTGTTTGTCTATTCCATATTCCTATTAGCACGGAATATAACAACCATATTGATTACAGTCAAGTATATTAAACTCCACAATCTTTTTTCTTGGCTGTATAGTATGTTCTTACATACAGTTTTGAATTTCATTTTTCCTTTTTCTAGACTAGCTGCCAACCATGTGTGTGTGTGTGTGTTTAATCTATAGCTGGGGGAGAAGAGTGGAATCCATACCTTTCTTCAGGGTATGTATGTGAAAGTAACAAACTCAGTTGGAATTTGAACTTGGCTAGATGATTTCCTGTTCTGAGCCACTAACCATTATACCACCTGTACATCCTAAAAGTAATGTTATTTTATTATGGTGGCACACCACATCAGAAGCAGATGTTATTGGTATATCAGTAGTGATTATGCCAATTTTTTTTGCTTTGTAATAGATGAGTGGCTATCTGACAAATTGGTGTCTGACATGGAAGTGAATGCATATGAAGCAAATGTGTAACATTGAATAACTACATGTGGAAAAGGATTGCAATCCATTGGCATTTATCAATGCATACTGGACATTCACAATGGATGTGATTACAGTTAGGCAGTGGATAATACATTTTATCAGTGGTGACAGTAATGGGTGTGATGCTCTGAGTGGCCCTACACAGCCTCTTGTTTATCACTGGTATAACTGCATAACCAACTGTGGTGATTACATTGAAAAATAGCACTTTGTTTTTGAAAAGTTACTCTAACCAAGGTATTATTGTGTTTTCCATATCTTATAGTTTTCATATAAATAAATTAGAGGTATTGATTTTGGTGAATATCATAGGTATTGTCAGCTTACTTTTAGTTTTAAAACAAAAAAATCAGTGGGCATTTTTTACATGAAGGTTTTGCTTATATATAATTATAATTCTTACCTTTAGAAAATATAGAGATTTTAAAGTTAATCAGTGGAAGTGTAGGGAAATATATTGTGTCCTCTTTCAATTCCTTTATGAGAAAATAACTTAAGAAAATAATCTGAAAACTTAAAAAAAAAAAAAAAAAAAAATTTCAGTGTTGAAAGTGTCATATTATTTACATATAACCTCTCGCAATTATTCTTCACTGTCATTTCTATGTTACAAGATGGTGCTGAAAAGTTCTTGGCCTAAACAAAAAAGGTTTTAAAAATGATAACAACATTCATTGAAATGCTATGACATGTTTAAATGACTCAAATTATAACAATGTTTTCTCACAAATGCTTTCATGAATCCCTTGCAGCTGAGGGATTGGTCATAATTTTTTTTAATTGCATTGAAAAATAGGTTTGTAGTTCTTTCAAAATTTAGCTGTTTATTTTTTATCAGCTTATTTGAATTAAGAAACATATTCATCTGCAGAAAAGGATTTGTTTAGTTGCTTACATAAAATCTTTTGTATTAGTTTTTTTCTTCAATTTTTATCAAGTATATAAAAATAATTTATAGACACATTTGTTTTGATATAACATTAAAATGGTAGAAATTTCCTTGCTTCATCATTACATACTGGGCTGGCTACTCAACTTATTGATTATAATTGTTTATACCTTAATTAATCTTCCTTTTTTTGTTTCTTACAATTAGTTTTATTAACCTTTTCATTAAAATTGATCAATTATGTCAAACTCATTGAATGAATAGTAACCACTATAATTTGTTTGCATAGTTTGAATGAATTAATTCTTAAAATAATCTAATCTACCTAAAAATTACTATCATGAAGATTTACAAAACAAAAATCAAATTGAGGTAGTAGTAGTAGTAGATGTGTACAAATTCAGTATACGTTGCATATTTTTAAAGCTTAAAAGTTGCATTCTAGTCATTTGGAATGAGAAATTAAAATTAATTCAAGTTCAGTTGTGACAGATTTGTCTTTTAGGCAGCACCTCCTCATTGCACTAAGAGGAATAAGGTCAGGGTTACACTCTGACCTCTCTAAGAATATGCATAGGCAACCAGGCAATTTCAAGATAACCCACAATAAAAGGTGACTTTGATATGAGAGATGTACAACTTACTTTACACAAAGCCTTTGTGTCATATTTTGCTTTTGTGAGGTAACAAATAAATATCTTCTTACGTTGCCTGTTGTTAAGTTCTATAAGGCAGGTTACAGGCAAGGTTACCTGTGGGGATTTGTACAAACTTACGAATAAGTATGTCTGTTCAGTGATCTTTTATCCCCCTCCTCCATGCTTATTCATTCCAACCCACTTATCAGTGGGCATTAAGGTGAATTCTAAGAAAAAAAAAATTCCTGGCATTTTTGTTATTCTGTCTCTGTCAAATATCAAAGTGTATTGTTTTCAATTGAAAGAATGTATGCATGTTTGTTTTATTGGTGTTGGAAGGAATAAAAACTAGGGAATGCCAACATATATGCAAATTCTGCAAAGTAGCTTACCTTATAGAAAATAATTCAAAAGTTCAAAGTATGATTTTAAGCTTGGTAACTTTTTTCTTTTTTTTATAACTTAGTACTGTTTTGTTAAGGTGAGGATAGTGTAACTGTTATTGGAAGTAGAAGTTCTGACCTAGTTTGCTGCATTCACTTTTGTACTAATGCTCTTAGCAAAGGTATAAATCCATTTCTTCTCCCCACAGCTATGGGTTAAATAAGAGTAGACTGAAGGCAACCAAACTAGAAGAAGGAAAACTCTGAATTTAAAAACCATAAAGAAGGTAACTGGAAACCACACCACTATCTTTTCCAAGAAGTCATTGCATTTCACATGTAATTCAGAAAAGTAATCTGTGGTGGACCATCATTGTCTGCACCCTGAAGAGACATGGCATATAAAAATTTTTTATTAGTAACAATGCAGAAGACTAAACTTCTGTTCTTCTTAACAAATTATGTTAATTATTTTCAGAATTGTGCAGTTAAATAAATTTGTTGACATTTTATTGATTTTACTTTAATGACTAAAATCATCTCTGTCCAAATTTACCAATAACACATAAGAGCTATCACAAATCCTTTGAGAAGAGCATTAAAAACTGTTTGGCAATAATATAAAACAGCAGTAGTGTGTGGAAGGTAATGTTTCTCAAAACTGTTGTTTTGACATAGCAATATTAAATAAACAAAGTCGCTAGAACATTAACATTTTGCTGATGGATGGTATGAATGGATCAGTAATTCACATCTAAATGGCAAAATAATGATTTCTGCTAGTAAGTAATTCTTATACTAATTTTAATGATTTTGAGTGATCATAATCTGGCCTTAAGTTAATTTACTTAAAATTCCTTAACACTCAGGTGTTTTTCCTTTTCAATTTATGCCCAGACATACTGCATGAAAATTTTTTCTCAATATTTTGAGGAAATTATATCAAGTATAAAAATATACAGAAAGTAGTACAAATTCCATTTCTGCATTTAAACAATTTAATTTGTTTTCTGTAAAACAATCAATTTAAATATATATATATATATATATATATATATATATATATATATATATATATATATACACATATCTATTTAAGAAAAATTAAATTTCCTTTTAGCAATACTTAATATCTGCTTTCCATGTGGCTTTGTTAATTATTGTGATATCACTACCAGTGTCTAGTTGCATTTTTACATCCACATTAATTTTCACATACACAAATTTTCTTTGATTTCTGTAATTTTTTTTCTATTATAACACTGTGTACAAAATTTTTCGATGAGAACTTTTCCTTGATTTAGTTTACAGTGAGACTTTTTATGTCCTATTTTTCCACACTTGAATTATTTTGAATTCTTAAAGAGATAGTTGTCTCCAAGATATAACCTTCCACATCTGAAATGTGGATTAATTTTTCTTTTCCACATTTTTCTTTAGCTTAGCTTAAGGATTCTCTGACATTCATCTGATATTTCTTGCTATATTAGTTTCTGATTCTGTTCAAATTTCATTAGAATTCTAGCACATATTTCTTTCTTTTTTTTTTTTTTTTCACTGTTAACCCATGAACAAAAATTAACTCTTTAAACATCTCCAGAGTCAGTTCATTCAATTTGAACCTTTCATACACCTTGTTAATGATTCTAGCATATGTGACAAAATCTTTGTCTTCTTTTTTCATCAGATTCATACACTTCCAATGAGTATTGAATAACAAACTTTTATCACTAAAAATTTTAGTCAGAATATTTACTGATTCTTCAAAGCAAATTTCTCCTGGTTTTTATTTTATTTATTTATTTTTTTGGTAGTACAAAATTACATTATTTTTCAAGTTCTACTCCTAACTTTTTCAATAAAAGTCTTGTTTTTTCTTGTTTTCCCAGTTGCAGCATTTTTCTCTGAAAAATTGCTTGTGTCTTCTAAAGTAAACAGAAAAGGTAATTCCATCATCTGAATTGTATGTGAATTCAGCTATAGCATTTGCCACCACATTGGGAATGAAAGAACTTGGAATTTTTTGTTTTCTTCTGTATTATTTCAATTAAATTTTGTTGTTTCTGGAGTTCCAACAACTGATGTTGTTGATGTTGCATTTTTAGACTAATAATTCTTCCATATTTAAGGAATATCTTTTTTTTTCCTTTCTCGTTTTTTCTTTTTTACACATGCCAAAGGAAAAAAATTAAACCAATGTAATTCTCCTTTCTTGTGCACCAAAACAAAAAGTATTTTTTCCTATTCTGTATGAGTTTCAATCCCTCATTGCTACTGTTATGACTCACTCATAGTGGTTATAATATTATGTCTCACTTAGGCTACTTGTGACATCATTAGAAATTCTCAACTAACTCCAATGGACTTCTTTTGACTCACAATTGAGTTCTTTTTTTAAGGTATATTGCCTAGTTCATTTTGTGTTACCAAGGGTATCGTATTTATTCCTACCATTTACCTCAATGGTACAGTGGAAAAATACATTGCGTGGCAGAAGAATGCATCAGCATATAGTGCTAAAGTGAATAAGGTAGCATCGGTCAGTACTTATTCTCGGTAATTCATGGGTATGTTTCAACTTAGAAAATCTCTTTATGATGCGTCGTAGGAATGTGTCGTAGAATTCTGTCATAAGTCAAGGACTCCCAATATTTGGGCTTTATTAAGATAATTTAAATTTTAATATAAATTTAATGTATTTTATGAATTATTATTAAAAATTTTATTTTAAGAAAAGTTTATACAAAATAAAAAAGAAAGCACATGGTAAATTAAAGTTGATGGGATCTGTGTGAAGAAAGCTGAATTTTATGAAATGGAAAAAATTATACTTCTAATCTAGTGTAATAAACATGTATGAAATGAAAACAAATTCAGGAAGATAAAATTAAAAAAAAAAAAAAGAAAAATGATTTTAATTTCAAAATGTCATTTGTAATTCATGGGGAGTGGGAAGAATTTGTCCTAGCCAGACTAAAGGAAATATGATTTAACCCCTCATTACATACTACTGCCTTCATCTACGATGACTACCCCTCTTCCTATCCTTCTCTGCAGTGCACTCTCTTTTTGTCTCACTATGTCCTCCTTCTCTCTTTTTGCTTTTACTCTCTCAGTATCTGTGTATCTCTTTTCCCCCTCAATATCTGTGATATCAAGCATGGCACACACCATATATATAAGCAAATATAGATGATCTCTAGCTTGTTTAGTGACAAAATGGTGAAGAAAGAAAAAGCTACCAGAAAGAAAAAATTACATAGCATAAAAAAGCTAAATTGATAAGCTGTCATTAAAAGAAAAACTGATTATTAAAATTATATGCATTCTATATGTAATTGGAGATAATGTTTAATGTATACACTAGTCTACCAACGTAAACCTGCACATAACAAAGTAGACAAAATGATATCTTAAAATGATTGTTCAAAACCAGTACTCAGATGCAATAAGCATTATTCTACACCCTATCCATCTGTTTAATGCTGAGTATGAACCACACTTCCAATGCTTGCCAGAGAATTATATCACAATGTTAGAAACAGCCCTAGAAATCTAGTGTAACTCATTTCTTAAACTGGTAGCAAAAACGTGAACATTATGTCTAACAAATGTAAAGTTGCATGTTACAGTAGAAATTTAATAGAAGGTTGCATATTACAGTAGCATTCTTCTTCAAGAGGAAGAATAATAAAATTCTAACATTCTTATTGTTTTATCTTCTTCTACTGAACTCTATCACCAAAAGTTGATGTTAAATTTTCAATATAAAAGAAAATTAACTATTTGAAAGTTTTGTACATTTTCTTGAATGCTCACTTTTTAAATTGTATTATAGAATATTATATTGTTTCAATTTTATTGTATGTCTGTAATAATGTAATATAACTTTTTTAAAAATTCTTTTGCAGGTGAGTTGAAAGAAAAAATTCTTCCCATCAGCTATTTTTTAATTTTAAATTCTTTCAAGAATATTTCAACCATTACGCATTCATTATATAATGCCAATATGCACACTCGAAAGTTGTTGATTTTCATTTAAGAATATTATTAATAACCCATGTTCATTAAGAAATAAGCTAATTCTTTTAAAATCAACTGTTTTCTTCTTTTCTAGGCTAGGCCTTATTTGATATTTAATATCATTGGTTACACCTCTAGCTAAATGAACATTTATTTTTTAACTTTTTGAATTTGTGATCTATAATCTTCAATGGTGTTTCTTCCTTATTGTTTATTTCGTCTTTGAGCTATTCCTGCAGGAACTTTCTGTTAAAAAAAAATTATTATTCATAAAAAGTTAGCATAAACTCTAGCAGTTGGTTTTTAAAAAGGAAATTCTAAATGGACATTTATTGCTCTTTTTCTCACACTGGGTATTGTGAATGAAATGGAGTGTTCCTTATTATCACCCCATAAAATTCCATTTCAGCATCAGATTCTCATTCATAAATTCTTCGTAACTGATATTTGGCTGCTATTTTCAGTGGAAATCTATTTCATATTCACATAATCAAATGAATACATTTAATTTAATAATTATTAAATATATTTAGCTTTCAGAACAAAATGTAAATTTTTTGTGATATATAATGACTATATTGTCCTCATTACTTGATTATATACTGCAAGAAAAAACATCTCAATAATTATCATCATTTGTAAATAAGAAAATATTATATTCTAAGTTCCTGCTGTCTCATTAAAATTGATTACACTTTCTTTCATTTCCTGAGTTTTTATTTGTATTTTACAATCGTAGATAAAATGAAGTGTTTTTTAGAAATATATATGTTCCATATAACTTGGGTCAATATGTAATATTAACTACAAATATTAATAAAGGTGATTATCAAATTGTAATCCAAAGTAATCATTTTATCTATATTTAAGACTACTTGTGCTCTTATCAATATATATTTTCTTTCCTTACACACTTAGAAGATTTATGAATACTTGATGGTTTGTGAAGGTTTTGTAAAGTGCAAGTTCTCTTCTTTTCTTTTAAATTGATTCAACAAAAGACATTTCTCATCAGTACAGCTTAAGGAGGCAGCAGTTATTGTGAAAATATTTTGTTATACATCTTTTCCATTTTTTTACAAAAATGACTTCCAAATACTGAATTCCTGAAAGACGCCAAACAATTTACTTATATTATCATAGGATAACCCTGCAGTAGTTATGAAGTTAATTTTGAATGATCTCATGAAGATATCATCACGAATCTCATAACTCATTAGAACTGTAAAGGGGACCACATAAAATGCAGCCATAGAAACAATGTCTTGGGCATCCTGGCAGAGCATGTCCCACCTCAGGCTGGTTTTGAATTCAGTTATCTTTCTCCTAGATTGATTGCTAACTGGAAGCAAGAGATCCCAATCTGCCCTGCCCTGAAGAAGATTGATTCTTGCCTTTTTCAAAAACATTAGTATGATGTAAGCAAAACAGAATCAAGTGAGAATTGAACATGGCAAGCCAAATTCACTTTTCATGCCAATAATTGTTACATTATCTGTATCTCTGTATTAGAATATTGAAATAAAGAAATTTCTTAAGATATGCATTGAATTATACAACAGTTTTTTAAAAAAAGTAGTTAACTTAATTATTATCTTTTATTACCTAAATTTTAATACATTTTTAAAGGGAGTTAATGCACATGTTATTATTAATTTATCCATTAATGTCTATTATGGGCATGCACATAAAACTTAAAATAATAGAATCATGGTTAAAAACCAAATTTTAGATTTATTCCATCTGGATGCTGGATTATGTTAGAAAAAATTATTTTTATTTCTCCTTCCTATGTTTATTTTCACAATACTATTCCATTATAACATGCAATATTTTCATGTTTAAAGCTGCCAGAACCTCCAAATATAAAAATAAAATATTTAAAATCGAATTTCTTTTGGCAAATTAAAGCTTCATTAAAATTGATACAGAATTTTTTCCTATTTTAGAAATTTGAAATTGTTGAATTATTTTTACTCCCTTTTCATTAAATTTTAATTTCTCCAATACTTGTATTTTTGATATTATCATTACAAGCCAATATATCTATTAAAGTAAAAGAATTTAATAAAAACAGCTCTCTCAAGTAATATAAGTTGGTGCAAGTTAGTTTTTTATTTCAAATTTGCCAATGTAGGCTTGGTCTTGGGTCATACTTATTTCAAAGTTAAAGTAATCCAACATCAGATAGCTCTGCCATAAAGAATTAAGCATAATCTTTTTATAACAAACCAAAATTATTACATGTGAACCTTTAATGATGATGTCTTGTCATATTTTAGCAACACTATTAAAATCAATAAGGGTTGTAGCAATGAATTAATATGAAATCAGACTCTGTTAGAGTAGGTTTTATGAAATATGTTCTTTGTCTATTTGGTTTTGAAATCTTCATAAATTCATTAGTTTTAGTTTCTCTTATACTTTTATATTTATATTTCTGGGATCAACAATTTTCCTTAGAATTACATATTTATGATTATTTTTATCAAATGTCATCTTATGTGTTTCAAATTTAACTATTTTAGCTTAATTAACTATATTATCAATTGTTAATTATTTTAGTTATATTCTTTCTGAATCAAAGTGTAAAGTAGTATGTAAAAGAATAAATAAATAAAAAATAATAGTCATAAAAACAAATTTCTTACCAGATATCTGAGCAACAAATATTTCATTGTTTGAATTGGTGAGTGAATATTTGAGCAAAGCATGAAGTAAATATTGCTTAGACATCTTGTCAACTTTGACAAGGAGCACTAGTCATTCATTTTAAAAATGATATGGAGATAATACATTTGAATTTCCTTTCTGTACTCAAAGCTCTGTGCAGCAATTTGATGAAAGAACATGATTGAATGATTTCTAATTTTTTACATTTTATATATTTGTAAAGGTTTTGATGAAATCACAATACATAATATATATATATCCCATTAAAACCTTAGGTTTTTTTAGGCATTTTACTTCAAAATTCTGTGTATCAAGCAGCATGTATCTGATGCATTTGGAAGGATTCTTCATTCACACATTTTAAGTACTTTAGATGTTGCACAATGTAAATACTTAAATGCAATCATCAATCTTAAAATGTTCATAAGCTGGCACTATTTGGGATATAATTACATAAGCAATAAGTCATCACTTGGTGTTTGACAGGATTTGACATGCTGGACTTCTTCACAAGCTATGGTGTCTCTGGGTGAATATTTGGCTTAATCCAATTGTTCCTAATAAATTGTGTAATAAAGAGTGTTGAACAGACATGTTTTTTGTTCAGTTCACATTAATGCTGGGGTCTCCCAGAACTCTATCCTTGCACCTAATTGTTTCTTATCTTCATCAACAATTTTCCTGATATCATCAATTTCCAACTATGTATTTATGTTGATGACACAATTATTTAGTCCTGTCTTAGTAGCAAGTCTAACAGGTCCAACAAAGTAAAACTGCTCTCAAAAAGGACTTCCAATCAGTGATTAACTGGGACAAGGAATGACTTGTAAATTTTAACACCTCCAAAACAAAATTGCTTTCACTTAATCACCATAGAGAACCTTTTTTGCCTGCCATCAGCAAAGCAACTCTTTGCACATTCTTAGGCTTACATTTTTCACTGACACAGTGGAATGATTATACTGAATCAATTGATAAATCCTATTTCTACGAAAGTTGGTTCAGTGTTGTGCCTGGAAAATTTTCTCATTGGAATCTATCTTGCACATTCATAAATCTGCCATTTATCTGTGCGCTGAATATTGCTGCCATATCTGGTCTGGTGCTCTTACTATATATCCTGAAATACTTGACAAAATTCAAAGAAGGGTTTGTAATGTAATCGATCCTAACCTGGCATCTTGACTTCAGTCACTTTCTCACTGACATCATATGGCTTTCCTCTGTCTTTTCGCCAAATATTTTCATGGCAATCATTCTGATGAGCTTTCTTTCTTGGTGCCTTAACTTCATGAATTTAATCATGCCACTGTGTTTCATTGTTTTACTTTTGAACTACCTAGAGGCAACACCATATGTTCTATACTAATAATTTCTTTTCTTGCCTCTGATATCTTGCTTCCTTGCCACTTAAAATTTTCAAAAATTTAAACGAATTGCCATCTTCTGCCTTCCTGGATGCTGTTCCTTTATTGTCCTTCCTCCTCACTAAAGTCTTCTCATTCTTTCACTTTCAGTAATCCCTTTTGTCCTACTGGCATTACCACCTTGCTTGGGGTGCAAAGATTTAAAAAAAAAAAAAAAAAAGGAAATTTAAAATCACTCTTTATAGTCATGGCCTTATTGACTTTTTTTATTGAGTTGTTTTTCCATGCCCTTAAGAATGGCACTTAATGCTGAAAAAAAAAATTAAACTAAACAATTAAAATAATTTTTCCTACTTTGTAACCAATTTAACAGCTTTTGTTTCACTTTACATCTACCTTCTTGGATTTTCAGTCATATGCCTATCTTCTATTGAAGTCAAAAAAAAAATTGCTTTAACCCAAGGTTTGCCCACTAAGTAGTCAGCTTCATGGTTCCTGTATGAACAGAAGCACATCTTCATAGCACTACTGTACTCTTCTTTTCAGGTTTTCTTATACTTGCCTAGGCAGTATTAATGGTTAAAAGCTGTTACACATATTGTCAACCTTGACATGAACCATTTACTTATTGGTTTGTTATAGCTAAGGTGGATAAAGCTAGAAATGGGACTAAAAGTAGAAAGTAACTACTGTATTTGATGGCATAAAAACGTACACCAAGGTATATTCAAGTAAAACAGTTTTTAGTATTTTTAAGCATGTAATGTATCAATATATTACAAAGCATTACAGTAACACTTTAGCAATCACAAAAAAACATTAGTGTATATAAAAAGCAAGCTAGCAGTACAGATAAGCATAAAGCAAGTTATCACAATGTAAACACACTCACCCCTTCATCAGCCATTCTTGTTTGACTGCTTTATATGAGTGAAATATTTCTCAAGTTAGTGTTTTAACATTACTGGTATTCCTTCAGTTAGACATAATGTCTCTTTTTTTTCTGTAGTTTCCAGCTGGTTAATAGGAGTGATTCAAGTCATATTTATACATGATGGATCATCTGCTACAAATGAATGTTATTTTGTTATGATAATTCCTTCTACAGTAGTAGTAGCAACAGCAGCAATAATAAAATCATAATAATGTCTTTCATATTAATAATAATAATATAGTCAGGCTAGGTAGAAGTGATGTCTAAGGTAAAATTAAAGCCTAACAATTCTATGTACTGTGTCCCTTCAGGATGTTGATAATTATGGCTCTCCATAATTTCCTGTCCTTTGTAGCACTTGGTTAATTTTGTCTTTTTGCTATTTCTCCTAAACCCTATTCTGTCATCCATTTACAGAAGCTTGTTAGGTAGGTTATGCATGGTTTCTCTCTTGCCTTCAATATATCCTGTGAGTATAAAGTTTTCTAAGCTCTTTCCTCAAATTTCAACTGTCTCTTCCTGATGTTAAATATAAGTGTCCTTTTTGTTTTAATTTTCTCTAAAGCTTTGTTGATGCTCGCATGTTCAGGTCATGGTATTTTCAGCATCCTCCTGTAGAACAATATTTCTGTTGCCTCAAGTCTCTTCTTCATCTGTGATGAAATTGTCCAGCATTAACTGCCATATAGGAGAACTGATATTACATAACTGTTCAGTACTCTTTGTTTCTAACAAAATTTTCACATTTCTTACTAATTTGCTTAGCATTTGAAAGGCTTCTCACTATCCTAATGTGCTTCTAGATTTTGGAGTTGCACTTTCCATCTTCTGTTAAAACACTTCCAGGATATTTAAATTGCTGTACTTGCTTGATTTTGGTATCTCTAATTTTTAATTTGCATGTTGAGCTATTCCTTTTCCTAACAACCATACATTCTCTTGTCTTATAATTTTTAGTCCTTTCTCCTCGCTTTCCTTTACCTTCTGTAAAAGTTCTTGTAGTTTCTTTTCTATGTTTGCTATCAACACTGTGTCATCTGCATATCTTATATTATAAAGATTCTGGCCGCCAATAATAATTCTGGTAGGACTTCTAATTCTTACAGAATCACCTCACTGTATAGGTTAAATGTCCAGTGAGAAGATACATCCTTGTCTTACAGCTCTTTCTATTTTTCTATATTTACTGAATTCATTTCCTATACTTATGCAGGTGGTTTACTCCCAGTATAGGTTATGGAATATTCAAATATCCTTCCCCAAGATGTCAAGATTAGCTAGTAATAGTTCTTTGTGACATAATTTATCAAACACTTTTGCATAATCTATAAAACATGGGTATACATCCTTTTGCATTTGTGTTGCTCTTTCTGATATTATTCTAAGCATATATATTGCATTCCATGTTCTAGTGTCTTTAATGAAACTGCATTGTTTTTGTCCTATTTCCGATTTAATTCTGCTACACACTATATTCATCAAAATTTGGGTGATAAGTTTTGTTAGCTCATTAGGCTGATTGTCTGATGGAGTTCACATAAAATTAGTCTACTAAAGAAAGCTCCAATTTTGTATCTACGATACAGTGATTTACAGCCCCATGTGTGTTTTAAGTGCATTTTATATTTTTAACAAATATAGTAACTTTGTTTTTGGAATGGACAAACTTTGTGTGCAATATATATATATATATATGGCACTTTTTCTTGACTTAAACAAACTTTATAAACCTTTTTGCAATAAATTATTAATTATTAAATCATTTGGTTGACTTTTCTTTGGAGGACCTGCAACTGTCAACAGGAGCATAGTCTTAAGATTAAATGTTATTTTGTTCATTAGAAAAGCCATTAATGATGACAAATATCACGTTGAAAACAATCTTCATATCATTCAAATACTGAAATAGCATTTCCTTTCAGTATACTTAGCATGAACAGTTGTAAAGAAAGGCATGTGGAAGCAAATAATAATATGAAATAATTAATAAATAATTTGTAACTTTGTGAAACATTCACTTTCCACCACTAGAAACAAAAATTAAGGAAACCTTTTGCTTTTACTTGAAGTGGACATTATACAATCTTAGGTAATTTAAAATTTTCATAACATTGATTTTTTTTTATTTTATATAATATCAATCAATAAAATGGTATGTAAAAGAATTTATTATACTTTGATTTATTCTCCTGACTCTCAGTCATCGATATGTCTGCCATCATTTCATACAAAAATTGTGATATTGTTTTGGAGTTCTACAACTATATTTTGCACTTGATTTTTACCCTGTGTTATTAGTTATTGTGGTCATAAAAAGGAGCAAAGTTTTGTTGATTAAACAATTGTGTTTATATGTCCACATAAGAATAAATCTAATCTTCTCAAGCTTGGTACTATCCATTTCCTCCAATCCATTTGTTAGGAAAAATTTCATTGAGAAAGTAATTCTGTAAACAGTGACAAGCAGAAAGAACCATCTTGAGCAAAAAGTGTATCTCATCAATCATGTAAGTTCAAGTCTAATGTAATTTTTCAGTGGAATGTAGTTTTGTCTCTTTTATTGTTGAAGTCATGGGTCAATCCTAGTGCTTCAAATGAAATTATTTAACCAATAATATATTTATTTCTAAATTACAATAAATGAATCATGCTTTTCAATACTTTTTATGTTGAATTTTATCATGTACAGAACTGAAGTTTAGAAAACGTAGAGCTTCAGGAATGATTTATAATGATCCTATATTTTACTTGTGCTTTTCATATGATAAAATATCTAAAGTCAATATTAGTCAGGTAATATAATCAAGATTTCAACAAATTATAAAGTTGCAATCATTTCACCAGAAAATTATAAAATATTATGAAAGCAGGTAAGAATAAGAGTTAAAATCTGGTTTAATTTGATATTTTTAAGATTAATAGTTGAAGAAATAATTGTTTGTTTTCGCTTATAAACCAGCATTTTTACCTTAGAAAAATAAAATTGATTCCATGAATCTTTTTTCCTGGCTTTGTTTAAAAATCATAGTTACTTAATTGTCATGTGTAACAGGAATATGAAAATATTGATATATATCCTAATGAAGAATATAGCCCCAGGGCTACATACAGTTTTAAATTCAGAGTTTTCCTTCTTTTAGACTGGTTGCCACTCATGGCTATAGAACCCAGTCTGACCTACTATTTACCCATAGCTGGGGGGAGAAGAGTAGGATTCATACCTTTCCCAAGGGTATTAACATGTAAGTGAATGTAATGACCTTGAATTTAAACTCTGTTCAATTCATTCTACTGGGCATCCTTTCTTTAGTATGCTGCTGTTACACTTATATAGTCCAGGAATAGGTGCCTCTTATGTAAGATGCCTTTAGTGTGGAGATATATTCTGCAACTTGATAATATGGTATTGATTCCACAAGTGGTTGGAAATCTTTGGAGAGATGTTGAGCCATGCCTTCTCAATAGTTGTGCACATTTTGTAGTTGCAGCATCTTGTATATGAATAAACCTCTACACTGTGTTCCAAAATGATTGACTGGGCTTATGCCACACAAAAGTAATGGCTATGCCACTTGTTGGAAGTTATGAGAATGTGCTTCAAACCATTTCTGGGTCTGATGACAGTGCTAGAATAAACCATCATTGGTGGGGTATATGGAATCCATGAATGGGTGCAAATGGTCATAAAGTAGTAAAATATAGGGGTTACTGATCAGTGATATGTTTAGGTAGACTAACAGACCCAATGATTGACATTTGGACAGGCTTTGCACCATTATTGAACCACCACTGGCCTTGTTGACAACTGGTGGCTTTCTGGCATCTGTACCGAACCTAACATCAGCCTGAAACAACCTGAACATTAACCTATAGTTGCCTACTGTGCTGTCCATTGTGAGTAGTAATGACTTCTATCCAGTATTCCTGGTACACATGTGAAACCATAGCTCAAGTGATCTGAAATATCCCCACAATTTCAGAGAATAGAATGTCCCCATCCATGTGGCACCCACTATTATGCCTTGTTTAAATCACTTTACTTTACTAGAAGCAGTTTTGTTGGTATTCACACTGACTTGTCAGATGTCGAAATACAACTGATATAGGTCTGGGCATTTCCATGATATCAAGTTACAGTGGCACCACCCCATGACTTTGGGCATGTCAGTATAAACTACCATTTTTTTTTTTCCATATCTTCAGAATTGTAGTTATTTTTTAGAACAAGTTATCTTTGATTTGTATTAATTGTAATTAGCATTATGAAGTTGTTATAAACCACTAGTAACCTGGACATGATACTTTTTCCTACAATGTTAATTTATTCATTTTTGCATCTAACTTACATAATTTTTGTAGGTTAAAATATTCTTATATGTTCTTAATTGCTTTAGCTCTCTCTCTCCATTTGTTGCAGGTATAGTTTATATAACCAATGCATAAATCTTGGTAACATTTGATCAGTTTCATGAATCTTATCTACTAAAATATAGAATGAATAGACTTTTCTATTAAACTGTATTTATTTTCTTTTTTGTTTTTTTTTTTTCTCTTTTTTTTCTCTTTTGTGTTGCATGTTATGTGGGGAAATTTTACAGTTGTGATAAAATTACTGAAAATGGTCTCTATACCTGAGTGAGATTTTTTACTATTATTTCTCCTTTTAAGATCAATGTTTATCCAATTACATTAAATACTTGTGATTATAAAAATTATTTTGTTATAGAAATGTGGACATATTTGTAATGATATAACATCCGTTCAAAAATAATAATTTCTAAATACTTTTTTTTGCTGTTTAGAATTTAACATCTTATGCCTGCCTTTGATGTAACTTTGGATGAAATTGAATCAGTTACTTTAAATAATGGGACCAAATAGGAACTTATTTCTCATGATGTTGGGTCAAGGCTATAAGTAGAATGTAGACAGGCTATACTTAATGTTACAGACATGGGTTTTAAGAATGTGATCTTTTCTTGGATAATATTTTTACTTACTGAATTATTTTTGAAATTTCTTTTTCTAACAGATTTTACTCTTAAGTTTAACATTCACACACTGGCAGCTGAAGAATGTTTTGTTTTTCAACAGAAGGCAACTACTTCAGTCATCAGGCTGTCCTATTTAAGGATGCCTCAAACTATTAAAGGTCAAAATATTTGGTAAAACTTTGACAAAAGCCTTCAAAAAGCATAATCCATTAAAATTTTGTGATATTGGTCTCAATTCTTGAATGAGATGACTGCTGCTTGAATTGGGTTAAAAAGTTATCTGTTAAGACTAGTTTGGCAAGAATAAGAATTAGATTAGAGATCTTGTATATAAAAAAAGAGCAAAGGATAAGCTTTTGAAGATTTTAAAACTATCGATCAGGTATGTTTGCAAGCTATCAGGAATAAAAAAAATCTTAAGATTACACAACTCATAAAACTATTTCCATTTTTTTTTTATAAAAGCTTGTATAATACATTAAAAGCCTCTCCTTTTTGTTGTAGGAAAAACATTTTATTATTTGCGAAAATAAACACATATCTAACTTGGAGGTTTCTTTTGGTTGTTTGTCAATCTCTAATCTATTAGAAACCTGCAAGTAGATAATTTGTTGTGTACAGTACAAAAATTTTAAAGCTGTAACGTATTTTTATCTTTTTTTTTTTTTTTTTTTTTTTTTTTTGTCATTTTTTTTTTTCATTTTCTGTAATTTTTATCATCATTTTTTCTATAAAAATAATTTGTATTACAACAACATTCTGCAATAGAAAGTCATTAAAATATATTCTTTGAAAGCTTTTAAAATAAGCCTCAGTGTGGTAGTGATTTGATAAGAAATAGATTTTTTTTTGTATATGACATAACTGGTCTTAGTGAATCTTAGTCACTTTCTCACTGATGTAACATGGCTTCCCGCTGTCTTTTCTACAAATATTTTCATGGTAAGTGTTCTGATGAGCTTTTCTCGTTGGTGCCTCAACTGTATGAATTTAAGCATGCTACTAGATTGGCAACTAGGTCTCACTGTTTTACTGTTGAACTTTCTAGATACAACCATATGTTCTTTTCTAATAGTTCATTTCCTTGTACTTCTCACCTTTGGAATTCCTTTTCAATTTCTTTCTTCCTTGCCATCTACAATCTTCAAAAATCTAAATGCAATGCCAGTCACCATCTTCTGTTTTCTTGATTCATGTTCTTTTGTTGTCCTTTCTCCTCCCTTCTCCTAACTATGGTCTTCTCACTTTCTTTCACTCCCAGTAACCCCTGATATCATGATATCCATTATTGTCTTGCTTGGGTTGAAATTATTTAAAAAAAAAAAAAAAAGATCCTTTTCATTTCTATAAGGTTGTCTTTGTTCTGAATGCATTCAGGAATATTAGGATTGGTGAAGATTGTTATTTTTGCTTTAATAAAACCACATTCATAACCATATCATCCATGGATAAAAGTCTTGGCTATATTTCTTAAATTTTTAGATGAAGCATTTTCATTTCTTCTTTAATGTATCATGTCTCTTTAGGACACTGGCAATCACGATTCTCCACAACTTCCTATATTTGTAATGCTTAGCAATGTTTGCCTTCTTACTATCGCTCTCAGCCCCTGTTTTGCCATCCATTTACACAAGCACATTAGAAATGTTACACCCTGTTTCCAACTGTCTTCAGTATACAAGTGTCAAATCCTCCAATTTTCAAACTACTTGCCAAATTCTCATCCCAAGCTGCTAACTATTACACCACTTGCAAATCAACACAGTTGACCTTGTTAAGTCTGGGTCCATCTCTTCTTCCCTCTACTCCAGCTATGAGTTAAATAGTAGGGCAAACTGGGCTCTTCAACTTTTGTCTAAGAAAAAGACAACTCTAAATTAAAATCTGGTTTGACATTGGGCTAGCAAATCCATCCTGAAAAAAAGAAAAAAAAAACCCTACTTGCTATGGAAACTACAGCAACAATACTTAGCATGTTGTGAGCTGTGTAGCCCCAGGCTCACCAGAGAAGGTTATAGGACTTAAGTATATCAAATTCTCCTCCTTTCTTCATGTGTCCCTAGAGAAGCAATTTTATTTAAAGAATTAATAATCCCTTTTGTTCTGGATCTTTAAATATATTTTATTGCAACAAAATTATTTTAAGTTTGTTTACATTGAAAATGTATGTAAGACAACACCTTTAGAAATATTAATATCACAGTTAAAAAATTAACAAAAACTATCATAAAACTACAATTTTTATACTTCAGCCATTTTTTTTTTTTTTTTTACCTTTGCTTCCATGAACAAACTTATTTTCCTTGTTTGCTTTTTCTTTTTGCCTGTCACTGTCTGATGGGCTGACAGCATAAGCTAACTGGGAGGGGGAACACCAACTTCTCTCCTTCTTCCTCCTGCTCACCTCTAATGGTTACTGTTGTTAATATAAGCTTTACTTTTGTTTTATAACATGAGAAGCTAAATAACACACACACACACACTCTATCTATCTATATATATATATATATATATATATATATATATATTGTGTATTTTGGCAGCAATCCCTCTTTTATACAAGTTTTGTTAAAGACGACTGGTCAAGCTACTGTGATTAAGCTTTTTATTTCATTTTTCTTGTGTTCATACAAGTGTTTTCTTTTCTGGACACAGTGTGTAAAAACTCTCCAAAAGTTCTGCATAGCTGAATGTTTTCAGTTATTCTTTTAGCCATTATCAAGGACAATTTTTTAATTTAATTTTTTTTTTTTTAATTGAATGTGTGGGTTTTAAATGGATGTGTTTGAAATTATAGGAATGTTTTATTTTCCAAACACAGTCAGCACATTGTGGCCATGTTCGTAATTAATGCTATTAAGTGTTGGTTTTTCTTTTTTTTTTTTATTATTAGGGCTTCATTTTTAATGTCTTTTTTTACATGTGGATGAGGCAATTATATTTGTATTTTCTACTAGTATGTTTTGGATGGAGTTTGGTAGGTTTTTGTGGGTGTTTAAATGAGCCCTTATTGTGCTATGGTCAGGTAGGTGTAATGTAAGTTGTCTAGATAGGTGGGTAGTAATATGACCAATATAATCATTAATGAGTTTGGTTTGATCAGGTACACAGTTCCTTTAGGGGCCTTTGACATCATAAATAATATTGGGTCTCTGTAGTTTTGATTTTGCTGGTGTGTTATTTTTGATAAGGTTAGCTGTTTTAAATTTTTTTGTAATAGATAATTTAATTTTCTTGTTCTTGTCAACTGAGGTTGTATATTTCTTTGATATTTTTAAGAGAAAATTCATCTTGCTTATAGTTAACACCCCTCTGGCTTTTATAGAAGATGTTAATGTTATTGATTTTATGCATATGTTCACTATTGCTATTAGTTACTTTAGAAACAAAAAATAATCTAATCTGGTGGTCTATGAGGTAGTTAGGAAAACCATTGTTAACTAGTGTCAGTTTTACATTATTGAGTTCTTTAAGGAAAAAGGAGATGAGAAGATGAATTCTTGTGTGCTCTCTATAGAAATTTTTTTTATATAACTACTGTTTTATATCTAAGTGGGCATTCTCTCTTAAAATTAAGGTGGCAAGAGTTTCTGCTTGTGGGTTTTTTTGTATAATAAAGTGGTGAATGTGTTATTACTGAATTCTACGAGGACATCTAGGAATGGGAGTTTATTTTTTTGACTAAGTTCATAGGTAATGTTATGGACAGTTTTTTTCAAATGATTGAGATTATCAAGTTCTTATTTGTTTTTCACTAAAATAAAAATATTGTCTACATAGTAAACATATATTTTGAGTTTAGTAACTTTTTAAATATTGTATTTTCTACATGGGTCATGTAGTCCAAGAAGCATGGGCTGAGTGGATTTCCCATACTAGCACCATTAATTTGGGTATAGAAATTGCCATTATGGTCATAGAAAGAGACTTTGGTTGTGCATGCATGCAAGGATATTTGGTTTGATGGCTGGAGGTGGAATGGAATTATTTTTATACACAGATTTGAGGATTATGTTGATGGTTTCATTGACAGGGGCATTTGTAAATAAATTTTCAACATCAAGTGACACTAAAATACCTTGATTTGGTTGTATAGTTTTTAGAATTTGGAGGAATTCATGAATTGATATGATGCTATAATTGGTAGTTAGATATGGAGTAGTGATGTCATTTAAGGAATTTTGAAAGATTGTAGATAGGTATTGGGATCTGTGAATGATGAGTCATAGAGAGTATCCAGTTTTATCTATTTTAATATTTCTGTGTAGGTATCCTGGACAGTTTTTACTCACTTTGTGTCCAGAAAAGAAAACACTTGTATGAATACAAGAAAAATTAAATAAAAAGCTTAACCACAGCACCTTCTCAGTCATCTGTTATAATGCAAAAAAAAAAAAAAAAAAGGGAACAAAAAAGCAGGTTGAACTGCAGTCCAGATTCACATCCATATGCAGCATGATTCTTATCCTTGATTGTTTGTTGAATTTGATTTAAATGTAGTTTTACACTTAATTTTAATGAATGAAATAAAATATACTAAAGTTTTTGATATTCAACATTCCATTTTAGGGATCACTCTTGCAGCATTATATTTTCATTATAAACCTAGTAGAGTATTCTGTCATATGAAAATGTTTTAATGTTCTGAATATATTTTTATCATTGGTGGATAATAACAGCATTTTTGTCACTTTTTGTTATCCATACTTCAATGCCATAAGTAAGGAAAGATAAAAACAGTGACATATAATGTGTGTGTGTGTATATATAATGGTGTATCAAGTCAGTAAATGATCATTCAAACAATTTTTGTTAAAGACAACTGACACATGGCAATTTTATATTTTATTGAGTTTTTCTTGTTGGTGGATTGATTTCTGTATCTTGGTGATGAAGGTGTCAAGGAACTGTTCTTAGCTTTTGACTGGTTTCAGTTATAAAGAAAGAAAAATTAAATAAAATTCTGTTATGATTTGGAATGTTTGTGTTCTAACATAAATGTAATGTATTTTTTTTTTTTTTTTTTTTGAAAATGTGTCACATGACAATGACATAGTGGGGATTCACAGAATTCAAATGCATTTTAGAATACCTATTCCAGAATGAATGATTTTGTTTTGTTTGTTGTTTTCACTTTATATGGATAGCTTCTAAAATTTGTAATCTTTGTTTACAATTTTTATTGAGTGTTATTGTGTTACTCACATGAATTTTTCTTATATTATCATAATTTTTGTTTCAGTATCAGTTGTTGCATGGCACTTTTATTGAAATTAGGATGTATAATTCTGTAATGGAGGCACGGTGGAGTAATGGATAGCGGTTCAGATTTAGGAATCAGAGAGCCGAGTTTGAATTCCAGTCAAATCCATTACTTTCCCTTACCTGCTAATACTCTTAGGAAAGGTATGAATCCTCTTCTTCTCTCTCCAGCTATGGGTAAATAACAGGACAGACCAGGTTCTATAACTTTGGATGGCAACTGGTCTACCACAGAAAGAAATGGCAACCTGCTGCAGGAAAACATCTGCCTCATCAGTCATGTATTGAAAGATACATGATTGCCTAAGTGTGTATCATGCATGGCACATAACTGAATTCTGTCAGAGTTATGGTTGTAAGATGATTTCTTTTTCAAGTGAGTTTGTAAACAACATTAATAAAATACAGTGCACTTCATTTTGGTGTAAAGTGTTTTGATTATGTAAAACCAAAATCAATATTTCAGTAAAGTTATTATATAATTTCTGATAATTATCATGAAGTGGTAATGATTTATTGTAAACTTTTAACAAAGGTCTTTCTGTGTTATTGTTTGGTCTTTGTGTGATATGATGTTCTGACAAAGAAATTGGTGATAATGACTGTAATATTAAAGTAAGTATGATTGTAATTGATACTTCACCAAAACTAGCACACTTATGATTATTATGAATTTGGGTAAACATGTATTTAAAGCCTTCACTTAAAGACAAAAATAAATGTTAAATAAAAGATTAAATAAATGGCACCAAAGTTATACACTGTTTAATCTAGTCAGTTATAAAGCTCATTTAAGGAAATAAGTTTGTTTGATGGAATTCAAATAAATCCCCCACCAAAATTAGGATTCACTTTCTTTTGTTAGCTATACTGGATTTTTTTTTTTTTTTCATTGGTAAAAAAAACTAAGTAAACCTCTTTTCAACTTTTTGTTGTAAATAACCTTGTAAATTTCTGTTTAAGTAAACTATGCAGCAGTCAAATGCCCGATAAACTAAAAAATTGAAAAATACAGTCATTAATATGCAAGGTGTTACTGAGTGTGGGCTAATATGAGGAAAGAAAATATTATTGAGAAGAGTGAACAATGAAAGAACAAGAATTGAGAAGACAGAAGATAACAATTGACATTGCATTTAAATTTTTGAAGATCAAAATTGAAGCCTATCTTTCAGTTATAGATACAATCTTTGCTTAATGCACAATTATATTCCTTTGCTACTTGTATATCTCACTTTTGTTACTGACTTGTTCATATGGAAGATAATTTCTGCTCACTATTCAAAACATTTTTTAAGTCCTGCTGAATGAAAAACATTTGATATATTAATCTTTTTGCTTTCAGTAAACCTGATAAAGTTTAAATAATTGTATGAGATATCACATTTATTTGATAGTTTTGTGACTGTATCAACTTCTCAAATGATTTCTCTTGCAGTAGGTATGAAATAGAAGCTTTATACAGTGTAGGTTATGTGGATTGATATACACCTGATGAAGATCGGAGGACACAACAGACAAAACATTGTGATAAAACAACAAAGATGAGGACAATAGTCCAAATGTAGATAATTATAACTCCCCATCCCGGAAATTTGGACATAAAACATTATACAAGAAGTTGATCAACTTTTAAGTTCATCTTAAAAGTATATTGGAATATAGTGTTTGTATTAAATTAAAAATTGTGATCTAATTATTAAAAAAAAAAAAAACTGCCAAAATATCAATGCTCTGTTGATAAATGCTCTAATTAATGCTATAGTTTTATATGATAAAAACTTGATAGTTCTTTTGTTGTTGCTGATGAGTGGAAATAAATATCATGGTATATTATATCTTTTATTTTTTTTGCGTGTATCTGATGAATGACTGTTGATTCACGGTATTTTTACTATGTTTAGTACACTTAACTATTTTAGCTGTACATTATATATATCTTAAACTTTTTATAACTTTTGTTTTCAAATTTCTCTTCATATCTTTGTTAGTTGTAAAAAGTGCAACAGTAGTTTGCCATTTTAACTGCTTCTAAGTGTTATTAGTTAATTAGTGTTAACATTATTTCTAAGGTTTTTGATAAGCTGTCTCCTGAAATAATTAATGCAAAATCCTCAACACCTATATTTTGTATAACAGTAGGAGAAATCTTAGAAAGTGCCTTTACATTTACATGGCTTTTAATTGCATATGCAGTCAATCAAGTGTAACACATCTAATTTAGGAGTTTGGAAAATAGATTTAGTATGAACTAATATAAATGAATATTGATCAGCATTTTAGAATGCTGCTTACTTTTCCTGTTTAATACAGAAAATCCAGTTTTGGGCAAGATGGTTACGAACAATGAATTTATTACATAAATTCAAAATAAAAAAAACATCATGGCTAGATCTTGTACAGCTATCACCATTTTAACCTGAACAGAATTTTCCATGTCCTTTCAAGAGGAAATGCTGAAGATATAGTAATGCTAAATTTTAAATTTGTCATCCAATGTATCTTGACATAAAGCTTAAGTGATTTCATTCAGCTTTTCAATGCTTTTGTTTTAGTTTTGATCACTGTTTTAAATACCCCATATTGTGATAACTTCATTTTTTTTTCCAGTAATGTTTTATGCATCCATTTATCACTATTATTTTTTTTTTTTAACTACGATGTTTAACCTGTACAAGGCCCAAGAGCCACTCTAGGTAGACTTTTACAGAGTAAGAGACACAGTTTATAGGGATATGTGGGGAAGATAACGTTTGAACAGGCCAAGATTGTAGTGATCAGTGAAATATCCTCTTATCCTAGGCAGTAGTTTGTGAGAAGAAACTGTTGAACAACAGGCATGGCTGGTGGATCTTAGCCATGAAGGTTAGAACTGGTGGAATTAAGGAATGTAGTTCATCTGAACACTTTCCATGGAAATGTTGATATAGCAGTGAGAAACTTGCAACTTTTCATCTGTGGAAAAGATGAGATATTAAAATTACCACTTTTTAGTATAACTAGTAAAGCTATCAGAAAATAAAGTTTGGTATTTTTATTCAGAAAGCTAAAGTACAGGTCTCCATTGTTCAATACAAAGATAGTCTATAGTTCCTATTTTCCCTTTAATAGCTTTACTAAATCATTTTTACATATTGGAATAGGGGATTATATGAATGCTAAGATGCTTTTCTTTTTAAAATAATCCCAACATTTATCTGTGCATGTGTGTATACACAGTGCTTTGATCTGATAACTTTTACTATTGAGGAGGTGAAAAAAATATGATTATAAAATTTGCACCAATTTTGAATCAGTTTTACATGTAAAACTTTCCAGAATATTTTATAGATGGATGTAGGGGGTGTAAAAATTGTTTAAAATAAAAATACTGTAGACTTGATATTACAAAAATGTGTTTTTGTCAAACAAAAGAAAATTAAGCCTAACTCAAGTTTCAAATAGCATAAAATGATGTTTGTAAAGCACTGTATAATTGGTCTCCTTTAAATCAGTACTTTTTGACAAGGAGGAACGCATGGCTTCAGTACAGTATAGAACTTTTCAACACTGGGCTTGGCTTTTTATATACATATGACCTAAGAAAAAGTGGAGAACACTGGTAAAAACAAGGATAGTTGTTTAAAACGTTTGTAAATTAATAACATTTCATATTAGAATTTTCAACTATTTATCAAGTTCAACAGTTGTAAAATTTGCTGTATTTTCCAAAATGATATTCATTGTAGTTTGCATTGCAATGTGTACTGCTGGGCAGTGTGCATTATCTTTTTTATGAAGTGAAATCCATTCTTAAAGAGATCAGTTTTAGTGAGAAAAAAAAGAACTGTTTCAAATGTTTACAATGAGGATGGTAATAAATCCTATCTCTTGTATTTGGATTTTATTTATTAAAGATTTTACTCATCTTAATTTCTAATTCTATCTAGTATTTGTTATAACAATTTTACAAAATAAATTTGGATGCAAATCTCATCTTCAATCTACTTTTAGAAAATTTAATGCAATCATAAAAAATGTATTTTCTGTTAAAAACTAATAAAAATGCTTAGCTTCTAAAACTATTTAAGGGATAAGATATTTGGCAAAATCACTTAAATAGGAGATCTACAAAACCATAAAAAACACTCTTGAAATATTAAAGAAAATTTAATTTTTAACAGGACAGGACACATGCAAAATACTTTTTGAGGTCTAACTAGCAATTATTTTAATTTTTCATGTCCTCATTATAATTGTTCTTTGAGTATATTTATAAGAATTACTAATTTTATATTTTTAATTTTTCTTTGTTTTCTATTTGCAAGACTCATGTAAAAGTGAGTAATTATACAAATGTATTTTCAAAGGTTTTACTTGTAGGTGATTTTTTTTTTATTAATCAATTGATGCTAATAGCTTATTAGTCACTCTAAATCAGAAATAGATTATTATTGAATTTATTTTTTTTCATTTAGTTTTGTAATTTACATTGCAAATGAAATAATCAGTGAAAGGGAAAACTTTTAGAAATAATGAAAATGACTAAAAATCCACTTACATTTTCCAAAATTAACACAATAAAAGACAAAGTTGACAATAATTGAATGAAGCAGAATGGACATTTACAACTAAGAACCAATTTGAAATAAGTTTCAAATGCTGATAATGCCTGTGACCAAAACTGTTTTTCATGTAGCATTTTAGATGAACATATTCTTAACAGTATTCTTATTATTCATTCAGTGACCAGTTTTTATATTGATAATACTTAAGTCAGGCATTTGCAAATCATAATTGTCTTTCTTCTCATCAAAATAGTCTTCATTATTCTCTAAAGAATGAACATAATCAACTTTATTCATTTCCTATCTTCATTAAAGACCAATTGCATAGATTCTGATAATATTCTTAGTATTTCCTTCTTTTTTTTTTCATATTCTGCTACCTATTCATTGCAATACATGTTAAGTTCTTTTTAAAGCTTTACCTTTGCAGTTAATCATTTCACCCAATAAAAAAAATGAGAACCCTATTTCCAAATACAATGACGCTTTAATAGTCAAAATAATAAATACAGAGATGTTTTATTTATGCATAAATCCTAAATTTATTAAGTCTTTTTTTTTCTTTTTTTCCTTTTTCTCATTTTTATGTTTTTTTAAATGATTAACATTTAAAAGTTTGATGTCATATCAAAAGAAAACTTACAAAAATGCACAATTTAATGTAATAAAGATAATATGCAACAGTATACATTAACATGAAACAAAAATCAGCCTATTTGCAAATGTGTTTGGATGTTCTTGCATACACACATGAATTATTTGTTTATAGTTATCATCACTTGTAAGTTTAAATCTGAGAATATTTTATTTTAAAGAAATTATTTTAAAGTTTTTCATTTTCACTTTATAAATAAACTTAAAAACAAATTTGTACTAATCAAAAATATTTTAAAATCATGATTCTTTTGTACGATTGGAAGATGGAGCCAAAATCCTGGGCCTGCAGGTTTGTGGGGAAGATGGCATTCTTCAGTGGAAATGGGGAGGTGAAGTCCCAGACGTTTCACAGATTGTCATCCGTCGGTGCATTTTTCTCTATGCGGGAAATTTGTGGGTCATTTCCCTGTGTCTGGATGGCTCAGAATGGCAACTGTATTCATAAAGTGACAGGCAACCACAGTGTCCAATTGATGGGATGATGAAGTCAAGGATATCTCCCTCCATTGTATGCTAATGGAAACAGTGGCCAAAGTATGCAAGATGAATCCTGTGAGAGGAGACTGGTGCATGGATGGTAGTGAGATGAAGGTTTGAATATATGCAAGCTCTGTGGCCACAGGAGTGACAAATAGAAGTGAATGGGAGCATCATGGAAGATGCTCGTTGGTTGCATCCACCTGAAGATGCTGAGCATGTCAATCTGGCTGAGCTTAGTGATGCAATAAAAGACATAAATCTGACCCTTCAATGATGGGTGTTCGTGTTACATTTGGTTACAGATTTGATATGCATGCATTGATGGATACCTGACACCTTGATTGGGAAAGCACAGGTAAACACAAAGGTGAGATGCTGGTGAGATAGCGCTTAGAGACATTGCAAGCATTGGCAAAGAAATAGACCATGATGATAGATGTGACGCTGGTGAAATCCTGTCTAAACCACACAGACTGCAGGTGGGTGGATTTATATAAGCAAGGAGAAGAGCCAGTGCTGTAAGGCTGTGCTACTGTGGGGAGTAGATTGAACAAGAATCAGGTGACCTACATCCACCACCAAAGTGGTCACCTGGGTGTTAAGAGAACCTTATACTTTGCCAGGTCTGTTGACCCATTAGTGTCTAGAAAGCTTGTCAAATCTGGGGTCAAAGCCTACGAAGCCTAATGGTCAATTGATCCAGAAAGGAACACTGGGTGTAAAGTTAACCTGGAGCAGGTTAGCAATGGACATTACCCACCATGGAGGCAGTCATTTTCTAACACTCATTGATTGCAGTTTCTCTGAGGTCACAATATAGTGGCCCCTGCATTGACAGAACTCTGCTAGTGTCATTCATCATCTGGAATAAATTTTCTACAAGCCGACTGAAATATTGACTGGTAATGACACTGTGTTCACTTGTAAGCACTTGAGATTCTGATGTGCCCATGCACCGGCTGGGAATAGGATCATCGAATGCAGTCATAGAAGTAATGTTCAGTGCCAGAGGTGGGCTACTGGCACAATGTCACTCCCAAAGACAATCTTCCATCTTCCACAGCACCAGACGATGTACTGCATAGGTACCACATCCGGGTACAAAACATCGATGTCACAACCTCACTTGAACTGTAAAACACTCAAGGGGGATACATAGAAGGGGACATCATTTGGGTAAAGACTCCACATGGTAGGTGTATGACTAAATTCAAAACGGGCCACGTAACCCAACTGATCAGTCCGCAGTTGATGCGGATTGATGGAGCACCACGGTACACGAAGAATTTATGCACTTTTATGGGGTTACATCCATCATCAGACTCCAGTAGTAACACAGTAGAGAGTGAACAATTCATATACTTAGAATCGAGTTTGCCAGGTGATTCCTCCGATACCAGCAGTTCAGAGACTAATACTGGAGCACCTGATGACCCTCCTGGCAGTAGTTCATCTGAGAAATGAGACTTTCCTCCTTCCTCTTTGAAGGATTACCTGACAGAAGTGACCTGCCCCAGGATGCGTCAGCTGTGATCAGGAAATGGATACTTACCTTGGTGACTCAAAAGAGCCAGAGTCACATGTATATCTTGCAATGGAGTGTCAAAACAGCGAATTAGCAAGCTTCAGACTGAAGGTGAATCAGGCAGCATTTTGTGTTAGCAGAAGTGTTGGTGTTGCATGTAGCCATTTTTATTGGTTGGTTCTAGGCACTCATTGGCTGAGCGATGGCTGGGTCAAGTGCATAAAAGTACGATATGCTCATTCAAGGAGTATTGGTTAGGAGTTGCATATTTGAGACTGAGGAACGGAGATAATTGTGTAATTGATTTGCCTATTGGACTTGTATGCAGTTTTTTTTCTTTCTGTGGGTGATTCCAACCAATTTTCACACATACAAAAACCTTGAGAATAATTCCTAGTTAGAATGATTTAAATAGCAAAAATCCATGTTCTTCAATGAATTTGTATTTTCAATCATAAATAAAATTTCAATATTTCATTTGAAAAAGGAAAAAATTAATTTTAGATTTGATTTAAGAGTTAATTAATCTATTTTTTTCTACAGCTTTGATTTTTTTTTTTTTTTTTCTGTATTGGATATAATTTAAGCTTTAGGTATATAATCACTAACCTTTTGGAAGAAGCATATCAGACATTGGTGGCAGTATTAACAGCACATGCAATAAAGAAGTAATGTCACTGAAAGAGTTTAGCATAAGTAAATTTTTAAAAAAATATTTTAAATAATGTATTTAATTCTTCTATAAAAAAAAAAAAAAACAATGATTGCATTTTCAGATTTTATTATTGAAACTTTATACTGAATATACAGGGGTTTTATTTTAATAACCTCACAAATTATTTAATTGTACCTTGAGTTGTAGATCCTTAATAAAATTAAACATTTATAATAATGTCAATTCAAATAATAGCAGTATTATTAAAGCAAAGAGAGGAAATTCTATATTGATTTCATTCATTCAATGATCAAAGATAAAATAATAATTTAGGATAAGAATATTAATCAATAGACTCATCAAAGATGAATAAAAGTAGAAGAAATGATTTGATTTTCTAAAACCTAGTAATCATTTACAAATGTTATCTAATAAAAATGTTATCTGGAATTTAGTGTACTTTGCTTCATTTTTCTCTTCTAACTAACGCCTTTATCCACTGTGCCATGTGTGCTTGGCACAGTGGATAAAGGCATTAGTTAGATCCAGTGACAGGACCCAAAGAGTGTGAGTTCAATACCTGGTTAAGGCAGTGGAGAACTTGAAGAGGGGAATTATCAGGAGATAACTGACATCCATTAAATATGGCACGTGGAACTAGAACAGTTTACCCCAGTGAGCGAAATAAAGGGTTCAGTTCAATATTCCAACAACCTGAAGAAGGCCGGAGCGTACAACGGCTGAAACATTGTGATAAATATGGCGACAAAGAGGAGGACAATAGTCCAAATAATGTAAATAGTATAAGTAGACCCATCATAATAATTTTCAAGCTTCAACCCCAGTATTCAGTTTTTATTATAGTTTTAGTTTTCTTCTATAATAACGTATTTTCATGACACTTTAAACTTCAGGTTTGACACTAAACAAATACAAAAACAGTGATATACCAAACTAAACTGGAAATATATGTATAAAACAAATTATTTGATACATTGTTAAAACTGCATGAAGTGCATTTACCACTTTTAAGATAATTGGCAGTTTTTGTTATTTCCTTTGTTTGACAGTGAGCTTAAAAATCACAAATTAAAGAATTAACATATTAAAAGAAAGAAATAAAATAAATATAAGTTTAAAAAGAAACTAAATTATGTATGAAATGAATCCTTTTTTACTTTTAAAACTAATAATATACAGTACTATAGGGATGAAAATTAATTAATTTAATCAGTAAATACAATTATTTAAGCATTATTCAGTTTAAAACAACCATGTTCATATGAATATTATTGGTCTAATTCCTTTATTAGTTTTTATATGCAGCTGTAATATTAAAAGTATTTAATAATTTTATTTATTATTATATATATATATATATATATATATATATATATATATATATATATAGTGAATTTCACAAAAGAATATTTCTTTTGTGCTTTTCTGTTTTCACTATTAATTTTGTTCTTACATTTTATAATAATGATGTACAAGTAACTTTTTCAGTCCTAATGGAATTATTAATAATAGATAAGGTAACAGACAACAGATAAATAAGGTAACTTCTGATAAAAATTTTTAATGTGTATTTTTGGGAAGTGTAAAAAGAAACAAAAAAAAAATGCCCATGTTGGTAGATAGAGAAAAATAGCTATTTAAGAAAGTCAGTTGAAATCTTGAGTTTAAGAGGGTAGATAGTAGAGCAAGAAGCTGATAGATAATGTGGCCTTTCTCTTCATGTCTTGGTTTTAACCTCCAATCAATATGAACCATTTTAGAACAGGATAATTCACATATGAAAAACATAATTGAAATGTTTGAGTAACAAATATTACTTATTAAGTAGGTACACTATGCTATTTTAAAGTTCTGGTAACCTTAGATGCACTTTGTTATTGTGTCACCATTTGTCCTGACTTAAGAGGTTTGTTCCAGTGTCCCACTAGTGATATCAGTTATCAGTATTTGTTTTTATCTACCTGAAGCTTCAAGAGTGTTTGGTCATGAAAATACTTTATTATACATAAATTAAATATATAATAATAGAAACTCTCATACTTTGAGGCTTGAAAATTATAGTAAACCTCTTATTGTGGCAAAAATAGCATTATTATGGCTAGCATAAGATTTTGAACTATGATCATTGCTAGCCAAGAAATTAGATAACACTGTTTCTTGCTGATGTAATTTTTTAATATACTGTATGATTTTATCTATAAATTTGACATTTTTTAAATTTTAAATCATTTTCTCTCATACAAAATGAATATTTCATTTACATGAATGTTTAAAAGAGCAAAAGAAAAATAGTCGCTATTACGATTATTGTTCTATTTTGCAAAAGTCAAATTACTTATGCTAAGTTTTTAACACAAATTATATATTTTAAGTTTCTAAGAAAAATACTAAAGTTTAAATAAATACAATAAAACTATAGGGCTGTAAATCATTTTTTTCAGAAATTTTTCATGTTAAGTGGAAGGTGATGAGTTTGATACTCAGAAATGACATTCCACACCCAACAAACAATAAGGTATAAATTAAGTTTGTTTGTGTAGAACAATAAAAGAAATTCATTGCATTAATACATTGATGTTGATAAATAATAGATAGGGTCATTTTTTCCAAGAAATGAAAAAGTGTTTTGTGATCTATAACCTGGGAAAAAATTGAAATATGGATTGTTTTATGCTATAAATCTCTGGCTTTACTTGCACATGCTGAAAATAGTTAATGGGTAATAGCCTGATAGATTGTTTCTGTAATTTGCATCCGCTTCATTATTATTATTATTATTTTTATTTTTATTTTCAATTATCATCATCATCATCATCATCATCATCATCATCATCACCACCACCACCACCACAATAATAATAAACGCACACACACACAAGACCAAGCACTATGAATAATCACTTTGCTCTTTCTGTCTATTTCCCCTGTTTATTGTTCAAAAATAGGAGACAAATTGTTAAGGATATATAGACTAATATGTTATTGATGAGAAAAAGGGGGTTGAGTATCCATTCAGGAATAGGAAATTCTGATGAATATATCCTTAACAATTCCAAACATTGGAAAGAGATTTATATGAATAGTGTTTTATGAAAGCAAATTTAGTGAAATAAAATGATTTGGAAAGTAAATCTGCCAAAAAATGTCATTAAGATTAGTAAATCCTATACTCAAGATAGGTATTAAGTAATTTAAATGGCCTAGTCTGTATCATTTCTATGGGCACATAATTCTAGGGATAAACTATAATTTGGCAATTAAAACACTATTTAATCAAGCTGCTTAAATCAGTTTGATGAACATAATTTCAGAAACAGTATTACATATATTATTGATATGTTTGAGAGAGAAAAAATACACTGTTAATGAGAGAGAAGAATAAAAAGAACAAGAATAAAGAAGACATAAAATAATGATTGACATCGTATTTAAATTTTTGAAGATCAAAGTTGACTGGGAAGCAAAAATCTGGAAAAGAATTTCACAAGTGAGAAGTGCAACAGAAAAAACTTAGCATAGAAATTAGTTACATCTAGCCATTTCAACTGTAAAATGACAAGACCTTTCTGTCAATCTAGTACTACTCTTAAATTCATAAAGTCTAGGTACCATGAAGGAAAGTTCATCAGAACAGTTACCATGAAGAGGATTTATAGAAAAGGTGCAGGGAAGCTGTTATGAAAATGTGAGTGAAGCTGAGATACCAGGTTAGGCCAATAACATTGCAGATTCTTTGGATTTTATCGAGAATCTCTAAAGATAGCAGGAGCACCAGATCAAATGTGGCAGCAATATTCAAAGTAAGGACAAATGGTAGACTTGTATGTAAAATAGATTGTGGACAGAAAAATTATCTAGTATGACACAGTGAACCAACATTCTTAGCAGCAGTCCTCGCAATTGATTCAATCTAATCTTTCCATTTCATGTCAGCAGAAAATATTACCCCAAGAAGTCACTCTCTTGGAGGTTAGCACTTGCCATGCTAATGGAAGGCAAAAAGTTGTCTTTCAGATGATTGATAGAAAGCAGTTTCATTTTGGAAGCATTAAAATTAACAAGCCATTTCTTACCCCAGTTTACAGCAGACTGTAGGATATTTTTGAGATCAGCTGCCAATTTGACTTTATCGAACTGATTAGACTTACTATTAAGACATGAGTAAATGCTTGTCTCATCAGCATAGTTGAGAACTAATGACATCAGGAAGATCATTGATGAAAATTAGGAATAACATAGGTCCAAGGATAGTACTCTGGGGAGCACCTGCATTACTACAGAGAGATCTAGAAGAGTGGCCATTCAGGTCAACTTTCATTTTGCAATTTGATAAGATTGAATTAGTTCAAAAATTTGTCTAGGAATCCCATAACCTTTCAACTTGTGAAGAAGATCAATATGCCAAACCCTGTTAAATGCTTTTGAGTTCTCTAAAGCAATGACCTGAACTTCACCATTCTTATATAATGCTTGATAGACTCTTTCAGCAATAATTATTGAAACATAAGTGGTTGACCTAGAGAAGCGAAAGCCATAGTACTTATCTGAAAGGAGATTCTGTAATGTAAGATGCTTGATCTTCACAGTTGATGATGTCCTCTAGTAGTTTGCCAAAAAGAGGTACAAGGCTAATAGGCCTATAGTAGAAAGGATCAGACAGTTTACCTGAGTTCTTAAAAACTGGACCTATAGAAGAGGATTTCCAATAAGCCTGAAAGAAAGAAGCTGGTACCAATTTCCGTATTAGATATTAAGAAAAAAGTGTAAAATCATGCAAGAATACTGTAGAGTAAAGTTTGTAAAATTGTAGTTTGTTCTGGCATGTAAGCAATTCCCGTAATCTATTTCCTTTAGTCAAATGATCCACTGACCACAGTCTGTGTCTCCTGTTCAATACAGAAGTCAAAGTTCTGCCTTGTTATATTTTTATATCTTCATTGACAGCCAAAATTACTTATGTGAAAAGATGCTCTTGTGAGAGAGTATCTGACTCCAAGACCTATCTGTTTTAAATGTGTGCTCTGCGAAGCTGCCATTTTTCCTTTTTGGACAGTTTACATGCAAGACACATTCAAATCCATTTTCATCCTGGAAGTAAGCCATTTTCTCTAACATTACATTGAATGTTACAAAAAATGAATGCAACTCTGGGCCTCTTAGTGATTGTTCACTACAAATACTTTGCAAGTTTTCAAAGATTTCTGTTCATAAAATTAGTCAATATTTAATTCATATGTGGAAACATTTATGAAATTTTGTCATATGACATTCTGTTTATTAAACTAAACATTTCCATTCTTAGCTTTTGAGATTTTTACTTTTAAAAGGTTTTAAATTGTTATAGGTCTGATTTTGTTTTTGATTAAGCTGTTTTAATTTATTATGAAATGTTACAGTTTACCAAAATATATTAATTTTATTTAAAATATTTAAACTTGAAAGTTGTTTTCATTATATTTGAAAAAAATCAATATATTTGAAAATTGATTAAAATATTTTGTTTTTGTTTGAAATTAGCCTCATTATTTGTTGATATCAATAATAATGAAAATAGCAGAATAGAGGACAATCTTTACATGTATTAATGTTGTTGTTTTAAATTGTGTTGTCAAGAATTCTTTTTTTTTTTTTAATCATGTCAAGTTTAAATAACGATTTTCATTGTGGAAAATAGCATTACTCTAGCTGGATAGTTGACGCTTTCTGAAGTTTGGAAAAGATTAGCTTGATAATTTTATCTCATTTGCCATTTTTAGAAAAACATTTGGATTTCTGGCTTCTTTTTAAACAAAAGACTTTGTCTTAAGGGAAAATGTCTAATAAAGGAACTTAATTTTCCAAACATTGTGTGTGTCTCTCAATAAAAGTGAATAAGGTGGTAGATTTTGTTCAATATCAATGCAGATTGTGTTGACAAAAAGAATTTTTAAATTTTGAAGAAAAATACCTTGAAGTAACTTGATTTGAGATGTGCCAAGTTTTAAGATTCATTCAACAAAATATGTTCAAATTGCACAAAAGGCTACACCAATTGCAATAGCATAATGTTCATATGATATATTGATGAACAGTAAAAAGTCTAAACCAATTTTCCTTGATTTTGCCACTGCTGTTGGTTGTGTTATTTGTGTGTAATAAATGATTTTTATTTATAACATCAGTTAAAAAAGAATCACACACATATATATATATATATATATATATATATATATACACACACACACACACACTGAATTTGTATAAATTTTTTTTCATTCTTAGATCTTAAATGGATAGCTTAGTGCATTGTTGTTGAATACAATATTCTGTATAGTTTGAAAAATAAAAAATCTGAGTTTAATTTAACAATCCTTTATTTAATGACTGACATTTATGAGTATTTAAGAGTATTTTAATTGGAAAAGATGCACATTGTTTATTAATGGAGTTCAATTTTTCTTTTTCATCAATTCATTTTTAATTTTTTCAAAACTGATATTTTTCTCCCATTTAAAACACTTGAACTCAAATGTCATTAAAGTTGTGACCAATTGTTCCCTGTACTTTCCTTCCCCACCTCTCATGCATCATGGGCAACTATTTTCTTGTAAGAGTTTTTCTTTTTCTTCTGTTATTTTTTATACCTATCCATTTCAAACTGTAGGTAATCACAATTTGCCACAGTTTTCTTTTTCTTTAATCTCTGAATTACCATGTCTTCTTGGGAAAAATAGTGGAGTGGTTTTCCCTTTACTTTCTCCACTACCAGTGCCAACCAAGGCTCAAGAGCTCAGTCTACCTTACTATTTGACCCATAACAAGTGAGAAAAACCATGGATTCATGCCTTTCTGAATAGCATTAGTGCAAATTAGCCACAAAAAACTTGACTGGAATTTGAACTCTGCTTACTGATTCTATTTTCTGCATTAATATCAATTACCTTATAACATAATTATCAGAATACTTTAGCAAAAGGTTTTTAATCAAATTAAAAAAAAATATATATATTTGAGTGTAAAAAAATTTTAACGTAAGAGCCACTTTCTTGGCTATTAAAGTTGTGCTGAAAACTGAAGAAAATTTCATGTACCATTTTGTCTGATATTTTATTTGGTAGTTTATCCACCTTCAAGAGATCTTTGAACTTTAAAGCTCTTAAATAAAGTAGAATGGATTAGTTGTGGTTTCATTTTTTATATTTATATCATTATATATAACAATGAGTTTCACATTTTGTTTTTCCTCTGCTGAGCATTTAACATAATACTTAAATATGTTTTTAATTATTTTTTAAGGTCACACAGGCTCAACTCATGTTTTCATATTTTATGTTTTCAGGTTGTTAAACTTTCTCCTCCAGATGGATAATCATGAACTAAGAAAAATAAAGCAAAGATTTTTTTTTTTTTAATATACTATTGTTCACCAAATACAAGGCCCAAGAGCCGTCCAAGGTAGAAGGTTAGTGAATAAGGTCATTGTTAGGGTGTAGTAAGAAGATATGTAGGATAGATAATATTAACTGATGCTAAGCACTTATTTGTGTTTATTAATTCAAATTTCACACTTTGTGGCTGAGTTGGGTTGGTGATTTAAAAAAGATGATCAGATTTGTTTTATATCAGATTTTTGTTTTGTCTTTTACATGTGCTTTTTTAATTTTTCACAAGGGGCACATGGAAAGACCAAAACTGAGGCACATAAATGGAGAGATTAGGAACACTGAAGATTTATATCAATAACTGACCAATTCTCCTTCAAATTTGTGAAATAAAGAGGCAAAATTGATCTTGAAGTAAGAAATAAAGTATTCAAACTTGTGCTGAATAAAGATTAACCAGCTTAAAAATACAATGAATATGTATAATCTGCAGGGTGTCTGCTTTTTTAAGTACAGGCAGTAGCAGAAGCCCTGGATAAAAGAGTGACGTATGCACTATTGCTGAAAAGATTATGGGCAGAATTTTCTTGTGCTGTTTCTGTCATTTGTTTTTTCACCAAAACAAATGACAGAAACAGCAAACAAAGGAAAGAAAGTACGACCAAGTCAATTTTTTGTCAATATTATTTCCAAGAAATGGCCCTAACCAAAAGAGAAATAAATATTGCAATTGAATAGGCCAATGAGAAATAGCCCTTAGTTTTTCCCACTATCATGAAGTTGCAACTAAAATCTCCTCTCTTTCATACATTTAAATTGACAGACACTGTAAGCATGTTTGTATCGGGCATTGAATAGAGGAATTCACATGCAAGTGTATTTTGAGCAGTGATGCACATTATTCAGTAAAACAACTACTGTCAATAATAGTTACATCTTCTGGTATTGAACACATCTTCTCTTTATATGGAATTGTTCATTTTAAACCATCTTCACACAGTATGAAAATGATATTTCTTTTTAAAGAATTGAATACAAAAACTGTTCACACTGAAGAATTTTAATGTTTCAGCATAATAATTAGCAAGAAATAATAAGCAAAAAATTTGTCACTTAAATAACTCAGAGATTTTATTTCATATTGAACATTTTATTGTAATACTGAAAAATATTTTATTCATTTGGTGGTTGGAAATTGTTATTTATATTACTGATTAAAACATCTTTTGATTTAAATCAACCAACTTTTTGGCCAGGTCGTGCCTCTTCCAGATGTCTCAGTTATCCCCCTTTAAGTCAACATTCCAAGTTTTTTGTCCTTTGCCCATTATTTCAACCTCATCCCACAAGGACCAATGATCTCCCTTTCCCTCCATATGTGATCAGCTATGCCTGATTTTTATATTTCCTCTCGTGTTAGGGCTTTACCTAAAAATCCTAAAAGGAAAAACATTCCTCCTTGAGAAATTAATATGTACAAAGACGATTTTGCTTTGCTGTATATGACTGCACTAGAGAAGAGTAGTACTGACCCATGACCCAAAGGTGATCATTAGACAGAAGAGGTCATTATAGAAGAAAACCAGAGTCTAAGGCAGGGAAAAGATTATCAATTTCTAAATTTCAAGTATATATTTGAGATAACATTTAAGTTTTGAAAATTCACAAGATTTTCTATTTGCTCACACATGCCTATATGTAACACTGGCAAACAGAAAGAAAGGTGTTAAGTTAAAGATATAAGTTTGGAACAAAGTGAAAAGGGTTAAAGAATAGGACAGTAGACAGACTAAGAGAAAGAGTGAAATTACTTTTAATTTTGGAAGTCTTTTTTTAGCAGAGCTGGCACAAAAATGTGACTTTGTTGGAAAGATATTACGACAGAGGCCATGTGGTGGTGCGGCACTGACAGTTGATTGATGATGCTGCCCAAAATGTGCCAGTTACGAAAACACCAATTGAGAGATAAAATTTGGTAATTTTAAAGAGTGGACAGAATTAGAAAACTGATTTATTTTTGCCTATCAAAAAGTGGAAATGGAATTTCTTATGTAAAAATCCAACTTAGGGTCATCGCATTATAAAAAGCCTAACAAGATAGAATGATAACTGACTGGAGGAAACATTGTATAAACAAAACCAGGCTGGGAAAATTTACAGACAAGAAATTAAAATGATAATTCTAATTAATAACCAGAAGCTAAGCCATACGATGGGGTTTGAGAATCAGATTCGTCAAATGTACAACCAAGATGACAGGTGAAGATGAGATACTAAGAGAGGAGGAGGAGGAGGAAGACAGAGGAATTATCTACATCCATTGGGAGGTGTTGATACGAGGCACAAATAAGAGAAGGAAGAAGTTATTGAGAAGGATCGATATTCTGTGACTGCTACGCATAGGAAAAGGGATAACTCCAAATTTGAAGATATAATTAATTTTCTAGATCCAGTCAACAAAGGTGTTCTTGTTGTAAGAGAGGGAAAACACTGAGTCCTCTAACCATGTTGATCCTCATGCCAGCTTTGGGTGAAAATCAAAATAAGCAGAACACTGAAGCGACCAAGTCAGTAGTTCCAGAGACACCAGTTCTGGTGTGCAGACAATGAGCAACGACTTCTCTGCCAATCCCACATGACTTACTGTCAGAGAGAATGTTTAACTTAGGCCTTGTTCCAGACTTCCAGGAACTCATTTGCAGGCTATGTGGAGTGAAGTCTTTGGAGCACGTGATCCCTTTGAGATTTACAAGTGGAGCATTTGCAGTTTACTAACAACTGGATAACAAAGCAAAATTTGAAATTGACCAGATAAAGACTGCCTTAGTTATAGCCTTTGCTATGGATTCATTTATGGCATACAACTGGTTCATTGAGCAGCACCTGCAGTACGGCAAATCTGTGGATGTATATCTGGCTGAATTAAAGAAACTTGCGTTATTGATGGGCAGGATGAGTGACCGTATGCTGGCTTGCACATTTGTGCATGGGTTACCAGGCCATGTAAAGCAGACTCTTCTTGTGTTGACCAGGATGGATGCACTGTCTATTGACTATCTGCTTGCCCAAGCCATTATGAGAGACAAGGAGACTGAGGAGGTCATGGTGGTAGCAACAGCACAGCCAATGCAAAGTACGGACGTTCATGTCAAAGTTCTTTCTATGCAATGGTATTAACCACATGGCGAAATGTTGTTGGAGCTAACAAAATGACAGGGGACGACAGCGAGGACAACGAAATACCATACACTGTTACTGTTGCCATACCATGGGCCATATATGTCGAAATTGTCAAAAAAAAATGTAAGAGAGGTCAGTATGCCAGTGGACACTATAGAGGAACCAGACTTCAGTGTTGAGTTTGATCGAAAAAAAGTTGTAGACAGTGTCATGGAAGTGGACTGAAAATCGGTCACCAACAAGCCTATGAAACAAGATAAGCAGAGTATCCTGTTTCCAAGATAGCATGTAAGGAATATGACCAGAAGTTAAAAACATGGTTGGATAACGACTGGCTCATACCATATCCTGAGGAGGAGCTTGGACTTCCCAAGGGGCTAGTTCCACTGATGGCCGTTATCCAAAAGATCAATGAAAAGGTACACACTGTAATAGATTACACAAAATTAAACAAGTACATAGACGCATTCACAGAAAGTGTGGATGTCTGTGAATACAAGGTAAGGGAATAGCGACAATGCAGGTGCAATGTACCACTGTTAGACCTTCGGAGAGCATACCTACAGGTTCACACACACACCAGTTGTTGTGGCCTTTCCAGACAGTCTTACTGAAAGGGAAGAGATACTGCCTTACATGATTAGGCTTTGGTCTCAATGTAGCACCGCTTATAATGAAAGCAATTATCAAGACAGTACTGTCACAGGATGAAGCAATCCAAAATGCCACTTCAGAATATATAGATGACATCTTTGTCAATGAAAGTGCAGTTTCAGTGGGGTGCGTAAGAAAACATATATCTGATTTTGGACTGATCTGCAAGGACCCTGTGAGACTTAACAATGTTGCAAAAGTGCTTGGTTTGCAGATCTGGAGGAGTGCGGTGTGCTTTGATGGGGGGGTAAGTGAATAAGCTCCCAGATATTCCAATTGTTATCACACGTTATAATACTTTATTTATTTACTTTTTCTCTCTCTCTCTCTCTCTCTCTCTCTGGAAAACTTGTAGGTACCTTCTGGTATGTGGTTGGCTTAGGGCAGCTGCAGCATTCTTAAAGCATGCGGACGTGCAAATGCCAAACGAACACACATATATGCACTTACAAAAGAAAAGCAGTACCTAAGGTTTAAAATTAATTTTTAAAAAGAAAAAATCTTTCTGGAAATTTTTTATTTTAGTTTTAATTTCTAGGTAATACAGATTAAATTTAATATTTCCAATATGTAAAATATTTTGCTATATTTCAAAATGAATTTAAATTGATTTTAACCCTATTTACAATTCTCTCAGCACAACATAATTCTTTTTATTAAAAAATATTTCAAAAATGAAATATACTTTTATGAAACTTTATTGGAGGAAGATTAACTGATTTAAAGTTTAATTAATCTGATTTGAAACAAATATTACTTACTTTTAGTTTTAAATATTACAGATAAGTATACATAGTGGAGAAATAGATAGCAGCTTAAATTGAGGAATCATAGAGCTGAGTTCGAACTCCAGTTGAATCCATTACATTCACTTATGTGCTAATACCCTTGGGAAAGGCATGAATCCTCTTCTTCTCCCCCCAGCTATGGGTAGATAGCAGGACAAACTAGGTTCTATATTCTTGGATGGCAACTGGTCTACTGTAGAAAGAAATGGCAACATACAGCAGAAAAAAATCTGCCTCATCAGTCATGTATTGAAAGAAATATGATCGCCTATGCATGTATCACACATGGCATATAACTGACTGAAATTATGTTTGGGAATTTTTTCCTCAGGGTAAAAACAGGTAAAAATTACTTGATAAATATGTGAGCACCTTTTTTTTTTTATATATATATATATATATATATATATATATATATATTTTTAACCACCCAGTAATCTTAAAAATTTAGAAAATATTCTAAGTAATCTAAGGTTTTATTGAATTTTAGGTACTTTGGCTTTAAACTTACTATAGTTACTACTTTTATTTTCTGATAATGTTATGTATGGACTTCTGTATTTACAAAAATCTGCATATTTATACACACAAAAAAATTCAAAATTCTTTTTGAAATACTGGGGTTTGCTGAATTGTAAGTTTTTCTATTTATAATTAGTAAATATAGTTTTTAATTAATAACAATATCACATAACTCCTAATTAATACAAAATTTTTAAAGATTTAAGACTTTAAATTAATAAAAAATCCTTTGGTCTTTCCTCTTAATAATTACAAAGATTTTGACAATAAAACTTTGTTTTTATTCAATTTGGGGCATTTTCTTTCATTGTGTATGCTCATTTTTAGCAAATCTTTGAGGTACCTAAATATATATATATATATATATATATATATATATATATATATATCAAATGCACTTATATATGCTTTAGTATCTTACTTATTATAAAACGCAGATTGTGTGTGTGTGTGTCTGTAACGTTTATATATTGGATCGGATTTCCTACATTTTTCAACCGATTTCAACAAAACTTCACAGGATTACATAAAATTACCTTGTGGTGGTTCTAACAGCGCCAAAAATGGGGAAAATATAATTGTTTTTGCACAAAATCAATTTGAAAACACGATTAAGAGACATCATGAAAATGGAAGGGGGACAACTCACATCGGGTTCTTTGTGTGTGTGGGTTCCTTTAAATATGGGATCGGATTTTTCAGCCGATAAAACAAAACTTCAATTTTTTTTTTTTTTTTTTTTGGCAGGTAGTGTTTCTTCTCTTACACACTTTTTTCTTTATTTTTAATATTCACAATGCTTTAAAAATTCCATTTACAAGACAATTATTTATAATAAAATTCTATTCAATTGGGAGACTCATAACGATTGAAAACAATGTTTTTGTTTGAGTTTGGGTTTGACCAATTCGTAAAAAAAAAAAAACTAATTAAGACATGCGTGTCCGTCAACCTTAAACAATAATCTAACAATCTCTACTGATTGTACGAATACAAACATCAGATAAATTCTTTATCTTTAGGGAAAGATAATGAAATCTAAACATACACATGTCCTAACTAAAAATAATAACCTTGGAACGGGAAACTACTTTAAATACACATGGTGTCCAATTTTTTTTACTGTATTCAATAAGTAAAAATCATAAATTGTAAAAAAGATTATTATTACATAAAGGCTACTAAATGAATAAGATTTGTTAGATCATAATTAATAAACCCAAATAAAGTTAATATTTTTGTATTAGAAACAGTGGAAAATATATTCAAATCAGAATTCTAATTATGAATCACCACAAGCAAAAATATGCAAATTTTACTGTATTCAATAAGTAAAAATCATAAATTGTAAAACTAAAAGATTACAGAAAGGCTACCTACATTTTTTCAACCGATTTCAACAAAACTTTACTTTTTTTTTTTTTTGGCATGTAGTGTTTCTTATTGTCTTGCACACTTTTTTTCTTTATTTTTACATTCAGAATGCTTTAAAAATTCCATTTACAAGACAATTGTTTATAATAAAATTCTATTCAATCGGTAGAGACTCATAACGATTGAAAACAATGTTTTTGTTTGGGTTTGACCAATTCGTAAAAAAAAAAAAAACACAACTAATTCAGACATGCGTGTCCATCAACCTTAAACAATAATCTTTGTCAATTTTATTTTTCAGCCTTTATGATGGTGGATACTTGATCTATCTCTTACTGTTATATCCCCGGGCAACGCCGGGCTCTACTGCTAGTCTAATTCTATACACAACAAACTTACTAGTAATTTTAAGCCTTGCATTTTGTTTGATTTCAAAAATTGGAATTAAAAAAAATTAATCAATAATGTTCATTTGTATGCATGCTTTTGAGTAAGTTTTAAGTGATCAGTCATTGATGAAACAAATTATGTATTCTCCATTTCTGAGATTTTTTTTTTTTTATTATCTACTAGTTTGTATATGCCATTATTTAATTCTTCTTACATGTTGATCTCAATATGATTTATGAAAGTGTTACTCAAGATAATTGGCAAAATACTTTTTCATTGGTAATTTCATTCAGGTTATATCAGAACCAGGATTATGCTTTGCCAATTTCATGGGGATTTTACTAAAAAATGAAATACCAATTTTAATAAAATTAAAAATCAAAATCAAAAATTAAAATAAAATTAAATAAAACACATTTTTATATTTGTAATAAAAGATATCAATAAAAATATTATTGTTCAGTTATCAGTTGCAATAATATTTTCCCTTATATTATTATCACAATATTATATATCTTTTTTTATTTATTTTTTTATTTCATCCCAAACAAGGCAATAATGTCACTAAGATGCAAGGGGATACTGAGAGTAAAAGAGAATGAGAAGTTAGTGGGGATAAAGGACTTTGAAAGAAGAGGATGGTGACAATTGATGTTGTATTTAAATTTTTGAAGATTAAAAAGAGAAGTGAAAAAATGAGAAACTATTAGAATAAAACTTACATGGTTACGTCTAAGCTAATTCAACAGTAAAATGATGAGTTTTCCAATCTAGTACTGTGCTTAAATTCATACAGTTGAGGTACCAAGAAGGAAAGCTTATCAAAACAATTCCCATGAAAATATTTATAGAAAAGGCACAAGGAAGCCATGACAATGGGAAAGTGACTGACGTTGAGATGCCATAACATTACAGATCTTTCTTTGGATTTTGTCAAGAAACTTGAGATATATAGTAGAAGCATCAGACCAGATGTGGCAGCAGCAATATTCAATGCACAAATAAATGGTAGATTTATCAATATGCAAGATGGAATCTGGCAAGATAAAATTGTCTGGCACAACACAGTAAAACAACTTTCCTAGCAGCAGACCATAAATATGATCATTCTACTTCATGTCAGTAGAAAACATGAGACCAAAAGGGTGCAAGGAGTTGCTCTTCTGGAGGTTAGCATCAGCCATACTGATGGAAGGCAAAAATAGTTCTCTATAATGATTAAAAGATAGCCATTTTGTTTTGGAAGTGATAAAATTTACATGTCATTTCTTGCTCCAGTTAACCACTGATTGGAGGTCATTTCATTTATTACACAATTTGTTATGAATGATTGGATCAAGTCAAATATTTAGCCATTGAGCTTGTGACGAAAGCATGTCAAACCCTGTCAAACACTCCTTCAAGTTATCTAAAGTTTGGTAGACAAATTCAGTAACAACTGTTAACACTCTTTTGCAGTTTTGATCTAGAGAAGCAAAAGCCATATTGTTTATCTGAAAGAAAGTCATGTGAAGTGAGATGCATAATAACCAACTCAGAGTTGAATAGATCCTCCAGTACTTTGCCAAAAATAGGTAAAAGACTATAGGATGAAAACTCAAAAGATCAGATTAACCAGAGTTCTTAAATACAGGACTTATAAAAGAGGTTTTCCAACAAGCTGAAAAGCAAGAAGCAGAAAGGCATTTGTAGAGTTTGGCGAGAACAGGAAAATATTACCTTAAGACAATGCAGGGATACTGTCAAGTCCACTTGTGGGGTTCTTGTTTGAAGATGATAGCAGAAACTATAGATGAAGTTATGTTCATTTTACTTGGTAGAGATTCTGTTCTCTGATTTTCCACTATCAGGCAAAAGATACTCCTGATGAATTGAGAGTGGTGCTGGAAGAGAATTTTTGAGATAAGCATTCTGCTTTATCAGCAGTAGATGACAATACTTCAAACTGATTGAAGAGGGGAGGAGGTATTGAGAATTTACTCATGTTTAAGGCACTCTTACGGAGTCACTAATAACCATGAGAACCAAACTTATGAGAGACTAATGTTGTTCATCCTATCAGTTAACAGTGGCATAGCCATGTTGAGGATACACTTACACTTATAAGTGGATACAAAGAAGTGTCTCTTATGATCCGAACTGTCATGTTGTTATAGCTGGAAAAAGTGATTCCTGTGGGCTATAGCAGCCGAACAGGCAGGAGTGAGCTAAAGAAAAATAACAGTTTCACTTTGTATTTCCACAATGATACAAAAGCTTTGATGCTGGTTTTCACTCAGGAAGAAACCTTGGTGGCACAATTTTCAATGGGAATATTTAACTCCCAAGGAGCATTGCAAAGAAAATTACAAAATGATTCCTAATTGTTGTGTTGGTAACAAAATATGTCCTGTGAATAGGTGATTCTTGCTTAATAGACAAGTGGAAAATAAATATCTACAGACACTATTTTCTTTTCTTTTTTTTTAATCATTTCACCACATGCAAGACAGTAAAACCATTAAGACAAGGGATGACTGAGTATGAAAGAATAAGAAAAAGTAGATAACAATTGACATTGCATTTAAATTTTTGAAGATCAAAGTTGGCTGGAAAGAATGGAGCTGGAAGAGTTCTACAAGTGAATAAAAACTGTTAGCATAGAACTGACGGTTCCATCTAGCCAATTCAACTTCAACCTCACCGCCACTCTAGTACTGCGATTAAATTCATAAAATTTAGTTACCATAGTGAAGAGGTCATGTGAACAATTACAATTTTATAGACTGTGTGGCCTGTTGCGAAGAGGACAGTCTGGAGAGGACATAAGGAACAGATCAACTAAAGAAGTGTATTCATCAGAATTACTGTGTAAATGAGTAGGGAAATCTATTTGAGTGAGAGATTAAGCAAATGAAAAATTCAAAATCTGAATGCCAATTAGGTCAGTAACATTGTAGTGATGAAACTACTTGACATAATGAGGACTAATGTCACTAAACACAAAGATATTTGCAGACAAATATATAATTTCATTGAATATGACAGACAAGGTGCTTTTATTTACTTTTTATACAATTTATGTGATCTAATAATTTTTTTTCTTTTTGGATGATAAATTATATAAAAACTGTCTGAATATTCTTTTTATCCAAGCAATTTCGGCTATACATTTAACTATTTTCAAGGATTAAATATTTTAACTGTTAAATAAGAAATAGTTTGTTGTATGTATGTTTTAGAAAATGTTTTCATTCTTCAAAACACAGTCAAGATATTGTGTCCATGTTCAAAGTTAATATTATTAAGTGTTGGGTTTTTTGTTTCTATTAATAAAATTCATAAAATGCATAACACCAGTTGACAATAGTGAAAAAATTTAGATTAATTATTTTTTACAAAAAATTTAAAACCTCTAACCTTATAGTTAAAAATAATTCACCTTCTAGGGCAAATATTATTTTACAAATTTAAATGCCCATTAAGGAATTGTATTCCTGATCACTCAAAATTCGTAATGCAAAAAAAGGCTAAAAATAATGGAAGCCTTATTAATAAAAACAAATTCAGTGAAATGTGCATGAAAGAAAGACTGCTGCCTAAATACACAAATGTGTGTGTGTGTGTGAGAGAGAGAGAGAGAGAGTGTTTCATATCAATACTGTCAGATATTCTATCTAACAAGCAACAGTCTTGAGAAGAATATGAATGATAAAGGAAGAAGAGAGAACTGAGTTTAATAGTGAAATCAGAAAGGCATACGAACAATCTGGTGAGTTAAGAGACTATTCTCTTGCCATTGGGAAATTATCATGAACATAAACACAGTCCATACATGTGTACCCTAGACTCCTTTTGATAAAGAGAAAGATAGCCAGGAGAAGAGAAATCAGTGGTAAAGTTTGAGAAGTTAGTTTCACAAAGCACTAGGATGTCTGGAAAGCATTCCAAAAGAAAATATTAAAATACTAACAACGAGACTCCATACATTGTTTTAAAATCAAGAAAACACTATGCAATGATAATTTTTTTTATTTTAACAATAAAAACAATAGCTGGTCACTCATATCTGAGTATGCCTGTCTACTCGGATGACTAGCCAACCACTGTTGCAGACGCTTGCTCAGTCACATTAGTGTTCAACACCCACAGAGCCCACCTGTGGTTTATGCTGCAACTATGCTGAGCAGATGTTGGTTACAGTTTCTTGGAGAGAGAGAACACATTATATAACATGGTAAACAGTTTGAACAAGGCCAGTACTCTTGAACCCTCAGTCATGATGACCTGTGACTTTATGCTAGTACAACCATTGACAGTTCCCAAATAGTTTTGTATACCCAATTTCACTCACACAGCTTGGGTCAACAACACAGTGGGGTATTTTTTTTTTTTTTTTTTTTTTTAAGGTTCTTTCCAAAAGTTCCACATGGTGGAATCTCCTCCCCAGGCTGATAACATCAAAAGGTTACCTTCCTGGTTATATGTATCTGGTCTACACTTTTAAATATTAACAAAAAATGTGATCTCTTTAATGTGTTATAAAAGCAATGGACACTGACATTTATAGATGCACTTCCTTATCAAGTAACTAGGTTATATTTAATTAATGTAACCAATTTGTAAAATTTCTAAAGTAAAATATAAAATTTGATTTGTTACTGTATTATCTTGAATATACAACATTGAATATAATTTGCAAAAAGATTAAATTGGAGACATTGAGCATAATAGATGAATAAGAAAAATATAACAATTTTTATATAGAATTGATAAGTTAAATAACAAAAAAAAACACTGCCTATGTATATTACAGCATACCCAACTTCTCAAATTATTAGTGCATCTATTTAACTATTTGATGTCACTCTAACCCAAGGCTAATAAGATTATTATATCTGTGGTCAAAAAGTCAGTAATTTTTCTATAACTATATCTGTATAGTTCTTTAATGAGAATAATTCTATGGCATCCTTCTGGAGGTATCTTCCCATGAAAGTTGACTTTCTCAGACACCATGGGACTCAGGACTCAGGGTTGGACATTGGGGATCTGGGGTCAGCAATGCAGGACTGAGCAGTATGGAAATGGATTGTTAATGGAGTTCTGACCAACCACAGGGAGGTCAAATAATAATAATAATAATATTGTTGTTCTTGATGGATTATTACTCAGAAATCACTCTAAAAAACAAACTTATTTTTTATATTATATTAGCTGTTGGTTAGCAGGGGGGAAACATTGTAAGCATTGGCAGGTAATTGGAACCTGGATGGAAGATTTCATTTGAAACAAAGAAAAGAGTTTTGAACTGCTATGTAATATCAATCTTCTTATGTGGTGATGAATGCTGATCAATTTCCTCACAAAAGAAGGGGAGACTTGAAGCAACAGAAATGTTCTTCTACAGAAAGTTCTGAAAATGCCATGGTCAGAACATGTAAGTAACAAGGAAGTTCCAAGGAAAATGGAAACAAAAAGGACACTTATAGTTAGAATATTTGGGGATACATAATGTGGAAGGAGAACTTTGAGAATTTGATGCTCACAGAACGCATTGAAGGAAAGTAGGCAGAGGAAAGCAGTGAATAATCTACCTTGTATAAATGGATGGCGTGACATAGTAAAAAAACATATTACTGAGAGCGTTAAAGGAAAGTAAGTTGTAGATAATCATGATTGCCCACATTCTAAACAGACATGGCACATAGAAGAAAAAGTAGTTAAAAATGATGTTTTTGGTGAGTATGTGGTAATAACTATTAGTATCATACATCCAGGTATAGCGAAAAATGCTTGAAAATGTAATCACTTAAAGTAAATGACCAATTCATGAAACCAATACTTTAAGAATTTTTTTTTTTTTTCAATTTGTAAAATATTATTTCTGTTGAAATATATCATAAAATTTAACAAAACCATATTAGTCAAATAGGAATTATTGGTAGAAAATTTAGTAATGAGAATTATTATAGATTAGTATTAAGTTATTTTATACATAATATAAATTGAGCTTTAGCAAATTTCAGGTATTTTTTAAAATATTTATTTCTTTTCAATCTTTATTAGAAATGTCTTGATATTTGTCAATTCCGTGTGAAAATTATCAACTCAATTTTATCATAATTTCTCTTCTCTACATGTATTTTTATTTATTTAAATGAAACTTTACTAAATCCATTTTATAACTCCTTCCCAAGTAAAAGATATTACCATGCAACATTCTGTCTTATTGGATAATGCATTAAAAAAAAAGGCTTGGCATACCTTAATTATAATGACATATTTAATTTTGTCATTCCTTTGCCATTTGCTTCTGCATAACAACTGACATTGATTCACAGAGTTTTTTTGAGTTTTTTTTTGTTTTTTTTTTTTCATATTTCATTAGTGATTGAAAAATTGAAGTTTGATTACACAACTTGTTCTTTATAGGTTCTGTATGTACTATTTTAAAATATACTTCCTCCGGTTATCAATCATGAGCAAGCAAACAGTATTATTGAAATTCATAACTTTTAAAGGAAGTAATATTGCTGATGATGGTAAGTGTGATTGTCGTGAGCAAGATACACAACATTGCATGCATATGGTGTCACAGAACAGTTGGAGGAAGGGAGAATTGGCGGAGTGTGCCTACACATATGTAAAACTCTCCCACCAACCAATCGGTTGCTTTGTCATGGTCTATAAAATGAGTGTGTCTGAAGGCTTTGACAGTTGGGGCCAAGGGAGCCGACGAGGACATCGAGAGACGACTGCCCTGTTCCAGCGGGTCCTTTTTAGCATTACAAGCTATTTCAGCAACTATGGCTTTTGATCCTAAACTGATACCGCTATTTGATGGAAGTGATTCTGGACAGTCAGTTATCAAGTGGATAGAGAAGGCAGAATTTATATGCCAGCTTAGCGGTGTAAAGTGTATTGAATGTGTGGTTCCTATACGTCTATCGGGTGGTGCATATGCAGTGTACCAGCAGCTGAGTGAAGAAAAGAAGAAAGACTTTACCTGCATCAAAAATGCTTTGGATACAGCATTTGCTCTGGACTCCATTACAGCTTGGAAGCAATTTGTAGCATGCCACTTGCGCCCGGGTGAGACTGTCGATGTCTTTTTAGTCGAATTGCGTAAACTTTCAGTTCCGGTTGGTGGAATGATGGATAGAAGTCTGTGCGTTTATCACCGGGTTGCTGGAGCATGCTGAGGAATTGCTCCGAGCCTCTTCCCAGTTAGAGGATATGGACATTTCCCAAGTGCTAGCTCGAGCACGTGCCATACTGAAGAAAAGTCCTGCAGATATTGAGCAAGCGGCAATAGCTGCATGATCATCGCATAGTCAAGTGAAGAAGTTGATGCACTGACAAAATGCTATGTTTACAGCAAGCTCAATCACTTGGCACATGACTGTCTCTCACAACGTGAAATATCAAAGAAAGAGAATACTGGACCCCAAAGACTGGTCTTGTGTTATCAGTGTAAGTGGCAGGGACATATGGCCCGAAACTGTCTGGGAAACAGGCAGGGGGACGAGGCTTCAGCACCAGCCTTCTCCCCAGATCCTCTTTAAATAGAGCGCTATCTACAATGACTGTACAGATTGATGGAATGAGGTGCATGGATCTTGTGGACACTGGTTGCACCCAAACACTCATACGCACAACATGCTGCCAGGTGTGGGAGAGAAAGGAGGTACACGTCCTGATTGTAGGCGGGAATACCCTTAGGTGCTGTGGAGTCGGATAAGCAACAGACCCTCTATTGACATAGAAGCTCTGGTCGTGGATGAGGAATTACTTGGATTTGACTTGTTGCTTGGGCTGGATGCAATCAAACAGCTGGGTAGGATATCTATAACTAGCACTGGTGAGGTAAAATTTGCCCAATGTCACAAGCCAATCTGCATTGCTATCACTGTCAACAAGCACAATTTCCAAGCAGTTTGATGCTAACAGACGGATATGGATCGTATTGTGGAAGTGGTCTGGTGCCCAGCCAGCAGTTACGTTAAAAAAAAGGCTGTCAGAATATTCTTGGGGCTGAGTGAAACCATGAGCTGCAAACTTGGCTACAAAATGGCTGGCTGCTTCCATACCCTGAAAACAAACAAAAGGTTCAGCCCATCATGGATTACCATGAGCTCAATGAGCATGTAGATGCATACACTGCCAACGCAGATGTATGTACACACAAATTAAGAGATTGGCGGCAGCAAGGTTCAGACGTCGTTGTGTTGCAATTGCGCCAGGCCTATTTGCAAATTCATGTTGAGAAGTCCTTGTGGCCATTCCAGACAGTAGAAATCAAGGGGAAAAGATACTGCCTAACTCGATTGGGGTTTGGGCTTAACGTGGCACCCCTGATAATGCAGTCCATCGTTAACACCCTGGTTGTGCAAGATGAGAACATCAACAAAGCTACATCTTCATACATTGACGATGTATTCGTCAATGAGAACATATGTCCTGCATCCCGTGTAAAAGAGCACCTTGAGAGGTTTGGGCTTATATGCAAGGCCCCAGAGCAGTTACAGAACTGCACATGCATATTAGGATTGCATGTCTGGGAGGAGCGCAACAAGCTTCATTGGAGTCGTGGAAGTAAGCTGCCGACATTGCCCGATGTACTAACATGTTGAAATATTTTCTCTGTGTGTGGGAAATTGATGGGTCATTTTCCGGTGTGTGGCTGTTTACGTATTGTGATTGCATTCATTCATAAAGTGTAGAACAAATGCCGTGACAACTGGATGGAACGATAAAGTATGAGACCCCCTCCTGAGCCGGATGTTGGTGGACATTTGTGCCAGAGTGGCACAAACAGATCCAGTGCATTGGGACTGGTGCATTGATGGACAGGACATCACTGTATGGGTAGACATGAGCTCATTAGCCACTGGTGTCATCATTGAGAGTGGTGGAGCTATGGCTGAAGATGCTAGTTGGCTGCAACCAATGAGTGAGGATAAGCACATCAACTTGGTAGAACTCAACGCAGTGCTGTGGGGCATCAACCTCGCACTACAGTGGAAAGCAAAAGTGATTCACCTGAAGACAGACTCGGCATGTGTGCATCGCTGGGTCTCAGACACGTCTGGAATGTCAAGGTTATGAACTTGATGCCACTGAGATGCTGGTCAGGCGCTGGCTCAGCACGCTTTGACATCTGGCCTCAGAATATGAGCTGAAGATTGATGTGGCATTGGTTGTCTCATGATAACTAGAGTACTGCATCGATAGATGGATGATAGAGACAGAACCTGTAGAATGAACGTGTGGTGTGGCTGCAGAAGGTGAGGAGTCTGCTCGTATATGAGACATTTATCAGTCTAGTGGACACCCCGGTGTGAAGTGCACACTGTACTTTGCAAAATTGAAAATCCCCGGAGTTTTCAGAATATCTGTTCGGGTGGTAGTCAGTGATTGTAGAGAATGTCAATCCATAGATCCTGCCCCAGTGCCAGGCAGGCTTTCTGTATGCGGCAATTGGAGCAGAGTGGGAATGGATGTGACCCATTTTGGGGGCCAGTACTACCTAACGCTAATAGACTGCGGTCCTAGTCGGTTTATCATTTGAAGGCCATTGCAGCACCAAGACTCCATCAATATCATTCGGCAGTTGGCGACAAATTTTTTCGAAAGAGGACCGCTAATTGAACTGCTTGCCGACAATGCTGCAGTGTTTTGTGAGGAAAGATTCACAAGATTGCAAAGGATAACATACCACTGCACCCACGTACCATAGTAGAAAGATCTCACCACATGATAAAGCGCATTGACACGAGAACACAATACTTACTTATAGAGGCAGTATACTGGCATAATGTGACACCACAGGATGACATCACTGCTTCAACAGTACCAAACAACTAAATTTATACCTACCGCACTCGTGTGAAGGGCAATGATACCACACCACCACCTGATGTCACAGGTTCTGGAACATACACTACAGGAGATGATACCACTTCAGATAAAGAAACCTCTATAGTATATGAGGGGCAGGTGCAGGAAGACACAACTAGCAGGATAAAACGACCCACACGGTGCTGCCACTTGTCTAATCCTCAGATCAGGGAGGAGTGTGATTGTCGTGCGCAAGATACGCGACATCATGCCCAAAAACGCCCACACATTGCATGTGTATGGTATCACAGAGCAGTTAGAGGAAGGGAGAATCGGCAGAGTGCACCTACGCATATGTAAAACTCTCTCACTTAACTAATCGGTTGATTCGTCATGGTCTAGTAAAATGTGTGTCTGAAGGCTTTGGCAGTTGGGGCCTAGGGAGCCGACGAGGACGTCGAGAGACAACTGCCCTGTACGAGAGACGACTGCCCTGTTCCAGTGGGTTCTTTTTGTTGTAACGGCTACAGTAGGATTTATGAGAAACAGTTAGAGAGGAAAATTACATTTCCTAATTTGAAGATATTTCTTTTAACTTCAAAATAATGATACAATTATAACTGGAACCAAATAATATAGCTTTTGTGTTAAAAAAATTTTTTTTTTCTTTTTGCACAATATTTTTCTGTTGACTTAATCACTAAGTATTTTGCATGGGATTTGGATATAGATACTTACTAGGTCCTATGGGACAATGGCCTAGTGGATTAAAGCATTGGTTTGTGAATTTGGTGACAGTGGTTAGGAGTTCAATCTCTGGTTTAGGCAGTGTGTACTTGCACTCAGTGGAAATGGGTGAGCAACAACTGAGTATCACTAAATAAAAATAAGAACCTGGCATTATTCCTAGACATGAGCAGTGGAATGAAAACAGTCTACCTCTGTTGATTAAATAAAGGGTTCTGTTCAGAATTCCCTGTATGTTACAGAGATCAATATACACCTGAGGAAGGGCATAATGGTCAAAATATTGTGATAACAAAGATGAGGAAATAGTCCAAATATAAATAGTGTAAATAATAACTTCTCAAACCAGAAATTTAGAAATACTAAGCTTTGTTTATCTATCACAAGGCCAAATTGGGATATAAAGACTGTGCTGCACCAATCTTCCACCTAGGGAGAACCTGCCTGTTTGCATTCAAAACCTTGACTTTACCAGATGTTGGTGAGAAATATGTAACTATCACTTGTGGAATTTGAATGCCTTCTGTACATTTTTTAGTTATTAATTTGTGTTTTAAAACTTAAAATATTCATTGGAAAATCTTAAACAAATTATTTCTCTGCCTTCCTAATGTTTTCCCTCCACAACTGTAAATATAAATCTCTTTGTGAATAAAACTGTGGTTAAAAAAAGGGAACATCTATTTTGTGAAATTCTTGATCATTTGTAGGCAAGCAAATTTTTGTCTATAAAATGGCTTCTATGGTTCAATGCCTGATGCTGGGTAAAAGACCACTTTTTAAAAAACTTAACTCAATTCACATCAGTTTTTCTGTCTTACTTTTTTTCTTTTTTTTTTTTTACTTCACATGTATTAATCATTATAAACCACATTAAAAACAGTATATAATATTAAATATCTTAAAGAAATATTATTCCATTTTAGCGATGTAGTACTAATACTAATGTTAATAATGTGGATTTTGTATCAACAGTATTTTTTTTTTCCTATTTTCAAACAGTATCTTCAAAGATATGGGAACACAACATGGGACCTTGTCTAACTGGTTTTGCCTTTAGGGAGACTAAAAGTAAAAGTTGCTCTGCAAGTTAAAAACACTAACTGAAGTTTTTATTTGTTGGCTTTTTTTGTCATTGGAAGAAATGGGAAAATAACATCATTTTTAAAAATCTATTTCATAAAAATAGGTTTTCATTTTTTTATTTTCTTTGCACTATTAAGTGATCACCCCATATCAAAGAATCATATTTTTCTTTTTACATAAAAGAAAATACAATACAAGAAAATAATTTCCATAATGCCCTTAATCGAACTTATTTTCTAACAATGAAGTTCAATTTTACCTTTGATAATTTGAAACAGATACAGGATGATTATTATTATTATTATTAAGTTATTGCAAATATTTATAATTATTTCATTTAAAGATTTCATACTAGCATGACTAAGCTCAACATTTTAACTTTAACTGGAGTTTTTAGCTAAAAAACAGAATACAGTTAAGGTAAATGGTACTGTATGTATAATTTTGTGGGCTTGATTTTAACTTGCACTAAGGCCATAACTCTTGTTGTCTACTTTTTTAAAGGGGAACATTTTTTCTTTGACATTAACAAAATACAATCACAAAGAGAATGTTATGCTCTGATGACTAATCATGAATGAAAGTAATTGTTGTTGTTATTATTATTAGAAGAAAACATTAAATACAGATAACTATTTTCTCAGTCCTCCAGAAAAAAAAAAGTTATTTTATTTTACATTTCACTTGTTGGATTTTATTTCTTCAACTATATTCATAAATGCACTAGTTTCTAAAATTAAAAAATTCTTGTCACATTGCATTTGACCCCAAGGTTAACTCTTGAGAATATTTGGAAACGATTTTTCTTTAATGCATTTTAAAATTAGCATTGTTTCAAATAACTTGTATTCCAACTTTTAAAAGTAATGTTCAATTTTTCTTTCAATATTTTCTCTCTTCCTTTCATTAGTTCATTCAGATATTAACATTAGAGAGATATCTGGTAATGACAGGAAAAAAGACTTGAGGGTTGGTTAGGATGGTACTTTCTATCAGTAGTTTTTAATCAACTGAAATGAGAAGGAAAACTAATTAGGGAAATGTTCCACTAGAAATCATTTACTGAATCTTGAATCAGATTATTAAATTGTTTTAATTTAAATTGAAATTGTTGACATTCTTTATGAATAAATATCTACCTTTTTAATTTCTTAAATTTGTATCTAATATTGAAAATTACTCTGCTCTTTTGGTAGGGAAATGATATTTTGAAGAAAATCTCAATCCTCATCGGTGGCTAGACTCACTACAATTTATTTCATTCAAGATCAAGCTTGCTCAGTGTCTTAAAATATAAGAAGCACTATTATTTAAGTCATTCATTATGATAAGGGACTATTTGAATCAATATGGCTTTGACTGTTAAAATATCTAGTTAGCTTTGTCTTTTATATTAGATTAAAATATTTGTAAGTTGAGTCTCAACTTGAATTTAGGCTTTATTTTATTTCTATCACCTTTGCTTCTTAAAGGTTTTGATTAGCATAAAGTGAAGAATCACTTATATAGGGTGTGACAGATATACTTGTCACATAATTGTAGGACATTGGTGGCAATGGTGTCTTTACCTAGCTAACGTCTTACGATTATATGGGCTGTATTTATGTCACTCCCTGTATAAACACTTGTGCAATAATTGATGATTTACATTATGATCCTAATCTTATTGATACAGGAAGTGTGAATATTATATTGTAGAATAACAATACAATAAACAGTACTTACCGGCGTAAGGGTCCCAGCTAGCGTCCAGCTGGCAGACAAAAATAAAGCAGGTTGTAACTTAATACAAACCCTGAGGATTTATTGTAACAATGGTTACAATTGTGGCACAAGGCCAAAAAGGGGAGAGGGAAAGGCTGGTCAACACTAACTATCTTATACCTAGCTAATCTGACTCACGACCCATTCATACATTACAATTTACTCATTCACCACAAGAACTCATCCATCACCGTTCAATCCTCCAACCACCATAATACCACATCCACTCCAAGGGAACCTACAAAAACGCGCCCCAATCCATAAAAATTTGATGATACATAAATGATATACATAAAATTCTAATAATGATAGAATGCAAGGGGAGGGAGATGAACCCAATAATAAATAAAAATAAACACAAAATACAAACTAAACATAACACATGTTAGTAGGGACCGTCCAACCCTCAAAACAGAGAGGCCGCTGTATTCTGCCCAGGGGACAGAATCAAGAGACGCTCTCGCTAAGGGAGTGGGAAAGAGGAGAAAATATTATGCGGAATGGGAAAATGTAAAGCTGACCCAGTCGAGATAAAAAGGGGGTCCAAAACAAACTGGGAGGTTGGGAATCTCGACTTGGACCATAACCAAAGAGCAGCCGGGATACAGGCCAGGAACAACATTTACTCACATTAACTAGGTACACTGAAGCTTGTCTAACCTAACCAAGGGAGGGTTCCACAGGAAGCCACCCCGATGTGCTGTAGGTTGACCTAGAAAAGAAAATCAAGGCTAGCCCCCGGTCACACGAACCAGGCTTGCTACTTTTACCCACCTTTCGCTGAAGACTGTCGAATGCAATCGTTTTCTATCAGATCTAATCTTCATCTTGAGCTGATGCTCAAAGAATTGGATTAGATGCTGATAAGAAAGACGGTTGCCCCGCAAGACTTCCTCCATTATGCGTCGTCCAAATCACCATTCGAGCCGTGGCCATCAGCATCAGAAACACCATTCGTTTCTCCCGGAATACGGGGGCGACACATTGTGGATGGCGTATGCGCGATCAATGGACACAAGCTGTTCGGGAGCAAGACGAGCCGTCAAGCTCGCCGACATGGTCCCATAAGGGGGCGGACCGGGGGCAATGGTAGAAGGCGTATAAAGCCGTTTCTTCTAAGCCAAGACCACACCGTTCACAGTCTGGCAAATCCGCCAAACCCCATATGAAAGCCTTGTCATTGAGAGGCAGCCGATTCGAGCCAATCGCCAGGTAGCGAAAACTCAGGGTTACTGAGGTAATCCGCCGCTGGTGCCCAAGACCAGAAGGAGCGAAACTCCTCCTCCGACAAGTGAACCGTATCACGTAGAGGATCCTTCGCAACCCTCCACTAAACCATGACGATAGAAGACCTTCCCTAGGCCGAGAAAGGTCACTGGACGGAATGGCCTTCAAGGCCAACCGACACTCGCGGAGGAAATCCGACTCATCCGGGGGTTTACAACGGCGCTCTGGTTTGAGATGGGGACTGATGGTAAGGCTAGGGAAGGCGCCCCTAACAATCCCTCCAGAATCGGATCTCCTCTAGTCAATGCGGCGTAGGGAAAGCCAACCTAGAGGCACGGATGTGACTCAACAGGTGTGGCATTCCCAGCCCCCCATGACACGGACGTTTAGTGCAGACTCGTCTGTCGACCCTGTTCACGCGTCCCCTCCATAAAATGGAGGATAGCGATCGCCGAGCACCTTCCTGTGGTCTTTACAGAGAGGAAGTACGGACAATCGATAAAGAATCAGGGGGAAAATGTATGTAAACACACCTCCGCCCTGCCCTTCACGGACAACCTCCGTCGATTCCAAATCTTACCGGCAAAATCGACCTTTGCTCGTACTTCAGACCAATTCTTCTCCAGCTGGAGGTCGGGCCCAAACCACACTCCAAGAATGCGGACAGGACCGTCCGTCCAACCCAGCGGCCCGAAGATCGGCCCCCTTCCAGGCACCTAACCGCAAGCCGGACGACTTGTCGCGGTTTATCTTGGCCCCTGTCACCTTCTCGCACCCGATCAATCGCCTTCTGTACCGCCTCAATGTCGCTGCGGGGCGAAAGCAGATACGCCATCGGCGACGCGAAACCCTGGCTCGAGACCCTCCAGGGACGGCGATTCCACGTAGGGGCCGGACTGCCGGTCTCGTCCTTCAGCCGGGCGGCGAGAGGCTCCAACGCCAAAAAGCATAAAGGAGAGGCGACAGCGACAACCCTGACGAACCGACCCAGACAGCGCGAAACGCGTCCGACAACCTTCCGTTCACCTGTACCACAGCACTGGGGGAGCGATACAGAGGCTAATCCAGCGGCAGAAGTTGGGTGCGAATCCAGCGGCCTGCAGGACAGTAGCAAGGTAGCGATGGTCAACCCTATCAAATGCCTTGGACTGATCCAAATTGATCAGCGCTTTTTCGCCGCCTTTACGCCCCTCTATGATCGTGCGGATCAGATGCAGGTTGTCCTGATTGTTCAAGCCCCTCACAGAACAAGTCTGCTCAGGTCCCAACAGAGACTCGGCAACTGACTGCAAACGCTCCTGCAGGATCTTGGCCATAATCTTTAACTCTGTGTTTAGCAGAGTTATGGGCCTGTAATCATCTAGCTTCCCCCACCACCTTTTGCCCTTTTTCAACAGAGTGATCACACCCTGGTGATCCGATTGGGGATGGACCCGACCCGAAACCAGTTGTTGAACACCGCTGTCAAAATCGGAACAAAGATGTGCGACAGCCTCAAGTACAATTCATAGGGCAAACCATCCAGACCGGGCGACTTGCCTCTGCCGACCTTCTTCAATGTCGCGTAGACTTCGGCCTCCGTGATCTCTCCTCGCAGCTAGCCGCTTCAGTCGGCGAAAGCCGAGGAAAGTCAGCCAAATAGCTACATAAACTCCTCCTCACGGAGACCAGGCTCCTTGGTAAACCGGCTCTCGAAATGGCGCGAAAACCGCCGCACATGTCGTCAGTGGCCCGAAGAGTATGCCCTCCGGGGTTTCGACTTTGCGTAATGTAACGATCGCCACCTCGATCAACCTCTTCCATGCGCAGATCTGCGCCCAAGTTCACCCTTCGAAGACATCTTGCTTAACTTATGTCTAATTACCTGGCCCATGTACCGCTCGCTATTCAAACGATCCAGGGCCTCCCTAGCTAAGGCTATCTCTAGGGGATCCCCCCCAGCCACCGCGGGGTGTAACTAGCTTTAAAAGTGTCTTCACCTTTTCAGCTCTATCTAGAGCGAGCCGTTTGCTGAAATCAGTGGTGAAAGACCTAATCCTACACTTAAGTCGCTCCCACCACCTATTCCCGATAACCGCCCCCACTAGCTCCGCTGCACTAATCTAGTTAGCTGCTCCCGGAAGTCCTGCCTGTCCAGTAAAGACAGATTGAACTTCCAGTAGCCAGCCATTCTAGGCCTATGGTCTAACGCCACCCGGGCACAAACGAGGTTTGTGGTCCGTGTAGCCTACCCAGTGGAACGTGGGGCAATCTAATAGATCTATGTCGGCTCTTCTAACTAACATCCTGTCAAGGTAGCTAACCACCTTGTCAGAAGGCCAATTAAGAGCCCACGTCCACATTTTCCCCGGGGATGATCGACCGGTATCTATCGATGAGACCATAATAAATCGATCAGATTGACCAGGCTACGATCGCCCCTTCTCCCACTAGCTCCCCCCCCCTGTCTAACTTGGAGTCCAGGATGGCATTCCAGTCCCCATTAAAACAAAGGCGCGTTGAATCAACCAGGAACGGCCCCAACTGCCGAAAAAACAAGACCCGCTCCTCCTGGTCATTGGGCGCATAAACCGCGAAACGACTTCGAACGAACCACTTTTCACGGCAATATCGCCACGATCAACCGGCCCTCGGCATCGGTATGCACAAGGTCCACCTTCGCATCAAGAGTCCGTCTGACAAGCAAAAGAAACCCCTCTGGCAAACCGGTCCCCATATGCTGAATAGACGACAAAGTCGTTCTCAGCACACACGCATCGGCACTGCAAACAAAGTGTGTCTCTTCGATCGCGGCAACATCCACATCCAGGGACAGAAGGTCCCGGAGCAGGCGGGCAGCCTTACCGATCATAAGCCCTTCACATTTAACGTCGCTAACTTGGTTTCCATTTTCTAGGCCTGCAAAGAAAAAAAAAGAGTCAGAGCAAAAACCTACTCACATACGGGCGGAAATCTGCGGGTGTAAGGACCCGACGGATTGTCCCAGGCTCCCTATGCCTAACTCCGACGTCATCCGTCCCTCTGAGACAATTCCGCCCGACGTCCGTGGGGTACATTAATTTGATAGCTCTATATAAGGGGGTGGAGTAACTTGGGGACCCTCCCAGAACAAAATTGCCTTAGACTTTTTAAATTTCTATTTTCCAGTTCACACATTCTGATGTCCGGGAACGCTGCTTTGCTTCATATAGATGGTTCCATACTTCCAGCTGGCTCCCGGTTTCTCTTACACAAGTTATAACTCCTGGAGCTCGAGGGAAATTGGGGGGGATCCTCAATGTTTTTCCCTCTACAGACTCCATTTTATAAAGTACGCCTAGAAGGGCTTTTTCTCTGTTTGAGAGACCCTTTTTACGCCTCTCTATCTACTTTTACAAATCTCTTCAAGATTTGCAAAAATCTTTTTCTTTTTTTTTTTCTTTAGCCTTGATGGATGAGGAGGGGAAGAAGTGGATGAGAGAGGAGGGGTGGAAACTGTGTTAAGGGGAGAAGTGGAGGGAGGAGGGGAAGTAAAACGGGACGGGGAAGAAGAATGCCGCCTGATTCTTGTTGTTTCTTTGGCCTCCCCAGCATCATCAAACGAAGCAGGGATGGAGACTGCCCTGGATCTCTCCATGACCTTCTCCACCCTACCCTGGTCGTGCTGCCTTTGTGGAGGTTCCTCGTCTTCTTCCTCCCTAGACCTCTTGAGGGATGTAGCCCGAGGTGGCGGCGTTTGTTCCACCTCCATCTGTTGCTCTTGTTCCTGTTGTTTGGGTTGCTGCTGTTCCAGCTGTTGGGGTTGGTGTTGCTGCTGTTCCCGCTGTTGGGATTGGTGTTGCTGCTGTTTCTGTTCGCTTTTTTTATTATGCTGCTGTTGTTGCTTCTTGTCAGACTGTTTCCCTTGAGCCTTCTTTGGAGACTGAACCTCCTTTTGTGGCAGCTTCTCTTCTTGGGGCTTCTCTTCTTGGGGCTTCTTAGGATGGGGTGCCTCCTGGGGGATCTGACTACTAGGGGATTTTCGACCCCTCACCACCTCCTTCCAGGTTCCATCCACTGGTTTGGCCTCCACAGGTTTAGAACTTGACCCCGTTGCTGTTGGTTTCGCCACCACTGTCGCTGCTGTTGTTGCTGAGGCGGATGGTTGACTTGGTTTCTTCCCAGGGCACTCTTTGGCCATGTGCCCCAAAAACGCCGCATGACCAGCAGAATGGTCGCCTGCCCTCAACTATTACCAACATCCTTTTATTTCGCACACCAGGACATTGGGTATATCACGAAAATTTTCCTGGTTTACCGTGATTTGCAACTCCATGTCACCTGTAGCAATCCCACATTTACTTGGTGAGGGCCTTCACTTCGTGAACATCTCCATATTTGGAAAAAGAAGGCCCCCATCCTGTCTTCCGGGATGTCTACCGGCACTCCATGGATGGTTATTTTAGTTCTCCAGTACCCATGTACCGGGTTTGCAGGCGCAGGTTTTTGGATATCAGGATACTGCCTGCTAGTTCCTTCGCTTGCTGTTCTGTTGCCAGTAAGATATCCCAAAGGGCATTTGATCTTCTTGCTAGAACTTTGGGGCTTATACTTAAGGCTTTCAATGCCTCTTCCATGTTTTCCCTGCTGACTCCAATCAATTTCCGCGTTTTGACGTCGGCTGTCAACAGGGAAATAATGCGGGTGCTCATGGCATCAAACACCTCCTTAATGGTCAAAAACTCATTACCATTGAACGAGTTTTCAAAGTTTTTTCTTTGCTCTCTGTAGAACTCCGGATCTTTTGAAAGCGGCCTATTTTTCGACCAGGCCGTTTTATCGGGAGACACCGTGTCCGGGAGCGGTGTATTATTTTTTTCTTTGTTTTCGGCCATGATGGGTTTTTCCGGCCCACCACGCCGAACAAAACAGATTTGTTTCCTTTTAAGTTTGTTTTACATGAACAGAATAAAACGAAAAGAAAAAACGGGGATAACCAAAACAAAAAACAGTTCAAATAATAAATCTGGAATGAAACAAAAAAACGGTGAGGGGGGGGGAAAAAAAGGTAAGAAGAGAAATCAACAAAAACAAAAAAAAAGAACAAAATGTACCAAAAATCAAATAAAAGTCAAACTGAAAAATAAAAGAAAGGGTTTATAAAAAAATAAAACCAAAAACTTAACAAATCGTAGCAGTTTCCAAAACTTTTGTTCGCTCGCTTGACTAACGTACACCAAAAACAAACACGGGGGTTAAACTTAATACAAACCCTGCAAACTAACTGATGAATCAAGCTGGTATTTATATAGAAATACCTCCACTCGGGTACCAGCAGCCAATCACAGCCCAAGCAATGGACTATCCCACTTTAGCACAATGAGATGCTCCATGGCACCATAAATAGCTCTTTCTCAAGGTTGAATTATGATTCACTTAGCTTGCTCCACAACTGGATGTTTATCTCGACCACATGATTTTTCTACAATATTTGTTGTACTAGTTAAAGAAAATGTTTTCATAGTTTAAATAATTTTTGTTTTTAAATTGCAAAAGATTGGAATATTTAACTTGAAACAACTCTGATGTTTGAGCCAGTTATTTTATTTTTATTTCTGTTCTCAAGTGATAAGCTGTTTAATGTTTTATAATTGTAGTTGCTTTAGCTCATAATAAACAAAGGACACCTGAACTCTTGTTAAAAAAAAATATCAATGATGAAAATAATTATTTAATGATTTTTCCTTAGATTTTTCTACATTGTAATTAACAAGAAGGTGATACATATATATACACAAATATTTTAGTGAATACTCTGATTATAATAAACATTTTTAACATTTACCAGCCTGAATGTCCAAGAAATTTCATAGAAAATATGCATTCTCTGACAGGAATCAAGCCTACACTGAACCCTCATATAGCCTGATAAGCTATACCAGTTTAGCTATGAAGGAAGCATCTGGTTAGCAAAGTTGATTTACGGTTTTTAAATTACAAATTTCCCATGATTTCCCTCGAAGATTCATATTTGCTTGAAGCATATCGTAACGTAAACAAATGATGTCATGTATTATGAAATATAAACTGTATCCTGCACAGAACCATCATATAACCTGATGTGCTATACAAGTTTAGCTAAGAAGGAACCATTAGTTAGCTATATGTGTAGGATACAGGTTCGATTCCTATCAGAGAACGCATATTTTCAATGAAATTTCTTGGACATTCAGGCTAAATATTGTTAATACTGTTTATTATAAACAGATCATTTACTTAAATATTTATGTCTATATAAATAACATATAACAATAAAATATATTAAAATAATTTTCAAGCTAAGTCTGTTTCATAACATATATACACAGAAACACACACATTGAAATATATTAACTGTTAACAAGAAATAGATTGTTGTATGTATGTATTTATATAATGTTTCAACCTTGAAAATAGCTAAATTTATAGCTGAAAGCACTCGGAAAGAAAGAGCAACTGGACAGTTTTTATATAATTTATCCTCTGAAAAGAAAAAAAAATTATAAGATCACATAAATTGTATAAGAAACTGAAATCAAAGCACCTTGTCTGTCATAATTCAATGAAGCATGCATGAAAGAAGGAATGCTGCCTAAATGCACACAAAAAAAAAAAATATATATATATATATACACACACACACACATATTCCAAAGAAGAATCAACAATATTATTGATCCTGATCTGGCGGCTCAGCTTCAGTCACTTTCCCACCACCATAAGGTTGCCACCCTGTGCCTTTTCTATAAATACTTTCATGGTAATTGTTTCGATGAGCTCTTCGCAATGTTTTGAATTTAAGCCCAGTACTAGACTGACGTTGAGATCTTATCAGTTTATAGTTAAATTGGCCAGAGATGTAACCATAAATTCTATGTTAACCGTTTCTTTCTCACACTTTTCACTTGTGAAACTCCCTTCTGGTTTCATGCTTTCCATCTAACTTTAATCTTCAAAAATTTAAATGCAATGTCAATCACTATCTATTGTCCTTACTCTTCTTTTGTTCTTAATAATGTTTCTGTTTCTACTTCTTCCACACTCATTAACCTCTTGTGTCTTTGTGGCTTTACTGCATTACTTGAGGTGAACTCAAAAAATAAATAATCTTATTTTTCATTTTCACTATGTTCACTCTTTAATAAACTTCTGGATTAGTACTATTTTGACTTAATATATTGATATTTATGTTTGAAAATTCAAAGAGAATGTTAAATTTAATTTACTTCAGAATAATTTGAAATACATTAATATTTGAAAAATTATATGACATTTAAATAATTAAAACATTAAAAAATCACTTTACCCTGCTGTTCAAGCAGCAGAACACTGATTATAAGATATGCAGCTTTTTTTTTTTTTTTTTTTTTTTTACACTTCCAAGGAGGGTAATGCTAGTTTAGAGGACATGATCACTCATTTGCTTATCTCCAGGTTAGCCACTTAAATCAGGACAAAATTCACTGGTTTACTTTTAGCATGATTGATTGCAGTCAAATGAATGAAGAAAGAACAAAATAAACAGAAGATTACATTGTTCATTGCATGTAGACATTTTTTTTAACACAGATAAGTAAATAAAAAGTCTATTCATTACTAATACTAAACATAGAAAATTAAAACATACTTTATATTTTTTAAAGATGGTCCATTCAGTATCTATTGTTTTGTGTTTATTAAATACTGTATATATATATATGCTACAAATATATTTATACCAAAAAACTGGCAAGAGTAAATGAAAGGCTGGCAATTGATTTAGGAAACATAAAATCCTACTCTGTAAAAACTTTGTTTCTACATTATATATATTCTGATATTCATTAAAAAAAATCAATCTTTTGGGGTTCGTCAACTAGGTAAAAAGGTATTTAAAGATATTTAAATTTTTAATTTCTTTTAAATATTTGTATATTTTGATATTATTTTAACTATCATTTTTAATTAGCCAGCATGTCTAAATTTGAACTTTCACAATTGCAGAAATATTTTTGGCAATAAAGAAAATAAATTGCAACTCAAAATGTTTAATATATACTAAAAATTCTTCAGACTTGATTTTTGATCTTTTGAAATTTTTTATATTAGATATTTTTACTGACTTTTCTTAAAGTATGTATAGTTTTCTTTGCTTTTGTCTCTCATTTTGACTAAATGATTGATTGACTGTTATAAATATAGATGTAAGAAATAAGATAACCTGAACACTCTCCTAAGTTATCTACAATTGTATATGTGCAGATATACAAAGAATTGCACAGTGTAATGTTGGCAAATGCACCTTAGGAAAAAATGTTCCTAACCTTGACCAGAAATAGGAGTGTACAAGGTTATATTGACATTTTGTATTGTCCTTGCGGCAGCATATTTGTGACACTGCTAGTGTGTGTAGGGGCTAAACTCTTCCTGCTACTGTGGTCTTGTAATGTTGGCAGAGTGGCTGCCTTACAAATATTTTCATATGAACTAGTGGCAATAAAGAAGCTACTTTCCCAAGAAGTCTCTATGGATGTAGAAATACTGAAGAGACAGATCTGTCTTAATTCATCTCTCACCCAAATTAAATGCTATATATTGCTCTTTTAATACCTTATATTACAGTAACTGATGTAAACAAGAATTTCTCTTGTTCTCTACAACTAACCATTCCCTGTTACCCAGTCTGTTCCCTACTACCCTGTCTCCCCCACCCCCCGCTACCCTGTCTTTTTCCCTTTCCCTCACTCTCTTCAATTTTGAGAATGTTTTAATACTTTAAGCATTACTGATCAAATGTTAACAGCTACTGAATTCTCAAAACTCAAAATAGTTTCATTTCAGTTTCTTGAGACAAATTCAATTTCACTTTTGTTCCAATTACAATCATACTGTATAAAAATGAGTTTCTTTTAATAAAATTTTAAATTTTGATAATGTAAATTGCTTCTAAAAAGAAATATTAAATATAAAATTTTTACTTTGTTGATATTGTAGCTAATATACTGGCATATAGGCTGGCATCAAATTAAATATGATGCGCATCATTAAAATTGCTTCAATATTGATATTTAATCATAAAATTTTGATAATAATATGCAACACAACTGATATTATAATTAAAATTCAAAATGGGTTTCACTACATTTTAAATGTATACACATCTGAGTAGAATAGTTAATTTCCACAAGCTTTACAACTGTAAACTGCTTTGATCTTTGTGAGACAATTTGTCAGTATCAAAAAAATTAAAATGGCTGCTTTTATCTCCAGGGTGAAAGTGATGTCTGCTAATGCCAATATGCAATACCTCAATCAGTTAGTATCATTCACAGGTACCTCTGTCAACTACTGTGTAAAATAATTAAAAAAAAAAAAATTGAAAAATAATTCATTCTTGAAATTAGTATTATTAGTTTGCCATTGCATTTAAAAAGGAAAATACTATTTTTGTTTCCTTTAAAAATTTGACATAAAATAATGATAGATTGAACCCTTGGAAGTAGCTCTGTTGTGTATAGAAATGGAAATTACCATGGAAATTTTACAGTTGAATATAAATACATACACACAGATATATATATATATATATATATATAATACACACACAAGCAAAAATGACGGTTTTTCAAAATTTTTGAGTTAGGAACGCTCATCAATATTAATCAGATTATCTAAAATGTCAGGAAAGCTATAAGGGATGTACTGATACAATTCAATGTCTAATAAATGAAAATGAGTAAGTAATGTTTTGAACCTCGCACCATATATTTCCTCTCTATGCACACAAATCAACACTTTCTGGCAAGGCATACAAAATAGGAAATATTCTTTTATATATATATATATATATATATATATATATATATATATATATATATATATATATAATCAATTATAAATTTACCATGACAATTTACATTTTTATACATAACAGAGATACTTTCAAAGGTTAAATCTATCATTGTTTATGGCAATTTTTTAAAGGAAATAAAAAAAATACTTTCCTGTTTAAATATATATGTGCATATGCAATGTTTCATTGCTGTTATCGAAATCAGAATTCTATGAATGATAGTAGAAAGTGGAGAGAAAATATTTTCATTGAGCAGGCTTAAATGCTTTTACAAAATGGTTGTGTACATAGTTCTTGGTATATGGGGTGGGTGTGTGAATTACATTGCTGCAATGGCATGTGCCTTTTAGGCAAATTTAAGTCATGTGCCACAGGTCATGCATTCATCTAATGACAGTCTTTGTGTGTCAGCATTTATTAATTTATGCATTCCTTGCATTCTTTGTGTGATGATGAGCATCTTCAGAATTGAAGTGAGAAGGTGCAGTAGAGAAATGGAAAGAGTGCCATCACAATCTCTACTAGGAATGGAGCTGGATTGATCAAGCAGTTAAATGGTTGAGATAGAGTTAGCAGATAACAATTAGGAAATAGAAATAGGGAATATAATTTTGTTATGGTAAAAAGGAAATGGAAAAGATAGAATTTGAAAAAGTCTTCAATTCCAGGAAATTAAATAATTTTATTTTTTAACTGAAAAACTAGTTTTAAATCTTATGACAATATCAGATGAGAAATTCAAGGGTGGAAAAAGTGGAAGTTATTTTATGCAAACATCTCTATTTTTTTTTTTACTAAAAGCACTGAATGAGCAAAAAAATAAATTCAGAAAATGAAGGAAAAAAACTTACTGACTCTATTTTTCTTGTCAATTTTTCTTTGAATGAGTGAATAGAATTATCTACTTCCACAAAAATTAATTAAGTTTTATCTTTCAATGTCAAAATATTTTGGTGCAGTCCTAAACAAATTTCTTTCTGTCTTTACCTCTGATGTAAGTATCACAATAAATGCACCCACCTTTACCATTATGAGTTAAATAGATTTAGTTTCTTAAAAACTATTTTAGATAAATGTATTTTAATGCACTATTACTAGTGTGATAAAATGTTACTTTATATATCATACTTATTATAAAACCCAGGTTGTGTGTGTGTGTGTTTGTACGTTTATATATTGGATCAAATTTCCTACATTTTTCAACCGATTTCAACAAAACTTCACAGGACTACATAAAATTACCTTGTGGTGGTTCTGACAGTGCCAAAAATTGGAAAAACACAATTGTTTTTGCATGAAATCAATTTGAAAACACGATTAAGAGGCATTGCTGTCACGAGAATGAAATACTTATTATAAAACCCAGGTTGTGTGTGTGTTCGTTTATATATGGGATCGGATTTCCTACATTTTTCAACCGATTTCAACAAAACTTCACTTTTTTTGGCAGGTAGTGTTTCTTATAGTCTTGCACACTTTTTTCTTTATTTTTACATTCAGAATGCTTTAAAAATTCCATTTACAAGAAGAAAAAAATCTAATTAAGACATGCATGTCCGTCAACCTTAAACAATAATCTTTGTCAATTTTATTTTGCAGTCTTTATGATGGTTGATACTTGATCTCTCTTACTATTACATCGCCGGGCAACGCCGGGCTCTACTGTTAGTTAGTTATAAAAATTAAAACAAATGTATTAGAATTCCTGAATGTTACTTTCTTTTCAAGAAGCAATCTGCTGAAGAGAAATTTCTTTAAAGAATAATTACAAATTAACTACTGCTCACAATTAGAAAGAGTCAGTTAAAACTTTGGGGACACATGAGAAAAGGTGAATTGGAGAATTTAACACTCAAGGGTATACTGATAGTAAGAAAAGCAAGGAGAAACCATGTGTAACAACTTGATGAATTGGAGTAAATGGATGGTGGAAGAATTTCCCCATAATTAAAGAGTGGAGATAAATGAAATGACGCAAAAATAAAAAATAATGACTTTTCATATAATTATTTTTTATAACTTATTTTAACTTGAGAGGAAAAAGTATTTGATAATAGAACAATATAGCTTCCTTATATATATATATATTACAATTTAAAGGCATTCAGCGTGTCTCACTTTAAAAAAAAAAAAAACCTGGGGAGACTATGTATTTGTTTCAACATTTTGGGCATAGATCAATGTACTTCTGGAAAGAAGTAATACTTCTCTGTTGTTATGCTGTCAATTTCATTATATAACTAGCTATTGATTGCATAAATGTAAAGTATTATTGATTGATTTCCTGTTTTATTTTGTTTTTATTAAATATTTTATTTTTCTTTTCTTTAGTTAACTTGCTGTTCTTAATCAAATGAATCTCTCCCTGTATCCATTTCTAAATCAAATTGCTTTGGCATTTGGCCAAATGTTTTGCACATCTCTTGAAGGTTTTCTCTGAATATACTAGACAATACCTGAAATTAGCCTTTTATAAATCTGTTTACTATAATAAAAAAAATATCCTCGTTCAATTGTCATAAGCTTGTATAACATGAACTTTTCATGCTACATGTATTTGTCAAGATTTTCAAAAATATTATACAATTAACTTTCACTTGTGCTTCTTATATAGATGCTATGATTTTTTCTTGGTAACTTTAAAATTTTTTCAAGCTGTTGTTCTTCTATATGAATAATTTTGTATGAATCTTGTAACTTCCACTAAATAAAATACTCAATAAATGAATATAGGAAGTGTATGCTAAAAACTTATCTGTGCTTTCAAAAAAAAATTTTAAAAATAGTGACGTTTGCTTCTTTGGTCAGCCTTTGAGAACTAGGCTGAGCTAAAAATCTTTCCGCATTCTCTTGTAATTAATATATAAAGACTAATTTTATGGTAAGATCTACTTTGAACATTGCAAATAAAGTATAATATAATACTTGAATTGTAAATATTTAATATACAGATTAATCCCTTAGTGGACATAGTACCACAAAACTGAAGTTGGGGACAACTACAGTTAAGTAATTCTTTTGTGTGTGTGTATATATATTATATTATATATATATATATATAATCTTTACCTTCACAAAAATAATTAGGAATTTTTTAAATCTAAGTCTGATTAAAATATGCAATAGTGAAAAAATTTAAAGCAATATGAAGTACCAATTATTTAGTGTTTTCTTCTGGTACATGTTTAATTTAGAGTTTGTTACAAGTTTTTTCCAACAGACTGACATCATCATACTGCTTTTAGAACACTTCTGAAAATCTTACTAAAAATACTGTCAAATAAAGCCATAAAACTTTTAGTGTGTGACTAGTACAAATTATGAAAGTATTATATTGACCAGTTCACTTTGTCAATAACATTCTTTGTATCATTCTAGAAGTTACTGATTGTGCATGTATACAACTGGCTCCAGTGAGATAATGTTTTTTTTCTTTAGAATTTAAACCATATCCAAATAGCATATTATAATAAGGACCTTTGTTTGATGTTGTTACTGCAGAAGATTTCAATCTCCAAGTGTTTTCTACAATGTAACCTGCTAGCATATCATTAAGCACCATAAAGTTTTCATAATGACATTGTGTGTGTGTGTGTGTATATAAAGTGTTTCTTCTATTCAGTCTTGAAATTTATGGATAGATGCTTTGTGCTTTTCTATCTTTGTGCTTTTTTTCTATAGAATATTGTATTGTTATATGTTTATTGATTTGTCAATTGTTCAAATTTGATTACATATCTTTGCTTGATGGTGCACGTTTTGTAACACACCATTGCAAATTTACTTCCTGTTTATTTAGGCAATAAGTTCAATTTTTATAATAGACTTAGTTTTGTTGCAGTATTTTTGTGATCTCATACTAATTAACTTTCAGAACTGACACAAGGAAAATTAATACTGACAGTGTATAACACTGGGCTAAATCCCGCAATCTAGGACAGGGCTTGGGAATGGCACTGCGATGATACTTAATAAAAATTATATTATGTTTATTCTAAAAGCAACTGATTTCTTAAGAAAAATCTTCTCACCAGTAGTGTCAGGCAATAAATGGAACACACACACTTTAAGCACCTCTTTTTAAATTGGTGAATGAATGAAAAATGTATTATGTATTTATCTGTACATAATTTCTTTCTAAATGTGAAAAAATAGTATCTAATTGAAAGAATTAATTTTTCTTTGCCAAAAAAAGCAAGAAAAATTATTTTTCTGTTAATTATTGGGTAAAAATTTTGAATGGACCAAACAACATTTGTTTTCTGCTTATCATAAATTAAACTGAAAATAGAATGGAGAATTGAAAAAAAATGATAAACAAAACATTTAGTCACAACATTATCCAGGTAATTGTAAATGAAAAGATTTTGATAAAGACAAACTTTTTTGATTGTGAATAATTACAATGAGCTGGTATCCTTCTTTTTTTTTTCTTTTTTTTTTTATAGCAAATTAATGTATAGAGCAGATTTCTTAAAATATAATAAATCTTACTCTGAGCAGAAAAATTAATAACATTCCCTGTAAAATTATTGAAGATAATTTAACAATGTTTAAATATAAAATAGTTCAGATTTTTATAAAAAAAAAATTACAGTAAAATTTAACTAATTTGTTTTTGTATTTATTCAATTTTAAAACTTTAATATTTTAGCTTTTTAATTTTTGCTACAACCTGTACTACTTTGCATTAAATATAAATAAATGATCAAAGATTGAATGGTTCAAAATAAATATTTATTTCTTATGCATTTCAATAGTGTTTTTATTATGCTACTAAAAACTATGAACCATAACAAAATTAAAAAAATAAAAAATATTTTGATTTTGGGACAGGCTAACATTTTTGAGGGGGAATGATTAAAATTATTTTTTGGGTCAGTTCTGGGACAGTGGTGAAAAAGTTAGTCTAACAATAAAATACAATAACCAATCATGAACATTCCCGCCAGAAAAAAAAGGATCTCTGGGTAAAACCAGATTTGCTTAAAAGAAAGCCCCTTGTAACTCATGAAAGCCATGACCTTGCCCAACATTCACTCTTCTCACCTAACTCTTCACATGCAGAATGTGGCCAATAGTCCAGCTTCGACAAAGCTGGGCTACCGATGCCACCACTATGATTACTAACACCTCGATGTCTTCACAATCCAGCTCCAGACCTCTCTCATTGTCACCACCATACATTCCCCCCCAACCCAGTTGTTGGTACCACATTTAACCAGCCTCCCTCATTGCCACTGCCGATCAACCAATCCTCCAGGTAGTTCGGCATCAACATCTTGGCATCACATAACTTCTAGCCCATCAAACACCTCAGATGTATCGATTTCAACTATAAAGAAAAGTGGGTTTCAAACACACCACCAGCTAATCTGCTCTGGACCTATCCTCTGATCACAACTGTGGCCTTGGCCAACCAACCCCAAAAATTGGTCAACTCCCAGCCCTACTGACAACACTCTTACACCTAATTGCTTTCCTTAACAACAGCTGAAGAACCAAATATGAACAATTTTTGACAAATTTCAAACAATTATGTATATATTCCAAATTTTAATAAATACACATTGTTGAAAAATTAATCCTTGTTTGTTCCTTTCCTTGGCAACCAAATGCTCATTATAACAAGATGTAGAGGGGCTTATTTTACATGAAAATAGAAAAACAGATGGAAAAACAAAATGGTCTACTTGAAACAGAAATCCTGACTTTGAACATTTTTTTTTTCTAACTCATTTGCCAATTGCCATTTTAATTTGCTACTATGTTTGCCTTTCCTAACTCACTTGTCTGACAGACATCAAAGGATAAAGTTGCTAATGTTTTAATACATTCTCCTTATCGACTGTCTTTTCATAGTTTACAGTATTTAGAAATCAAAGTTTATGAAGTTTACTTGATTTAATAAAAAAAAATAAAAAAAGGTAGTGGTGGTGGGGAACAAAAATTTTTTTTTTTTTTTTTTTGTTTTATCCTTTCTTTTTCCTATCACACAAAGTGACAAAGGTGGGGGCAGTTTATCATTTAAGGAAGCCAAATTTTATGAATTAAACTTTTTTCAAAAATGTTATTTAATAATTTCAATAAAGTGACCAAATGATAATGTAACATTTTGTTTTGGATTACTTTTTGGTGCTACTTTTCTATAGGTTTTGCCACATTCACATGATTCTTATTTAGGATATACAAGGGTTGTCCCAGAAACTCATCAAGTTAGATTAAGGGCTGAAATATAAGGTACAAAAGCCTATCAAGCAACTTTTCAATGAGTGGAAATTCCAATTTTCCTTTTATTTTCTTGTTTTAATAACGTTTATATATTGTTACACTTTCTTACTGAGTATTATAATGAAGCAAAAACAAATCTATACTGAAAACGCAAGGAGAGGGGGACAGAATCCTATACTGAAAAGGAAAAAAAAAACCCCCAGAATTCCCTAAAACCTGAAATGGGATTAAAGGAAATTTGAAATGGAAAATTGGTCCTTCTAAAGATGTATATCTATTGCTAGTCAAAAAGTATTGACTAACAAGTAGGAGAGATCAGCAAATATCTTGTTTAAAATTGTTCACTCTGAATTAAATTGTTCATTTCCTTCATTTATACTAAAAGTATGACATTCACTTTCCATAAAAACTAATATTGTATGAAATCTTTTAATTTGATGATACTCTTTCATATTTTCCCTCCAAGTCTAATTAACAAAATGTCTTTTGTTTTTACCATACATTTTACTCTTTCAAAGTATTTGCATTTTCTAAGTTATACTTATAATATAATGTATATTTTAATTGTTTACGTTTCCTCTCTTTGATGATTTATATTTTTATTTGTTTATTTTTCATGTTTTATGATTAATATTGTTCTTTTTTTTCTTCTTTTTAGGTAAGTTTCAAAAAGAATCATAAAAGTCAGGTAATTCTTTTCTCTTTATGAATTTGGAAAGAACTAGTACATTTTAAAGCATTTGTCAGCTGTTTCTTTTTTTCAGTTGAGGACCAAATGAAAGAAACATTGTCAAACCAATTATCCAGATTCAAATGTCGATCACTTATCACTACAATCTTAACCTGTTCAAGTCTAGGGTTAACCATTATCCACATAAATTTACTCTGTAACCCTCTACCTTGAGTGGCTCTCTGGCCTTGTACAGGGTGAACATCATTGGGAAAAAATACAACACATAAAAAATAGCTCTGATGAAGAATAATTTTTAAAGAAGCATTTGTTTTAAAGAAAATGATAAAATATCACTAAAATGCTGTTATTCTTAGTAACTTATAACATTGGTTCATTGTGATATTAATGTGAGGTTTAGACACTTTTGCTCATGTGACATAAATGATACATTTCTTAACTGAGTAAAAATTATAGTAGTAAAAAATAATCACATATTTTTACTTCTGATAAATATGTTGATAATTCCTGGGGATTGTTAGTGTATCTTTGGAAGTGCAATAGGTAAAAACTACTTGTCTTCCAGGGTACTTCTCTTAACATCTACTAGGTGGTGTTGTATAAAGTAGTATAAAATGAAAGGACCCAGGATACTATAGTGATAAGAAGATATGTTTTGTTTCCCCTCTAAGGGGCTTCTTAGATCCCCCCGCCAAATCAAGTGTCACATAATATACAACACTATACTGCATCTTGTTTGAAAATCCTCATGTGGCCACCATAATATCTTTGCTATAACCTAATACATAATTAGATATCTCTGACAAGAAAATATTCCAGTTCAACAAACAAGACTACGCTGCTATAAATTGATGACTCCTGTAGCAAACTGGTAACCTTATGTCAACACAAGTTTTTTCAAAGAAACATAGTTGGTGACTTTCTCACTCACAGTAGATGGTTAGTAGTTTGTTGAAGAATGGATTTTTCTCTTTTTTTTTTCTGAGCTATATTATACTTGTGTGTGTGTGTGTGTGTGTTATAAAAAAAAAAAAAAAAAAGGACAGTAAGATATATAATCCGGTGTTCTTATTGATATTTTTCTTTTTACAGTGTATGCATGTGTGTGTGTTTGTAGTGAACACAGCCTGTCCCCCCTGGCATAAGCGACATAAGATTGCTTATGCTGTGCATGGGTGGCTCAATTTGTGCAGACTGGGGGATGTCTCATCTGACTGGAAATCTGTGTAAAGACCTCGCTAGATGCCATAAAAACCAGCATTTGTTAACACCAGGCAGTTACTTGAAGGAGTGCTGCTGGTGTGACAGGAGTGAATAACTCAGCTACAGTGTTGAATACAGATTGATTGAAATATTTTGACTGAACGTTTAAATTTTCTACCAAATTTTGTTAGGTGATTTGTAGTTAATCTAAATGGGCTTCCTCATAAATTTTTCTATTTAAAAAAATTTATATTTTCAAATTTTATTCAAAGTTTTTTTTGTGTCCTTCAATTTGAAATTAATTGCAAAAACATTTTAGAAATATTCATCAGGCACCTGAAGTAAATGCTGTTGCTAACCAGTTCAGCTCAGCAATAAATTTTTTTTTTTTTTTTTTTAAATTAATCTAATGAAAATTAAAAAATAAATAATTATTACAAATATTTATAGTGAAATAGTGTGTATTTACACTTGATATTGTTTATTTTGGAGGTGTAGTTGGTGTAATGGTTAAAAGCATAGAAAATTAAATTGATAAAATAAGTTAAAATTCCAGGTGCAGTAGTTTGAATTACTTTATATTAATTCCCTTGGGAAAGTCATGACTCCACTTTTCCTAATAGGTTAGGAATTATTCCCTGATTGTGGTGCCATGTAATCTTCAAGTCAGTTGTTATCTATCCTCCTTATCCTCAGAATCTTCACTTTCTACCACCTCCTTTTTCATATCATACACCTCATTCACCATGACATTTTAATAGTAACTCTATACTTTGAGTGACTTTTGAGCTTTACTATTGAGTGAACTTAAGTATAAAAAAAGCTAATACAATCTGATACATTATTTACACTTGGACTAAGTGTTGGTTCATGAATAGATGAGGTATCCCTACACTTGGTCAGTGAAAGGAGAACAATCTATTCCCTGATGGTTACCCTGAATGACAAGAGTATGATGAAGGCCCTGAGGGTACAATGACCAAAATGTTGTGTGGAAAAGAACAAAGACAATAGTTTAAGTGTAAATAATGTTAAGAAATTTAGGCAGAAATCTGTTGTCTGTTACTTGAAGAGCCGATGAGTACCACTCCACTGCCATTAAAGATCCAGTATATTTTGACACTCTGCTACTAAGTCATGGTCTAATTTCATTTTTCTTTTCCTTTTTAGTCTATGTAGAATTTAGGTCAATAAAAATAAACTGTTTCTTAGAAATTGCCAAAAATATTTTACAGATTTATATGGACAGAAACAAAACAAAAAAAAACAAAACATATTTCTTGTATTTTTTCTTTTTTATATTCAATTTTTATCTAAGTTGTTTAAATCAAATAGTTGTTGGAAATGGAATTTTAATGTTATGAAAGAAGAGGGTAAAAAACTAAATGTAAGCATACAATTGGGACTGTGTTGGTATAATGATTTTCACCAATGAAAAATATGTTCCCATTTCTTGGCTTACAAAGTTATAATCTTTCCACTTCACAAGTTATCATCATTATTGTATCTAACTTTATTTTTCTTTGTTTTGGGTAACCTAAAAGTTTGTTTAGTTTATGAAGCAAAAAAACATTTTTTTTAGCATTAACTTTCAACATATTTACCATTTTTTTTATACTTCTGAGAAAAGAACTGCTCTTAATATCCTTTGCAGTCTATCAGTGAACTGAAAATTTTTTTTTTTTTTTTATTAAAAAGAGAATTCTGTAAAGATTTGTGAATTTCTGAAAACATTCTAGCCAAACTCTAAGAAATTTTGCCTGGTTACCAAAGAAACATGTTATCTAGTGGTATCCTGATGGAAGCTTTAGCCTCTCATAATTTTGGTTCTAGAGATTACTGGTGGCTCTGTAAGTATCTATTGAACAAGAGCAAATCCTCAGTCCCTCCTCTCTTCAATTCAATTTGAAGTATTGTCATCTTGCAAATGAAGCAGAATGCTTTGCTTGGAAATTCTCTTCCAACTCCACTTGCGACTCATCAGGAGTACCTGATTTCTTCCTTAGAATAGAGTTTCTACTGAGTGATATGCACATAATACTGTCTATGGTTTCTGGTATAATTTCTAAATTAGTGGCTTGTGGATTCAGTGGTATCTCAGCAATTATCCTAAAGAAATGTGCACCTGTTCTCTGCAAACTTTACAATAAATGCCTTGCTGCTTCTTGCTTTCCAGCCTGTTAGAAGTCCTCCTATGTAGTTCTTGTCTTTAAGAACTCTGAGGAAGCTTCTGATCCCTTGAATTATCATCTTATTAGTCTCTTACCTCTTTCTGCTTAAATTCTAAAGGCTCTAATCAATGCCAAATTGGTTAAGTATCTCACTTCACATGGCCTCTTTTTGAATAAAAAAATATGGTATCTGTTTTCCCAGGTCTATGCAGATGGGCTAACAGCCATCACTGAATTTGTCTATGAAGCTTCAGATAAGAACAGCGGAAACTTTAGATATCCCTAAGGTGTTCCACTGGGTTTAGCATACTGATCATCTCTACAAGCTCAAGCTTTGGCTTAACTCAATAGTTCCTAAAAAAATGTGTAATGAAGGTCATGTTAAATGAACATGCTTCTAGTTCATGTTATGTTAATGCATGCAGGGGGGGGGGGTACTCTATCCTTGAACCTTCCCAATGTCAACAATTCCCAACTAGGGATTTATACTGATGACACAACTATTTATTCCTGTCTTAGTAGCAAGCCTGATAGCTTCAACAATTTAAAACTAATGACTATTCTTGAAAAGTAACTTCACTCAGTGGTTAACTGGGACAAGGAATGGCTTGGTAAATTTTAACACCTCCAATACAAAACTGCTTTCATTTAATCACCATAGAGAACATTTCTGCCTGTCATCTGCATGGTTAATGCTAACTTCCAGGAGAGCAACTCTTTGCACTTGGGCTCATGTTTTCCACTGACATGAAGTGAAGTGATTATATTAAATAAATTAATAAGTCTACTGATAGGAAAGTTGGTTCATTATGTTGTGCCAGACAATTTTTTTCATCAGAATCCATCTTGCACATTTATAAATCTACCATTTCTCCATGGATATCTGGTCTGGTGCTCCTAGCGATTTTTAACAAAATTCAAAGAAGAGTCTTTAATGTAATTGATTCTGACCTGACATCTCAACTGTAGTCACTTTCTCACTGACATGACATGGCTTCCCTGTGTCTTTTCTACAGATGTTTTCATGGCAATTGTTTTGATGAGCATTCCTCCTTGGTTCTTCAACTGCATGAATTTAAGTGTGCTACTAGATTGGCAAATAAGTTTCACCATCTTACTGTTGAAATAGATGCAACCATATGTCCTATTCTAATAGTTTTTCTTGCACTCCGTGCCTGTGAAACTCTTGCTTCCTTGCCACCTACAATCTTCAAATATTTTAATGTAATGCCAATCACTGTCTTCCTAAATTTCGTTCTTTAATTGTCCTTTCTCTTCACTTCTCACTAAAGTCTTGTCATTGTCTTTCACACTCAGTAACCCCTTTGTGTCCTAGTAGCATTATTGCTTTGCTTAGGGTGAAATGATAAAAAAATTCCAAATTCTTTTCATTGTTGTCCTTTGGTTGGTTGAATTGGAAGTGGTACATGTTCAAATTCTTCATTTATTTCTCTGATCTCAAGATTAACATTATCTCATAAGAAAAAAAATTATCTTAAGAATGCATAAAATTTGATATGAGGATTTTAGTAAGTTTTTACTATTTAAGTACCTGGTTATATAGTGTTTATATATTTCATATACAAGCAGTATTGTTAAAAAGAAAATTATGATAATTATATCATAATCTTTTCTTAAGAATCTCCAGTTTTCCTAGTCTGATATTGATTTTGCAGAAAAAAGCTAAAAACCTGGTGTTTTAAAACCTAAGAAGTTTACTTGGAAATTAGTTTAAAATGATTTCTGTTTATAATATATTCTTTCATGTAGATCTGTAAAGTTATTTTTTTTAGTTTTCTACTTAAAAACAATTCTCTCTTAATTTTCACTATTTTCAATTCTTACAGATGTAATATATTCTAAGCCTGGACAAATGTCGACTCCAACGGAGAATAAATTACACTAAATTAAAAAAAAAACAATACGTAGATTTCATTAAACTTAAAACATAGCAATTAAGGAAACAAGTTTTTAAAAGTAAGCAACAGAAATGTTCTACAGAAGGATGCTGAGAACACCATGGACATGTGAGCAACAGCAAAATTTTAGAAAAAATGGAAACATGATGAGGAAAGAGGGCTTGGAAAATTTGATACTCACAGAACAGGTTGAAGGCAAGATGGACAGAGGGAAACAATGTATAACTTGTGAGCTTGAGTAAATGGATGGTGGAACAAGATTTAGGAAAGATAAAAAGACAAAATGTATTGAGAGCTACAAAGGACAGGAAATTGTGGAGAGCCATGATTGCCAACATCTTGAAGGGACATAGCTCATAGAAAAAGAATAAAGTCTGTTAATTATACTGGGAAACAAATTTAAAATTTTTTATTTATATATTTTTAACCAATTTGTTCATCTGTTTTAAACAGATAAGGGAAATAAAATAATTATACTAATTATTTTCTCTCATATCTGTTTAAAACAGATATAGACAGTGAATCCCCCCCACTCTAAAAACTTGTGTTTAGTGGGGGATTCACTGTCTATACTGAAAATAAAAATTGTATATTGCGTATATCCCTAAGTAGAATGTTGATATGTCATAGAATAACCAAAGTGAGTATGATGTATAGATGTATCTGTCAACAGATGTCTAAACTTTAATTCACAGACAAGTTGGACCAGTGATTATAATTGTGCTAAGTTAACAATATATTTAACAATGTCTGACTTTCTTTAACTGATAGTAATTAGCAACAATTAAGAGGATTTTTTATTACTCTAAATTTAATGATTGATCACCTAATTTCCTTTAAAAAAAAAAAAAAAAATTTTTAAATGTCCATAAATAAATATAAAATTTGTTTTTTTATGTTGTCATATAGATTATAACCACATAAAAATATAGATTATAATCACATAAAAATATAAGTCAAAGCAATCATAAAGCCAGTGATTTTTTTTTATTTCTTAAATTCTTTTGTAAATACAGAAATGATAAAAAAGACACTGCAAATAATTTCTGCAGTCTTGACCTTGTATCTCTCTTCCAGTTCAATTCTTTCTTTCTTTCTCTAATGACAAAGTGGAAAAAGTTTTAGGACTTCATGAAAATTTATATTTACATTGATGTACCTACACATGTGCATGAACAAGTGATGTTGGGAATTTAAAATTTAAAGATCATATTTTTATGTGGTTTGTGTATCTAATCTAGCTGATTTTATTTAGATTCTTTTTGTTTTTTTTAGTCTAATGAAGTCCTAAAGGATGAAACATACAAAAACTTTTCCACTTTGGCTTACATTTCTCCCCTACAATTGTTCTTGATATATAATAATTGATATATCAATATTATCTCATTTATATATAATCAAAAACAAGGCAACGATGCAAGAGATGACTGAGTGTTAGAGAATATGAAAAAAACTATTAAGCAGAGAGGATAATAAAAGAATAAGAATTATGAAGAGAGAAGATAATGATTGACATTGCATTTAAATTTTTTAAAATGAAAGTTGACAGGAATTAAGATACTGGAAGTGAGTTTAACAAGCGAGAAGTGCAAGAGAAGAAAATGTTACCATAGAACTTTAGGGTTGCATCTAGCCATTTCAACTGTAAATTGATGAGACCTTGCTGCCAATCTAGTACTGTGCTTAAATTCATAAAGTTTAGGTACCATACTATGAAAATATATATAGGAAAGGCACAGTGATGCTAGATTACGGAGGTGGGAAAGTGACTGAAGATTGCAGATTCTTTGAATTTTTTGAAATATATAGCAGGAGTACCAGACCAAATGTAGCAGCATAATTCAAAGTAAGGACAAATGATGGACTTAAAAATATGTGAGACAGATTCTGTTGAGAAAAATTGTCTAGCATGATATAATGAACCAACTTTCTTAACTGCAGACTTAGTAATTGATTCATATACAGGATCATAGCAGGCAGGGTGGTGGGGTTTTGGCTCCCCAAAAATTTTTACCAATTATAATATTTTTTACAGGGTTTTATTTTAACAAGATACAATAAAGAAAGAAATGCAAGAAAGAAAAAACTATCAACTGAAGAGCTACTGAAAATTTTAAATGTTTTTGCCACTAACCATGTTGGCAACCTTTGAAAACTTAAAGCTAACTTCTTTTCTTTTTTTTTTCTTTTTGTCCCATGAATATCTTTGTCTCTGCTGTGGCCCTTATATATATATATATATATATATATATATATATATATATATATAAACACACACACTTCCAGCACCATTAGAATATTTTGATGAAAAACAAATTTAATGCAGTTGTTTTAAAAGTCTCATGAAAAATGTAAATGTTTTAAAAAATTCATTGAGTACTAGGCATGAAAAATCTTTCATTTTAGAAATAAAGAATTTATCATTTGGCACCCACCAAAATATTTTAGTGATAATTCAGAGAAGGAAATAATCATAATCATTAAGGCAGCAGATATTCAGCACCATGTTAGACATTTTTGTTTAAATTCTGCTATTGGTATGCATCAGAGAAGGCCAATTCCATAGTGAATTTTTTTTCTTTTGTTGAATGTTCTTTCAATCATTTAGGAATTATAACAGTTAACATTTCTTTCAGTTTAGCAACTGAAAGAACTAATTTAATTTCTTAAAAGAATAGTTGCAAGTGTTTGGGGATTGTTTTGTGCAAATTGTCCAATGCTAAATTAAATTAACCTAAAAAAAATTAAGTGATTCTTTCAGTTCCTTTAAGAACTTGTCAAAAATGATTGCATTGAGTAAAATTATGTAAATTTTAAAACAATAAGCAGAAAAATAATCAAATCAGTTCTTTGAGCAAAATTCTATTCTCTTTAGGTTCTGTTTGTTTTCATCTTTCAACATCACCTATACATTTTTAATTTATCTATTTATGTTAATTAATTTAAAAAATTATCCTTAGGTTGAATTTTCTTTTTATCTATATTTTAATCTAGTTACTGAAGACTTTTCTACACATTCTTTTATTTCTTTCTTTTTTCTTTTTTTTTTTTTTTTTTTTGTTACATTTTCTAAATTTCATAGCTTTTGAATACTAATATTTATTCTAATTTAGGGAATGTTTTTAAATATTTAGTTTATGAAAATTTATGCAATAAGTATTTTGTAAAAACAATTCCTATTCTTAAAGTAATTTTGATACATGGATCCATAAATTAAGTATTTTAATTGGGATCTTTTGATACTAAAGCACTAGGCCAAATTTACTATTTACTAGAAATACCTGTGAAAAATTCATGGTTTTACAATTTTAATTTTTGGATGAAACCTAATTCTTAAGTTAATGATTGAATCAGTTCATGGTGAGTGCTATAACAATAAAATATCTGTAAAAATTCCCATTTCGCATTGTTAAATATTTGAACTTAACAACTTTAACAAAATATTGCAATAACAATCATCCTATTATTATAATTGTGTTTGTTCCTCCATTTGTTAGTTTGCATGACCATTACTCTCTGCCAATACCCTCATAAATAATGGACTATTCCAATTTTGATCATGTAAAAAAATAGATTTTCTAATTAAATAATGTCTTAGTTTTATTGCATTTGTTATTTTATGATCCAGAGCAGATTTTCAGTAAATGGTGTTTCTGTTTGACAAAAAAAAATTGATGATTTATTTCCTCCAAGGAGTCTTGCATTTAACTAATATAAATATGAAGGTGGGGGGTAATTTCTCTAAAATTCATAAAATTAATTAAAGTGAGGAAATAACAGATGTAAAAAAAAAAATATTTTTATGAAGATATTCTAAAAAGAATATTTAAAAAATTATTTAATTCACGTGTGAATAAGTCTTGAAAATCCGACAATTCTCGGTAGGATGTTTTTCAGTGAATTAGTGGCGCTACCTACATTACTATTAATCATTATACTTTTAAAATAACCCTGTTTCAAAATGTGCTGATGTCAACCATAAATGGAGTAAAGACTCTATTGGTATATATATATATATATATATATATATATATATATATATGTGTGTGTCATTTTTGAATATTTATTGACAAAAAGGCATCAGTTACTTTTGGAAAATATGAATTAACTTTCTTTTTATTGATTTATCACACATGAGTAGTCTTTGATAGTCTCAGAAAGTTAGTAATCTTCAAAGATTTAATCAACTTATTCTTAAAATTTCTGGTATTGGTCTATAGAGATAAGCAATAGCAAGAGTAATCGCAATCAAGATTCTATATGCAAACATCACACACTAAATATTTAGCTTGTTAGGAGACCTGGTGTATCTGTTAGAATAAGTTATCCAAATTAAAGGCTGACATTTGAATTTTAAATGTCTAAATACATGTATTTTTTTCAGGTTATCAGTGTTTTAATAGTAGTTCCTTATTAAAAGAAAAAGTTCTGTATGTTGTAAAAATACCTTAGTAAAGTGGATGAAGATTAGGAAAAAAGATTATTGTTAACATAAATATTTACTTTGCATTTAAAGAGGGAATCAGTTTGGATTATCACTCCATTCATGTCATCCTCTATCTAAAGTGATCAGGTTCATCATTCACTGAAAACAAATTCTGCAAGATAAAATATTTTAATATCTTAAAAAATCTGTTATGAAGAACAAAAATATTTTATTTTTTGTTCTTCATAACCTGTAAAAATTAAAAAATGTTCTTATTTGTTTTTGTTTGATCATTCCATTTTTCATGTCAAAATAGGTGCAACTGCATATATGTTGAAAAGATTCACATACTAGATCACTTTGATAAATTGTCAGCATTGATTAGAGATGCACTAAATTAGAGTAGTTGGCTTCTTTATTGCTGCTTTATTTGAATACATTTGCCAGTTTGCACCATGGATGAATGGAATGCAAAAAAGTGAAATTTCAGCTGGTTTGTATTTTTTTTCAGACTGATTGATGATTATTTTAAAGTCGATTCTTCTAACCAAGTTCAGCTGTTTAATTATATCAAAGTGCCTGTTCAACAAAAAAAATTTGTAACATTGTTGGACTGCATATATCAGCTCATTGTTACTTGATGCTCTAAGAAGAAAGTTTTAGTATAAAGAAACACAGAGAAACTTTTTGTAAGTCCTCTTCACCCATAAATGCCCATTTTTGTCACAATGGACATTAATGGATTAAAAGAAGAAACCTGTAATTAATACTTCTTCTATGTACTATGCCACTTCTAGATGTGAGCTATCATGGCTCTCCATAATTTCCTATAATTTGTAACTCTTAGTAGGTTTTGTCTTTTTACTATCCCTCCTAATCCCTGTTTAGCCAACCATTTTCACATGCTTTTTAGGTAGGTTATTTGCTGCTTTATTCTGTACCTTTTATATATAATGTCCTGTGAAGATCAAATTCTCTAAGCTTTCTTTCTCCTTCTAAGTCTTCTTTTTGTTTCTATTTTCCTTAAAACTTTGTCATTACTCACATGTTCAAACCATGATATTCTCAGCATCCTTCTGTAGAGTCACATTTCTGTTGTTTCAAGTCTCTTATTTATCTCGGATTTTCTGATTAAGTTTCACTATCTAGCCCTTTAGACAGATCATCTGATATAGCTCACATAAATTTGCACCTGGTTCCTTATGCAGCACCATGAAAATGGATCTACTAAGGTCTTCCAGTATATCACCACCACTGTATTTATTTCTGTAATTTTGTCAATACCAAAATCATTTAAAGCTGCCAGCATTTCTATTACAATTCTGGTTCTGCTGCTCTGTTCTTGTTCAATTTGGCCATTGCTGGTTTCACTTCACACTTTAATATTTCTGGTCCTTCCATATTTTTGTGTATTGTAGGCTTTCATCTGATGTATTTGTTATTTTCAAAGTATTTTTCTTCTTTTTTCTATTATGTGCATTCCCTGCTTTGATTTTATACATTCTGTCAATTGAGAACACATTTTTTGTCCTGTTATTTCTACTGGATTTTATTATAAACCTATAATTTATACCATATTAACAGATTTTTATTTTTAGAATTAATACCAGATTTCACAGTGGGCATTAATGTGTTAAATAACAGATGTGTCAGTAGCAAATGAAGCAAAGATGTCATCAGGCACCAAGAATAATCTTTGTTCATAAATTCTACTTCATTTTCTCTCAACTATTCATTCTGAAACACATTGTTATTTGCTTCATTTTGACTTTAATATTTTTGTTTTCAGAATAATTAACCAACTGATAAAAAAGAAAGTGCTGACTCTTTATGAGTAGGCTTGCCATTATTTTCAAGATTCAAAAAAATTTGGCCAGTTTTCACTGGTTTTCAGGTTTTTGTATATTAAATTGTTTTCATATCCCAACACCCCTTAAGCTTCAGGACTGACACACTCGCACACACACACACACACAAGAAAAAAATGAATACTGATAGGTTATATTAATAGCAGGACGCTTGAACAGGCTTCTCAAACTGGAACATACAGAAATCCTATAATTTCTTTTTGTAATTTTTAAAATTTTTCATTTTTATCAATGAACAAAGAGATTGAAATGTTTCAGCTTACACTAACTAGATTTATACTTTATCCACCAAGTACTTTTTTTTTTATTATTTTAAAAGTATTTCTTTGACTTTTCAATAGTTACACTTTTGATAATCAAGTATATTATTATAAAAACAATGTTCATATGAATAACAAGACTAATGCTTGTAATTATTAATCAACATATAATATCAATGCTCATTAAAACTCTTGCATCCATTATCCTTGCTTGTAGGACTTTTGGCTCATTATCAAGGCTGAATTCTTCTAGAGGCTATGTTATTGACAGGTAAAGTCACTGGAATCTTTATATGGATAAGTGGCTTTTTGTTCTTGTTCTGGTTCTTAATACTGAAGGTCAATATAACTAGATCACTGATGATGGTAGACATGGGTTGAAACAAGGAATATTTTAAATATTGAAACAGATTTAATACTTAAATTGTAAAATCATTCTTGTAAGGCAATAAAAGATTGAAAATCAAATTGATATTTTCAAATAGCTAGCTTCTTTTTAAAAACTATAAAATACATTTACATCTTTAATAAAAATTGTCAGTTTTTTGCCTATTTTGAAGTCAAAATAATTCTACTCTCACAGCCACTTTAATCTCTTTCTGGTTTCTAAGATCATGGATTACTTGGTTAAGTCTTCAAAGAATGAACATTTGCTCTTAAAATTTTATCATGAAAGTTTTTTTTTTTTTTTTTTTTTTTTTTTTTTACATTTTACTCTGATTTGGAGTTATTTTATCATCAGCTACAAACATACTCAATGCAATTCTTTTTTTTTTTTTTTTTTTTCAAAATTCATGCATACTTTCTCTTAAATTAAAGCTAATGAGACTGAACTCAATAACCTTTCATTATATTATTTATACTATTTACATTGTTTGGACTGTGGTCCTAATCTTTGTTGCCATATTCACAATGTTTTGGCTATTGTACACTCCTCCAAAATTCCAATCACCTGAAGAAGTCCAGAGCATACGACGGCCAAAACATTGTGAATATGGCAATGAAGATGAGGACAACAGTCCGAACAATGTAAACAGTGTCAATAATTACAATACCTCATCTCAGAAATATAGATGTCTTTCATTATATGCTCAATAGTCTAACAACCATTAATGAGATATCTACTCAGCATGATGGTTTCTCTTAACATAGTGATGTCTTAAAATAATTTTAAGCTTCCTATAAAACTGATTTATAAAATAAGGTGTAATTCCCATGGTCATCAGGATGTGAGTTGTCCCAGTTCTTTTATATTTACTTATATTAGTAATCTTTGAAAATGATTAATCTTTTCCCAACATACTGTCAAGTTTGGAGTAAAACTCAAACTATTAAACTCTTAATTACTTTTAATTTTGCACATTGTCATTCGTAGACATGGGTCCACCCACCCTAATGATGTTACCTGTTTCTAACAAAATCAAGTTCCTATCACTGATGAAAATACTTTGTTGCTTTTTAAATACATTTTAAAGAGTGAGATATATTTACAGTATATGCACATTCACACAAATGTACATAATACTACTGTGTATTTCATTTTCATGGTTTTTTAGAATCAGGGTTTGTTTAGCACTCAGCATCTTTTGATGTTATCATTGTCCCATGAATCTTGCCTTCTTTCAAGGCTGACCTATTTCTCCCTATCCTCTGGTACACCCACTGTATAAATGTAAAGTCTCTATACAAACATAAAAACACTCCAGCTATAACTGGGTGGTCCCCTGAAAGATTATAAGGGTGATGTCATTTTCAAGAGATAAGTGTAAGCAAATACCATAAAGATTTAAGAATGAAAAGCACCATCTGAGGAACGAAAAAAAGTTGATAGAATTTCTACACAAGCTAATTTGGTGCTCTTTGGGAAGAAGTAAAGCCAATAAGCCATCTAAGTCTACTAGAATAAACTAAATTGTCAATATTATATTTTCCTTCTCCTTTTCTTTATAAAGAACTTGGCAAATATTTTGTTTAGGCACAATATAAAAGAACTTTGGTGTCAAACAATCAGCCTATTGAAGAATCCCTTTCTTTAAGCTTAGCTTACCTGTCTTTTTGCCCAAACAATCTATGTCTTTGTTTTTCTTCTCTCATATTCATATACCTGTATTCTCTAATTAAAAAAAATTAAATTTGATGTATTGTTGTATGCCAATAATTATTTGATATTTTTTTTTGTATTTTTAAACATGGAAGTAGTGTCTCTATAAATTGGCACTGTCCTCTTGGAATTTATGGTTAAACAAACAATTTCATTTTTATTTATATATACCAACAATTTAATTCAGTGATATATATATATATATATATATATGATTATTAATATAAATAAAATTTGTCACTTAGCTGATTGATGTTATAATGTTATATTCAGTACCTTGAATGTAGAGTTTGGTAGATTAACTATTTTGTAATTGTTCTATCCATTCTTGAGCTGGTTTCTGCAATATAAAAATGCTTGAACACTGTCTTATATGAGTAAATAATAACTTAAACCCTTCCCTGTATATACGTATTACCAAAAGTGTCATTTTCAGACATGGATAAATAAATGTGTCCAAAACATAACATTCAATAACCAGCTACAGACATGTTTATACATTGATCTTGAAACGAGTTCAGTTGTCAACTCCTGCATCTGGTAGGGGTGTTAGCTACTACTCGGGTACTTCAAATTTTCCTTTGTTGTTATACTCAAAATATTTTGGCCATTGTACTCTACTCTCCAGCCTTCTTCTTCTTCTTCAAATGTCTGTTATTATACTTAGTAGTCTTCTTAGAATATAGAACTGAATCTTTATACAATCTATGGTAGGGATATATTGTTCTCATTCCACTTTCCATACTGAGGAGATATATTATTTAAACTCTCCTTTTTCTCTTACTTGTCCATTTCTTTCACTAAACTGGAATAACTTTTCTGAACTTCCCAACCCAACACAGCTGCCAGAGAACCAAATACATTTTAAACATTATTTTAATCAAGAAGCATATGGTCTTGAATAAAGCATTGTTTAAAAAGTTTGTTTTTTTTCCATTGTACCATTAGGTTTGTTAAAACCTCTTTGTAAAGCACCTTCCAAAAAGGAGAAAAGGCAAACCTATGAAAATATGAAAAGCAAACATCAAGAAATGGATAGATTTTAAAAAGAATAAAAAAACACATTTCACAAAAGCAATTATGAGTAAACACATAGAGGAAAGTTGTTAAGATATCAGTGAAGCTAAAACATGTTAAGTGATTTCTGTTGGTCCTCCATATGGTATAAAGCTGTTGAATAAATTCATATTTAATGGAAAAAAACTTGCTTAATCCTTTGTACGGGCTAAGTAGTTTTTTAAAATCTGAAGCATATAATTTCTATAAATATGTTTTTTGTATTTTTATTATTATACTAAAAGAGCAATAAACTTGTCTTGGTCATCATGTTCAATTTATATCAGACATAAACAGCAGTCAAATAAAAATTGAGGATCAAAGTAATTTTCTTTCAAGATAGTTCACATAAAAAGATAACTAATCAACTACAAAATTACTGAAGTCAAGACTGAGAGTGACAGTCTTTTATGTTTGAATGCATTCTTCAGGCCTGAAGATTGCATTCAAGCATTAAACAGACTATTGCTGCTCAGTGTTGACCACAGTGTTCACTTTTATATTTACATGCGCTCTATCTCTGATATTGAGCACTTTTACCCATAAATATAGCATACTTTAAAACTATATTTTTTATCATATATATATATATATATACACACACACACACACACACACACACACAACCTTGAAGATAATGTGATGTGAATAAATTGGTTTGATTCTCTCTCTCACTTCTTAAAAATAATCACAGCAATTTTGTTTTAGAACAGCTACTTCCATCAGTTTCAGCTAAAGCTTTTGATGAGATTAAAAAGTTTCACAGCTGATTTCAATTAGTGTCATAAAAATCTATCCCTATTTAGTAATCTAATATTTCGTATGGTGTGTCACATCTTTTGTTAATCACTGTTTTGAAATTATTTTTTTATAGCAGTGAAAACGTTAAAAAATAAATTTTGCTACCACATTTGTTGTTTGGTTATTTGGCCAGATTTTAAAAACTAAACCTGTCACCACCACCTCACATATATGTGTGTGTGTACGCATATAGTTTGTCACTTTCTAACATATCTCCACTTTACTTCTTTTTTCTTTTTTAAGGCTTTGCAATGTTAGATAAATCAAGAAATTTTGTCATTGAATATCACTCAGTAAAAACTTTTTATAGTGTGATTTTTTTTTCCTAAATTGAAAAATTTGTTTGTAAAAATATTGCTTTTCTTAATATAAAAAAATGGCTGCTTTATAAGTGTATAAATAATGAATTGATTGCCCCCACCTAAAAAAGCATATAATTACTTTTATAGTATCTGTCTATATTTCTGAGATGAGGTATTGTAATTATTTACATTATTTATATTGTTCAGACTGTTATCCTCATCTTTATTGCCATATTCACAACATTTCAGTTGTTGTACACTCTGACCTTCTTCAGGTGATTGCAAGACTGCAAGAACATCATAAAACCGTAACACAAGAAGAAATAGAAAAATCAGGCATAGCTGACCACATATGAAGGGAAAAGGGAGATCACTGTCCCCTGTGGGATGAGGTTGAAATAATAGACGGAGAACATCACTGGAAAATATGAAAACTTAAGGACTCAGCACATATGCTGGGCCACAAAAATCTAAGCCGGCCAAGCATAGAAATGAATACAATATAGGAACCAGTAATACGGAGTGCTAGAGAAAAGCAATAATAACAACAGAATTGCAATATGAGCTCTGGTAAAAAACGTTTTACTGACACATTAAGTTTATAAGTCCAAAAAATTCATACACTGATGACCTAGTGGATAAAAGCATTGGTTGGATCCAGTAACTTGGTTCAGCACCTGGCTACTGCAGTGGTGAACAAAAACATGGAGAGTTGAGTTAAAGGGAGACAACTGAAACATCCGGAGGAGGCATGGCACATAGAACTAGAAAAATCTACTCTGGTGGATGAAATAAAAGGTTCAGTTCGAAATTCCTATCACCTGAACAATGATGGACTGTACTATGGCCAAAACATCATGAATATGAAATAAAGAAGGACAAATGTCCAAACAATGTAAACAATGTAAATACTTTTATAGTACTTTTTAAGATAATTCCAAACTCTATCTGATGTTTGTTGGAAAGTAATTCATTTTTCTTTCTGATCTGACCATGTTGAGAAAATGTACTTTGGTAACAGATTTTAGTTTTGGTAAATCAAGAAACGGCACTTAAAATCATGTTAAATTTTTATTACTGGCTAAAATTTCTTAGTAGCTTTCTGGTGATGCCAATCACCAAATTTAAATAAAATGTGAATTTCTGAATTGTCTAATCTTGGTACTCTCTCATACATGGTTTGATGTACTTCTTTTTGTTTTTTCCTTCCAGTTGCAATGATAATTTACATTTAGACAGTCTGTTTATTTTATTACTGATTCCCAGCAGAAAAGTACCACAGCAATAGCAATAATGATTGAATTTTATCTGAATCTCAATTTAAAATTTTCTTCAAAAAGTTTTCTAAAAAAATTTATGAATATTTTTCAGCCTTTAAGAGTAGGTTAGTAAAGTTTACAATTTCTTTGTTATAGTTTCTATATTATTTTCTTTGCCAACTACTAGACATTTCTTATAGTAATGCAGTAGTTCTGTTAAGAAAGTAGTTTGATGAATCAAATATCACAGAATATAATTGTTACTTTTGTGACATAAATATTACTACATATTTAAAAGTTAGTACATATTTTCACATGAATGACATTATTTCTGTATTACAGGTTCTAATACATTCTCAATAATTTAATTATAAGAAAGATGAAAGATTTAACCAAAATTATATCAAGTTACCCTGTAACATTTGAAGTTAAAACTAGAAAAAATATGAAGAATTCATATTAGAACATTAGCAAATAATAAAAACCATATCACTTCAAGACTCACAACAGCTAAAATGTGTAGCACATGTAACTAGAAGGGTAAATAATTATATAATCAAGATGTTAACTTTCCACACTACTTTAAACAAAATGTTACAAAGGAAATTCCTATTGATACTAGAAAAAGTGATAAAAGTGTACTTGAGAAACCTTATTTTCCTGAAAAACTGTTTTAAGAGAAAGATTTTATCAATTTCAACCTACAGCCATGGTAACTGTTTGGTCAATGAATTTCCCTTTTAGGGAAATCTCTAATCTTGCCATTCTTGTTCTATGTATGTGTCCCTTCAGGATGTTGGCAATCATGGCTCTCCACAATTTCCTGTTTTTTATAGTGCTTAGTAAATTTTGTCTTTTTGTAAACTCCTCTAAACTGCCATCCATTTACACAAACATGTTAGGTAAGTTATGCACTTTATTACCATTATCAATAACCTCTTTTCAATGATTCAAAATAACATTTTTGTAAAAGTCTTTTAGTTTGAAAAAAAAAGACCATAGAAAGCATATTTTTCACCTTATGCTTTCAAGGAATTAACCATGAAGATGACTCTATAAATGCTAATCAGATGGAGCAAGAACTGCAGAATAAAGTGAATATAGATTTTTCTCCCCAGTTAAAATCTTCAGTCTTTTCAGATGTTATCTTTATAGCACTATGCATTATGATAAAACATGTTACCTTTGTGACTGATCCAATTGAGCCCCCCCTTTTTTTTCAAAACATTAAAATGCTCTCTGACTGCTGACAAATAGGTGGCTGCTTAAGAGAGACTTAAAGTGAAATGCACCAACATTTAACAAAATTTTTCTCTACTAGGTCATTGTCAGCATTGATTTATACTTTTGTATAATATAAATTTTTCATCACTGTTTTACTAATATTTAAAAAAATGGCAAGATATGCTCATGTGAAAGTGCAGAGATATGCAGATGTTTATTGCTTTACAGTTGGCTTGTGTCAAATTATACTGAATCCATTTCCCAAGTTTAGGCAACTTTTCAAGCTGTTGCAGGTGAAAAACCATTGAATGGTGTAAATTCTGTTTTTAGTTAATTCTTTAACAGCACTATTTCTGTTAAGTCCCAGTGAAAGTAGAATAGCCTGTTTATGGTCTATCTGTAAAGTCACCTTTCAAACAACCTTTGCTAATTTCTTTTGTTCAAAGAATCTCTCATATAATCACCATGAATATTTGGGGTTGTTTTTGCACCATTATTGCTATGAACATTACCTACAGAATGACCCGATTGTAAAAAGATTATAAAATGAACTGTTTTAGTTTTAGCTTAATGTAACTCCATGAGTATTTGCTTTTTACTTAAGTAGCATTTGAAATCTTTTCACAATAGTCAACCACAAGAAGTCCAAATGAGACATTGAGTATTAATCATATTAAACTGAAAATGACCAGATACTCCACAAACTCCATAATTATTCGAAACTGTAATCACTTTTAGGATGGTATCCATTTTGAACATCAGTAGAAAGTCAATGTTTTCACAATAAAGTTGGCATTAACAAATCCATATAAGTAGATTGATTTATGAAACAATAAAATTGAACCTTTTGCAAAGAATTATGAAATGTATTCCTCTTGGGTAAAATATTTTTGTTAAAAAACATGAAAACATTTAATGCTTGTGCATTTATAAGTTTTTGTAATGACAAAAGTTGCTGTTTTTTATGATGATAATGATAGCAAAACTTTATATCATAATAATCAAATACAAATTGTCAGATGTTATGAAAGTCAATATTTTCACAATAAAGTCAATATTAACAAACTGATATTGGTAAATTATTCAGGATATATATCATGTGTGTTTGAGCTTATCCTGACTAAAAATATGAATAATAACTTATTTGGGTGACAGTCAGGTTTTATTATACAAATGACATATATGTGGAGAGATTTATTGAGTGTTGAAATCAATATACTTTCAGTTAAGTTTGCTACATTTAAGAAAATATTCCAAGATTTTCTTTTGTTTGTTTTTTTATGTGCCATGTCCCTTCAGAATGCTGAGCTCTCTACAATTTCCTGCCCCATTGTTGTTCTTAGTAAATTTTGTCTTTTTGTTATCTCTCTTAAACCTTGTTCTGTCATTCATTTACACTAAAGTGGCAAGTATTATGTGTTCTAAAACATCAAATTCCATGTTCTTCTGTGACAGTAAATTTTAATTTTCCATTTTTGTTTCAAAATTGTAAAGACATGTGTAAAACAGAGACTTGTGTGAAAACAGTAAAATATACAAATATATTATAGCCTACTTATATAGGTATCTTTTCTTTTTTTTTTTCTTTTTTTTTGGGCTTCAGTGATTTCAGTAGATTATGCAGTTTTCTCTGTACCTCTTGCCTGTGAGTGCCAAATTTTCCAAGCCCTCTTTCTTTATTATATATCGTAGAAGTTTCAATTCTCTCTTTTTAATGTTAAGTATAAAAGTATAAGTGTCCTTTGTGTTTCTGTTTTTGCTAAAACTGTTGTTGTTGTTGTTCATGTGTTCAGGCCATTGGGATTGTCAGCATCCTTCTATAGAATCAAATTTCTGTTACTATAAGGTCCCTTCTAATTAGTTCCAAACTAATGAACTTGTTTCCCAACTAAAATATTAATCAAATTTGTCATCAAATAGAAACAATTTAGAAGTAAGATAGGAATTTTTTTAATCAATGGGTTGTTTTTCAGATTCTAAATGTTTATTTAATTTTGATGAGTGGGAATTTTTTTTTTATTCAAAACACTCAATTTGTATGAACTAATGAGTTTCACCTACTCTTTCAGAAATAAGAGAGTTGAAAGATTTTTTTTCAAAGTGTATACATGTTTTTGTACTCAAAAGATAGATTAATAAATGTGCAGATATAGTTTCTGAAAGGATAAGAATGTTTGAATTTCTAATTCTTTGATAACCAGCCACCTATGGCTTAGCCCTAATTTATAGTTTGATGGATAGATAAAATAAGACTTTTACCACATGAAATTTTAGCTTTCAGCTATTTTGAGGTTATAGGAATTCTTTTTATGGGCAAAACTTTTCAACAAATTATCTTTTTAATTCTTATCTGCAAGAATTTATGCATAAACTTTTTCAGCTTACTGTAATTTTAGTTTTCTTCAACCTAAATATATAATTGTTGTTACAGCTGGGCTCTTAAGTAGAGGTGTGTAATTCTGTGTCTATGTAAGGAACATTAAAGAATATGTAAATAGCACTACAAATGTCTTTTAATATTTTTTAACTTTCCACTTTTAAACTTCTATACCATAAATTTGTTTACTTTGACTATCCTAAACAATATGTCAAAAACTTGAGGAGAGGAAAAACCAGCTAAACATAAAATTTTTTTATTTTCAATTTTCTCTGATATTTGCTATATAAACATGCACTAAAAATAATTGCATTAAAACAAATATTATGTATTTAAATTATCAACTACTTTTGGGTGGTTACAAAATAAACATGGAATTATGTGTTTTAACCTTTTATGAACTGTAAGTATTTTGAAGTGATGGAATGAAGTTTATGCCAGTTTAAAAACAACTATCTTTACGGTTGGACATGAATCCCGTGAAAATTGAACCAAGAACAAATAACAAACAAATGGAATTCAAATCTTGAAGGCTTTCTGAGATGAATTGTCATTGGAGATGAAACTTGTATTTATCAATACAATCCTGAAGATAATGCGATCTGGCAAAGCAATTGTTATTCAAAGCTGAAAAAGGTCCAGTCAAAGCAAAAGTAAGCTGGTTAAGATGAAAGGTTATGGCAACAGTTTTATAGGAGGCTGAGTGCATTTTCATAGTTGACTTTTTAAAGAGAAAAAAGATAGTCACATCTACTTATGAAGATCTTTTTAAGAAAATTAGCTAAAGATTTAACAAAAAAGCCCTATGGAAAGCTTCATCAGAGACTCCTTTTCCATTGCAACAATATCCCTACCCATTTCTCTCATCAATCAAGGTGAACCTTGCAAAGTTTTAATGGGAAATCATCAAAAATTCTCCTTGCAGTTTTGATTTATCATCTTCTGACTTCATATTTCCTAACCTTAAAAAAATGTTTTGAAAGATACCTATTTTGAGACAATGACATAAAAAAGGTTACTTTGACATTATTAAATTCTCAGTATCTCGGTTCCTCCAGGATTACATAAAGACCTGTATTTTTACACCTTCATGTTAAGCTGTTTTATTGATAAGAGGGATGGGCTCAATAAGGTTAACTTGCCCTAGACACACACACACACTGCTGCTACAGCTGCAGTACATGTAGTGTCCCAATGATGCTAATAGGTTATGTGTCTCATGCAGGCTGAAAAATATGTAGATATGTTATTGTAGAAATAGCTAATCATAATGTTAATAATTACCTAATGAACTAAATGATCATTTAATTATTTGCATGATTGATTAGTCTTTATTCTTTATCATAAGTTTTGATTTTCATTCCCTCCATAATAAAAACTATCTTAAAGGATATTCTTAAAAATTATCTTTTATCACCTCACATTATTTTAAAGATAGGTGATACCTAAGCTGCAAGTTTCCTTTCATTAAATATAAATCCATTGATCCCCTCACCCCACCACTACATATTTTCTGATTTAGCAAATTATAGTTCTTTGGTATTTTATGTTAAAAACACATTAATTCATTTTTGACTTTTAATAAATGTGAAAACAAAAATTGAAACTTACATAAGAAAATTTCTGTAACTAGTAATATTTGCATATCAGTTTTGCTGATAAGACACCAATTTAAATGGCACTTAACAAAAGATATTTCTATAAAAGGAGCTTCCTACAAAAAGTAAATGTTTTCATTTTTTTCTATCAATTTAGAGATCTTAAAATTTTTTGAAAGCTTAACTCAGCAGATAATCTAATATTCTAAATGACATAATGTGCTTCAAAACATATTTGTTACATTTTTACACACACACACACATATATATATATATATATATATATATATATATATATATATATATATATATATATATATGGTATAAAATGACAATTGGAAAAAAATCTTAGATTTTGCTGACACATTTCGTCTTCTGACTTTTTCAAGGCAAAAATGAAATCGAAATGTCTTTGTTGTTATAGTTACATTAAAAAATCCAAATTTAAAAAGATAGACGTTTCCATCCTAAGCCTTTTTCTGGTTAATGTAAATTTCCTTTATACTAAGAGATTTTTTTTTCTTCTTTTTTTTTTCCATGTCAACAATACCAGTTAAATTCCCAGATCAATTCTGTGAACAAGACAAATTGGTATAAAATGTGTCATGCAATTGTGCTTTCTCTAGTTATTCATTTTTAAATTAATATATATATATATATTTCACTTAACAATGAACTACAGCTGTTGACATTACATCATTTGCAAATGTATCCATGACCACACCTTTTAGTATATGTTAGAAATGACCCTTCTAAGTTTTGATGACACATATAAAACTTCCCCTATGATTTTATTATATTTAATCTGTCACTGAATGTGTTTGCCTTTAGTCTATTCTAGTATATTTTTTGTTTTATCTTGATAAAATTCAAGATTCAATTTGACTAAAGCTCATTGTTATATTGTTTGTCATATACAATTGGTAAAACATGAAGTAAAGAAGTAATGACAGGAGCTTGAAGGTTAGTTAATATGAAGAAAATAGGAGCTTGGAAGTATTACAAAGTTTTGTATCTCAATATTTTATACATGTAAGAAAGAATTTGACAAATACAGCCTTATCTGATCCAGTAAAATTTTATACCATATAAGAATTACTATTATTTTAATTTTTTACTAGTAGAAGTGTTGCTCTTAAATTTTAATTAATATTTCTTTCATCTTAATTTGAGTTTCTTTTTCAGAAATTTCTTTTATTAGTTACAATTAGTAGATGAGATATTCAAGAGAATGTTTGATTGTGAAATAAAAAGAAATCATTATGTATATATATTACTCATTTATACTATGACCCTTTTGGTTTTTCCACTTAGAAATTAATTATGAAAGTATTAGAATTTGCTGTGTAGCATATGTAGTACCAGATGTGTATGTATATAATAATATACTTATAAATGCATGTTCATCTAATGAATTCAGTGTTTTTTAGTGTTGGTTTTCAGAGAATTATGGATAATTCTAACAAATGATACGTTCACAACTTTTGTCTGACAAGAGACCAATCAAACATTTTAAAATATCAGTGAACTAAGGGCAATTATCAAGTTGGCATATAACAACATCTCTCCAAATGACTTCCAACTACTTGTTGAATTGATACTGCACTTTCCTAGGTAAGAGGAGATCGTATACAACACTAGACACCTATCTCTTGATTTTTGCCATGCCAGTTTATATATATTTATTCACAAAAATAATAAAATATAAGCTTTAGTAATAATTAATTGTATTTGCAGTTGTCTGAATGTAATAAATCAATGGAATCACTTGATAAAGAAGATAGGTCAGTATTTTAATTTTAATTTTCAAGTCATTATTAAAAAGTAAATAAATTATTTCCTTGAATATAATAGGCCATAAACGCTAAAAGCATTTTGTGAAATGGTTCTTTTGAAAAACTTTGTATTGTATACTTCAGCAAACATTGCATTGTTAGGAACACATTTATATTTCATCCATATTTTTTTAAGTTTAAAATGTATCATTTTAGAATTAACATCAAGACATGAAACAATAATCTCAGTCTTTGACAAGTCCTATTTTAAAGTGATTTATTTCAGAAATAGACAGTGTTGAGTCCTTTCAGGAAAAAAGTCTGTATTGTTCCAGAACTCTTTTCTAAGCCTGCTTAGCTATGAATATCTATCCCTGATATTGTGTGCTATGCTTTATAGGGTAATGCAATTAACTGTACACTTCATTTCTGTCTAATTCTGTAGCCATAGCAAAATAGATATTTGTTTTCATGATGAACTATATGTCTATGTAGTTCTTATACCACTCATTTTGTCTGAACAGAAAGTATATATTTCTAAAAGTAAGGGGTTGCTGGGAATGAAAGAAAATGAGAAAGATGTTATATATTGTTTTCAAATTCAAAAAATGAATCTTGCCCAGTTTATTGGCAATAAAAAAAACAGCAATAGTGATGCAAAAAAGTTTTGCCTGTTGAATGCTTATTTGTTGGGTTGAGAGAAAAGATACTAAAAGAACAGAATTCAGGAAGACAAAGGATGACGATTGATGTTGCATTTAAATTTTTGAAGATTGTAGGTGATGGGGAAGCAAGAAGCCGGAAGAGTTACACAGGTGAGATGTGGGAAAGAAGAAATTCTTAAAATAGGACTTAGAATTTACTAAGCTAATTCAACAATAAAATTATGAATTGTCAATCTAGTAGTATGCTTAAATTCATGCAGTCAAATAATTTGTCCAATATGAATAACACTGTTAGGATCCATAACATCCATGTGTTTTTGTCAGTTATACATTTTAAAACTTATGTCATTTTATTTATAAAAAAATAAATACATTTTTGTTTTATTTTTTTTAGAAATTTACTCATAAAACTAATATAATTTCTGGTAAAAATGAAAGGCTCCCAAAACTGAATGTTCCTGAGTATCAACATTCTCATTTTATCATTTTTGAGCTGTCTGGCCATCAGTGTTTGATCTAAGCAAATTGCATACTGTAGTAGTTGTTTCCTTTAATCAAGTAGTAATAACTAAACTATATATTAAAGATGAAGCTACTGAACATAGAAGTAAGATTTAAGTAGTGAAGCTTTATCTAGTTCTCAATTATCTTTATATCTACATCAGTTAAAAAATAATCTTAGAAGCAATGAGTTGAGCAAAAACAAATTTTTTCTTAGTGCTAATCAAGCTCTCTTGTTTTTTTAACTGTTGCCTAATTCATGAAAATTAATTTTGGTTATTAGTTTACAGAAGATTGTCAAGTCTTGCTTTTGTAATTTTGTTATAGTATTGTAAAATGTTAGTGATGAGTGGAACACAGTTTGATTAACAAATATGTAACAGAATTTCTATTTTGTTCCTATAATTATGATGATGTCATGAGCAAAAGAATAACCCCAAAGAACAGAAAATACTAGCAACCCAGCTCTATGGTAGTAAGTATATTTGACTAGAGTCCTATTTACATTTAACCAGAGAGGAATTGGGAAACACAGACACAAAAAACAAGAAAGCTTATAACAGTAAGTCATAAAGTGCTACACCCAATTGACAATGTTAACAGGTTGTAAGCTAAAAGCCTATCAGGAGGACTAGTCAGCATTCAGGATTGCATTGACACTGCACTCAAGATACTATGCGTACATACAACAGAGCAAGAAAAGACTCCTCACAACAGCCCCCCCCACACACACACAAAATCTGCTCTACAACAACTACCTGATCTGAAAAAAGTGTAAAGCTAGATAAGTGTCTTGACTTTGTGAGGAAGCTAAGGAAAGAGTGGAAATAAGAAACATTAAGAATTTTTATTTTTTTTTTTTTTAAACTTTCAAAGACTTTTTCTTTGATTTTGTTTTAACACTGAAAATTTATTTAAAAGATGATATTTTATACTACAAAATTAATGAAAAATCATTTCTTAAGAATGTTATGTAAAGTTAATGTCATAATTAAATTCAATAAATTTAATCCAATATTTTTAAATATTGTAAACAAGGTGCACTGTAATAATGCTGCTAAACCACACATTTTTAAGAGTCATTTTTTTTTAAAACTACTAGGTACTTCTCTAATCATAAAAAAGTATATTTATGACAAAATTAGTCAGCATAACACTAACAGTAGTTACTTTATTCCTAAACAATAAAATAAAGAAGTTACTTTCAGGTTTATCTTGTTTCATATCATATTTTTGTTCCAGAATTCATAGTTCCAATATGGTTTTTGTTTCATTAAACTGTTTTAATATGGATAATTAATTCAAAGATTAAAATGAATAAAATATTTTGTACACTTTTGTTAACATGATTGAAAGTGATGTGTTTAAAGCTCAGCCAATTTATATATATGTTTAGTGAAGAAAAAAAAATTACCAAGATAAAGAGGAATAACTTTTTGAGCCAAATTGATTATGCTTTTAATCTCTACATTTTTCTTTGAATTTCTTATGACTTATGCACCATGACTTGGCCTTTAGTAAAGAATGCCATGAAGAGTGTAGATCATCATCATCTTGATTATGTTATTATTTTTTCTTTGAGTTACATGTGCTACTCATTTTAGTTGTTTCTGCTGTTGAAAGTCTCTAAGTATTTAAAGTGTTTAGTATTTACTAATTTCACATCCTGAATTTTTATTAAGGAATCAGACTATGCACCATCATAGCTTTCATTCCCATTTCAGATCATAGTTTCTATTTAGGAAAGGTTTATCTTGTCTTACTTCTTGGAACACTTGGTAGAGGATGTTGATTTTTTTTTTTTTTTTTTATTCAGGATCATTCTTGTCCCAGCTATGAATGCCTATGTCATTAACCCCTAATCCTTTGTATATTGGCTTTGGGAGAGAAGCAGGAATGCTGTTTTCTATTAGTAAATTCTTTTGGGATATGGTATGGAATGTTTAAGTGATCAGTGCCCATCAATGCTTTCTTAGCTCACAAAAAAATATATGTTTGAAAACTTCTTTGCTTTATATTTTACTTTTTAAATATAATAGTAAGAGCGAAATGTCTGTTGCCAGAATATGAGATATTTATAGAGTATTAATCATCTATAATATTTTATGTTTTTATCACCAATACTTAGATTTAATGTCAAAAATGTTTGAAAAGCCAAAAAAATACCAAGGAAAATACATTATGATGAAAATAATTTTTCCTTGAATATGTTTTATTTCAAATTATTCATGGTATCTGATCATGTAATAGTTCAATAAAATTGATACTGCTAATTATCTAATAGGTTTGGGGAACATATTCTTAGTTATATTACACCATTGGACTACTGGTCAAGTAACATTGTTTGCTAAAAATTTTATTTATTTTAGTTCATTCTGAACTATGAATTTTGTTCTTATTTATTATTCTATATTTTATGGATGGTCTTTACTGCTGGGTTGATAAGATCTTACAGCTAACTACAGTTGTAGTTCATTACATAAATTCCTAGTTTTACTGACTAGAGAACCATACAGATTTCATATCAATCATATTACTTAAAATGAAATATGGTCATGGAAAAATAACAATAGAAGAACTGTTAGATATATTTCATATTTTAAAATGAAAATAAGCACTGCCAATAATCCAAAATCTTGTGCTTGTATCTAATAAATCTATTTAAACTCGGGTGAAAAAAACCTGGATTTTTTTACAAAGCACTACTATAATCATATAAGTAGCTTTAAGAATGAGAAGTATAGGTATAACACTAACTTATCTAAATACATTTGGAGTATTAAACAGGAAGATAGAACGAATCCCATTCTAAAATGACAAAGATAAATAGTAATTCAAAGGTACAATAATATACGGTGAATATAACAGATGAGTGAAAACTTGCTAGTGAAGTTAAAATAATTTTTTGTTTTTATCAAAGAAACCATGCAGTCTAATGTTATCCTATGATGTTTCGCTCTTTCTCTTAACTAATTCTGCGTGCCTTTAATTTGTTGATTTGGGGGCAATAATTGTTTGAATCAGAATGGTGAATTCTCTGAAATGAGATTATAATAGACAATGCTTTTCCAATCCCACCATATACACATCACTTTACTTTTGGATGAAAATCAGTTTTTGGTGCAGTTAATTTTTGGTTCATTTTGCTTGTCCCAAGATCTATTGTAATTAAATTTCATCATCTTTTACAAACATCTGTTTCAAATATAGTCCAGTAGAGTTATTTTTTTTTTCTTGTTTAACTGATATAGAAGTTGTATATCAAAATGACAAATATAACTAAGCTGTTGGAAATAATTTTCATCACTGGATGTGAATATCTTTATTATATTGGCTATTTCTAATGTCATATATAATGTTGGTTATTCTCAATGCTTTTATCTGATTGCTATCAGTCTAAACTGGTCTATTCAACTGTGGAACAATGTAAAATTTCACAAACTAATTTTGACTTTTTCACAGTATCTTTTTGTTATATGTTTGAGTTTAGAAATAAAATAAAAAAACTGCATTCAAAATCTGAGTAGAGAATAACATTTTTGACCAAATTTCCATATTTCTCATAATTTAATTGTTTTCATTCTCAATCATATTGGAGGAAAAAAGTTTATTTTTGGCATTACATTTTTCATTCACTGGAATTAAATTATCTAAGCTTATTTTTGTAACTTGAGACTCAATTGTCAGCTCACTTGCTAAATTTCAGTCAAATTAAAACTAATGTTTGGTGTCAAAGAATCTAGTGTCTTTGGGGATCTAACCAAAAATTTGGTATTTTTGTATAATGTCATTAAAGCAGTTACTGTCTCAGGAGATCTCATATGCCAGAAGGATCTTCTCTATTTTTCCCCTATGTACAGAATTTTTAGTAGAGAAATTTTCAAAAAGTAGTGTGGCCTGTAGATTTTTTTTTTCCATGACACCCTCAATAACCTGCCAAACAGTCAGGATTTGTCTAATGTTTGATCTGTTTTTTCAAAAGCCATTTTGACTTTTTTTTAGAGCATCTTCTCTACTTCGGGTGTATTCTGTTGAGAATCATTGAGTTGTAAATTTTTTAATGGAATGGAGGTGAGTGTGATACTTCTATAATGTTTTGATGATCCTAGACCTCCTTTTTTTGTGGGGAAGGAAGTATACAGTCTTCTATCCATTTTTCTATCACTTCTACATTATATATGGTGTTACAGAATTGCAGTAGAATATCATTGAAATCCTGGGTTTTCCAAATCTCCAGTGGGATGTTATCAAGTCCTGCTGCTTTCCTATTTTTGGTGTTTTTTAAAGCTGTTTCAAGTTCTGCATCTGTAAAGTTTCCAATTTTAATGTTAAGAGGATGTTCAATGATTTGATCAACTTCAGTATCTAAAATATCAGGTACATTTCCCAAGAGATTTTTAAAATGGTCTTGCCATTTATTCAGCCTTTTAACTTGGATTTATTTGTTAAGTTTCTTTCACTGATCTCATTGACAGTTTTCCAAGCAATAATAGATTGTTTGTTGGAAGCAGCAGAGTTGATGAGCCAAATCTTTTCCTGGATGTATTCATTTTGTTGATCTTCATAAGAGTTCTTGAGTTGAGCAAGTGCTTTTTGAAATCTTGAAGAGAGGCGGTGTTAATGTATGGTGCTACTCCTTGGACATTAATTAAAATCCTAGAGTCTAAGCTTGATGGAATCTACACTCAGATGCTGAGAACTATACTTAACATCTCAGTTGATCAAATCATTGAACATCCAACTAAATCACAGCTCTATAGACCCATCCCTGATATTTCTGCAATCTTACACAAATGCAGAATGTGATTTGCAGGACACTACTGACATGAAAAACAAGAACTCACAAGTTATCTACTACTCTAGACACCTAGCCATTGAGCAAAACTGGTTGGTTTCCAGCAATCACCTACATTGACCAACTATGATATGACACAGGATGCCACCCTAATGACCTTCCGACCTTGATGCAGGGTCATGATGGTTGGTATAAGAGACTCCTGAATGTTCAAACTAGCTATCTAATCTTTCTTTCTTTCTTTTTAAGACATGGTATGTGAGCACTTTTATACCATTGATAAAGTGTTTAGAGCCATTCATATTTAGTTTATAAACTTTTTTAATTCAACAGACAATGAAAACTCAGTTACATGGTTAAATGGTAAATATTACTTCATAAGCAGTTTTAAAAAAATGTAACACTTTTTTTTGTTCCAAATAACAACTGATAACATTAAGCTGATGATGATGACAGAAGAATTATAAAACATATTATTGTAGTTGTCATTGTCAGGAATGCTAACCAATGGAATGTCTTTTTAAAAAATTGCAGTTGTTGGAAAGTATTTATTATTTGAATTCTCTCAGCACTATCAGCAGTGGTGAGATATGGATATCGCTAAGGGTCATCTTAACAGTACTTTCATACTGTTGCAGACCCCAATGCTGATCTTATCTGGATCATCAGTTTTTCCTCAAATCTATCAATCCTCCCATTAAGATTTGCAAACCCAAGTTTATTTGCATTTTCATATTACCTTGATCTAGATATGGTGATCTTTTGAAATTCTAAAATGTCACAGGACTTGAGAAAAAGACTTCTACTTTGTGCTTATCTTATTTACCTGCATGATCAAATCAAAGTAGTTTGTATAATTACTAGTGAATCACTGTCCTTGTTTGTTTATGCCCTCTTATTTAATTTGCTAAATTCACTTATTTTGTCTGTTTCTACTAATCAATTCTGTGTTGTTTATTTTGGTTTTAATGTAATTTTTTTTAACTTGCTTACATTTATCCAATATATTTATATAAATATATTCTCTATCTATCTATCTATCTATCTATCTATCTATATATATATATATATATATATATATATATAATGTTATTTTTAGAAATTTGAAATAGACACCCCATTAAGCAGATATGAAACTGAGCAAATATGGACTTTGAAGAAAAATAATCTGAACAAGGAAATGTGCTGGGACAGCAGTCTAAGGCATACAGTGGTTTCTTCTACAAAGGGAGATGCAGGTTCAAACTCTGACAGAGAATACATTATGATAGATATAATACACACAGTTTAAAAACAAATGTTTGAAGTAATAAAAATGTTGGGATTAAAAATAAATCCATTAATTCTTTAGAAATATATATGTGGATATGTATGTATATAAATTTATCTATATAAAAATTGGAGCACTATTACTAGTGATTTTTTTTTCTTTTCAAGTTTCATTTATACAAACCATGCTCAATTAAGTTCAAAATTGTTTAAGTGGTCTTGTGGGAGATGACTTATTTTCCACCCTGCTACCCCTTTCCCACAGATATCATGTTGTAAGTCTGTCACTACTCTATTACTATTTCCATGGCAAATATTTTGATGCATTCCATTCTTTAGTTCCACCAATTCAGACCTTTACAGCCAACACTCACCATACTATATCCATGGAGTTATTTCCTTTATTCCATTGGTAATGAAGAAGTTCCATTCAGACAGCTTTTCCCAAGAAGAACTTCTGTTTTGTGGAATATATTCTCACATGATTACTTTCCTTAACATTACAACGTTAACTTCTTCTTTTGTCCTTATCTTCATAATGAAACCTGTAGGTCTTAGTGAGGACCATCCTTCTTCAAATCTTATGAACCTGCACTACAGAATCAAAAAAAAAAAAAGAACTGTATCAAATAACACAAACTACATGAGGACTTTGAACAGTAGCAACAACTAAAATGGATAGCACATGTAACTCAAAAGAAAATGTGATCTAATCAAGATCTTGATGCTCCACACTACATCGGACAAAATATTAGAAAGAAAGCTCTCAACAGTATGAGAAAGTGTGATGATAGTGGGCTTGAGAAACCTATTTTCCTGAAAAATTATTTTAATAAAAAAGATTTTATAAATTTCAACCAATAATACCACTAACTGCTTAGTCAATGAATGCTGAATGCTTCCATATAAGGAAACTGCTAATTATTAATTAATGAATGTTGAGAAACTGTCTGAAATATGTTGTTTACTTTCATGTGAATATGTGGAATAGTATATACATTTAAGAGTTTGATTCTTTGTCAGCAGCTCCTTATAATATCCATTCTTCTCATTGTATGTTTTTCTCCTATCATTATTATTTTAAATTTGCCATATTCTTCCTTTTCTTCATGCCTTAAAGTTTCTGCTTTTGATTTTGTACAATGTTTACTTTTGGGTCATCTTCAAAGTTTTCAGTTTCTTCCCCCCCCCCATCTATGTTGGGTTTTGTGGCTTTCTACTATCAATGTTCTTTGTTCACATCTCCTTTCTCAATTTATATCTTTCAATTTTAGATATAAAAGCCACCCTTTTTGTTTTGCCTGTTCAGTTATTTTCAAGATTTATATTTTTAATTTCCATATTTGTAATGTATTTTTATCAGATTATTCTGAGAGGTTACTTTTAAAAGAGCAATACATTTACTAATTTGTTCTCTGTCTGATTGTTATGCAGTTGTTGTTGTTAGATGATGAGTGGATCATTCAGTTATCAAGGGAGCAAAGAAAGAGTAACCAACAGGCATGGAATCATGATTAAACCTCTCTTGTTAGCCAGCAAGTGAATGCTTGCTGGTCATGACATTTAAATTGTAAGTTATCATTTTTATCAATGGTAGCATACAGTTACCTCAGAACTAGCATTTCTTTATTTTGTAACAAGTAATACTAAAATAAGAAAAGGTTCACTTCTTCTTTTTCATCTGTGTCCTATGTCCCTTTAGAATGTGGGCGATCATGGTTCTCGACAATTTCATTTTTCTTTTTGCTATATCCCTGCATCCCTGTACTGTCAGCCATTTACACAAACTCATTAGGTAGAGTGTGTGCTACTTTCCTCTGTCCCTCTTGCCTTCAATATGTTCTGTGAATATCAAATTTTTCCAAACCCTCTTTTCTCATTATGTACCCTAGTAATTTTAACTCTCTCTTCCAGATGTTAAGTATAAGTGTTTTTTTTGTTTCCATTTTTTCTAAACCTTAACTTTAGAAAGCAATCTTTCAGTACACACCTTTGGATTTCAATATCATATTTTCTGTCCTCTGTTAAATTACTACTTAAATATTTAGATTTCTGCACTTGTTTAATTTTGGTTTCTCCTATTTGTAATTCACATGTTGAGCTTCTTTTTTTTCTTTTTTTTGCTGACAACTATATATTATATCTTTTTGCAATTGATGCTTATTCCTTTCTTTTTACTTTTCTTTGTTACCTTCTGTAGGAGTTCCTGTAGTTTCCTTTCTATATCTGCATATCTAATGTTGTTATAGTTGTGGCCATTAATAATGAATCCTGGTTATCCTTCTAATTCTCTCAGGATTGCTTTACTTTAAAGGTTGAATAAGTCCAGTGAGAAGATACATCCTTGTCTTACTGCCCTTTCTATTTTTGTGTATTTACTGAATTCATTTTTTATCTTCATGCAGGCACTTTGCTCACAGTATAATTTTAAAAATTACTTATATTAGATTTTGATGTCACAATATTTTTTATATGTCATCTTTTATGAGCAACTTTATCATCCATCTCATTCAAAATTTGAAAATATCACTTCTGACAATATCTGAAAACATGTGTTTATGATTTCTCACTGTTCTTTGTTTGAGGTTTGACATTTATTTTTAAAAAATAATCCTTTTGTGTTCTTTGTTGATTTTTATCTGTTCATTTCTTTCACTTCCTTTTTCTAATTTTCTTCATCCTCTTTTAGAATGAGAAAATGTTCATAACTGAACTTTTCATTTTCAAAGTTGTCTGTCATGTACAATATTAAAAAAAGCTCTAAAAATTATGTGTTGCACATGTACTGTTTTTTGTAGGGTTTGTTTTGTAATTTTATCCTGCACTATATGGTTTGATTATGTAAGTGTTTTAACCATAATACAATCCTTCTGACTGTAAGAAAGTGTCAGTACAATTCACTCGGCAAAATAAATTAATTTCTTCAACTTTGCCATTTCTTTCACTATGACTTTATTGTCAAATATCCACAGCAGAATAATCTTGCAATCAGCCATCTTTTTTTGTTCATATTTCCTAAATTGAATATTTTATTTGGTATATTTTTCACTTTCATAAGAGTATAGTGCAGGCATCAGGTATGTGTTATTTATAATGTTAAGTATTAATTATCACAAATGATGCATAATCAATTCAATAGAGTAAAAATATTAGGACATATAAATTTGCCATGTGCTTTGTATCCAAGTATATGTGAAATACATTCATTTGCAAATAAATACATGCCTACAGATGTTATATTAGGGATATTTAATATGAAATATGTTTCAGCTTGTGATAAATACATACAATTATTTTCACCTCAGTATATGACTTCCCTGTTATTGCTGTTAAACATTTGCAAAACATAAAGACAAGTAATTAACATAGACAAAATATGTGCTTGTAGTTAATGCTCTGTCAAGTGAAGACAAAGTTGTTCTGTTTTTTGTTCTCTTGCCAACCACCAAATGTGTCAGCTGTCAATATCCTCTTCACAAATACAACAGCACAAGTTCAATCTCCAGATACCGATTTCTTTGAGATAATGGCAGGTGTTTTATAGGGAGATACTCTGGCTCCATATCTGTTCATCATTGTCCTAGATTATTCTTTACGACTTGCCACAGATGACGAACAGATAATGGATTATTTGCTGAGTAAAGCCAAAAATAGATGACAATCAGCTAGCATCACATGCTATCCAGACTTTGCAGACAACATAGCATTACTGTCCAATACAGTAGATCAAGTACAGCTGCTTCTGAATTTAGTCAAAAATGCTGCCAAGTAAATTGGCCTGTACATCAGTCACAACAAAACTGAGTAAATGCTGTAGAATCAAGAGAATGTAAATGTAGTTAGTGTTGCTGGCAACACACTCAAGAAAGTAGATGACTATTCTGTATCTTGACTCCAGGATTAGGTTTTGTAGCAAGGATGTAGATGTCAGAATCTAGGGAGGATGATATCTTAATCAATGTCCTTCTGATTTTGTATTCTCTTGTTGCAAGCAAAGTTAATATTAGTTAAAGAAAAAATTAGGATAGACTACATCATCCTTTCCCTTTAACAGTTACATATTGATCTGATTTCTCTACCAGGACAAACTGCCCTAATTACCCAAACTTAATTTGAAATTTTGGAATCAATTAATATTGAAAAGTATTGAAAATATTGGATTTATACAATGTAACAAATGTTTTCATTCATAGCTGCTTTTGTATTTTTATTTTAAAGTAAATAGTGCAAAATTGAAGATTTCAGGTCTAAAAAGATTTTCTTTCAGACCCTGACCCAATAAGCATTTTTTTAAATTTCAAGATTAGGTTGACTTTTAATTGCTATTTGGCTTCTAGCAAACCCTTAATGAGTAATATATGTGGAGGTTTTGAGAGATCAATATACCTAAGTCCACTAAATACCTTTTTGGAGCTCAGTTTTGGGAACTGGAATCAACTTTAGAATGGACTGTATGTTATTTGTTTGAAAAAATCTCTTTTTGTAATTGGGATCTCCAAGATGAACTTGATGAAGATTATAAGTCATTACTCAACAATGAAGAACTTAGGTAGCAATGGAGATTCCTCCAGAAACAAATAGTAGGGCATTTGAGAGCAAAGGTTATAAAAATCCATGCAACTGTGAGAAGAGATCAAAATGAAGAAACTGCATAATTACATACACTAGGATTTGATTGATCAGCAGTTTTTACTGTTTAACACTTGGTGCAATTTGTTCATTTTAAAAATGATTCTTTTCTTTATCAAGTGTTTGATCTATCTTTCACTGTTGTGATATTTTACATCATGCTTTGTGTTCTTTTTTCACCAATCATAATGTTAATGGCTAAGTCCTAAAATACAATTTTTGTTTCACCTGACCACAAAAAATATCTTCTATTCTATTAATCATTAAAGTGATACAAATTTTTTTAGTGATTGCTAAACAATCCTTTTCATGTTTCCCATATTGATAAATTTCAGTCAGTTTTTACTCGGGTCTTCTGAGTGCTTCTTGGTTTTTGTTATGCTTTCAAAATGGATGAATAAATTTATATACAGTATGTGATGAATAAATTGTCACCACTTTATATTTTTAATTTCATGCATGTGTGTTGTTTTTTTTTTGTTTTTTTTTTTTTATTTTGTTGACTGTACAGAGTATAGTGTAGGGTCAGTTGTGCACCATCTGTGAGAAAAGGAGAACTATGACACAATTCATCCCACCAGAAATTTTGAAAGAGCATATGCTGTTATGCATGGCATTCATGCAAGAAGCTAAGGTTGGATGAGTCTAATGGTGATTACAAAGGTGTTTGGAGTGATCACTAGTGATGGCAACATTATGCTTCCATTTACCTTCCCACAGGGCCTCAGACTCAACACTGAGACCTACATCAAGGACAAGTTAGTGCTGCCTTGGGTCAAGAGGATGGCTGCTGTATGACCCTATGTCTGGCAACAACACTCTGCACCATGTCACACAAGCAGGTGAACCCAGTCATGGCTTTCAGAGAATTTCTGCAACCACATCACTCCTTACATCGAGCCATCTAACTCCCCAGACTGCAACCCCCTTGATTATTATGTGTGGGGTGCAGTTGAGCGAGAGACCAGCAAAACTCTTTGTCACATTAAAGATAAACTGAAGGCAAGGATTATGGCAGCTTTCACCAACTTAAACAAGGAGACCATCCAGAAGTGATGCAGGAGATTCCAAAGCTCTCTGGAGGGTGTGGTTGAAGCCAATAGTGATTTTATTGAATAAATTTACTCTTTAGTATTTCAAGATATATTGGTGTAATTTTTGTAAATATGTCTTAAAATTAGATGTCAGTGTTATTTTCATTTTTCATGTCATTTAGACGACAATTTATCCATCGCACCCTGTATGCCTTCTACAGTGATATTAAATATAACATGCAGTGCATATGAAAATGGCTCAATCTTAACTTTTGTCATGACTTTATTTAATGCCAAATTTATTTTTTCATTGGAGATTAAGTATTTATGCAAATGTTATTTTACAAATTGTGGAAATTAAATTATCAATTCTCCCTTGCTATCATCAATTCATGTATTAAACTGTTTCATTAAATTTCAAATTGAGTAGGTAAATGTTATCAAATAAAATTTGGAATGATTAATTAGAAAATATAAAGAAAATAAACTGAAGATTTTTTCAGATAACTCTATATCTAAAGTGTGTACACGGGAGAAAGATTAGTTGATTTTGCAACAGACATAATAACTCTTTGCCTGAACTCCATTATTGTGTACAGAAATCATTTGTTATGAAGGCAAAAACTATATGGCCAATGTAATCATATTCTTGTAGCTCTAATATTTTGCTATGAATAGTGTTTTTGATTTTTTTTATTCTCTTATTGTTTTAAATGACATGGTGTGAGGTTTCAGATTCAGACATTGCCACGTTGCTAAGTGACAGTTTTAAAAAGAATTTTGAGCGTTTTATTTTTTAATCTTACCCATGTTACCTAAAGATTACAAGAGAGATTACACCAAGTGTTATGTTATTTTACAAATGTCAAAGCTGAATGTTTGTTTGATTTCAGACATTATGTTATCTTTAACTGCTAAAATATTTCAAACTCTTTTGAATTATCAAAGAATGGATGTAAAAAAAAAAAAAAAAAAAGATTACTTCAAGGCAATATTAATAACTTTTATTCTGTTTTATAATTTATCCTAATGAAAGTAAAAAGATTGTGTGGAATCCTGTCACATAATGAAAACTTTAGCATTGTAAAATGTCCAGTAATTAATTGATTTTTAAATAAATGTATTTATAGCATTTTAAATTTCGAAATGGTCTTAATATTCTGTAACTTTTCTGATACTTATTGAATCACTCCTTGACATTGTCTCTTTGTTATTTAATTCAGATTCAACAGTTATTCTGGGAATGCCAAAAAAGAATCCATCATTTTGTATGTTAAATTATGTTCATGTATAAATTACACAATATTTAAATCATGTCATGGACTTTAATTATACTATAAGTTAATTATTCTTTATCCCTAAAAGGACATAAACCTAACAATATTTTTTTCAAATGCTTTTGGTAACTGAAATAACTCTGCTGAAAGTGCTACACACAAAGGACAGATGAAAAGATTTTACTTTCAAAATGTCAAAACATTTAAAATGCAATTCAGTTATTCAAAGTTGAATGTTCTTTTACTTTGTTTTTTTTTTATTTATATAACATTTTCAAGCTGAGATACATAAGATCATTTAACTTATTCAAGATGCCATTATGAAAAAGAGCCTTATTGAAATAAGTACAAAAAAAAATCTCTGTTATTAAAATGTACGACATGCTTAAAGTAATGTAGCAAAAAAAATTCCATATTTATTAATAGTTAACACAAAAATGAATGAATAAATAAATAGCTTAATTTATATTTAATCAAATGAAAATATAATTACTAAATTTGTAAAACTTTTCCAAAAATATCTATACCTTCATCAACTGCAATAAATATCTATACCTTCATCAACTGCAAAACCTGTGTCATCTTTTGCATATTGCTGTGAGACTCTGTTATATTGATATTATTAACTTTAGCCACTTTTTAATTAAACAAGCATTTTTTTTTTCAAATTATAAATACAAATAATAAGCTTTTATTTACAATATTTTATTGAATTAATGAAATCTTTGGTTTGTATGATTAGGTGTCAGGGTATCAATTGTAAAATTGCTGAATTGCCATTTTGTTCATTTTCTCTTAAATCTTAATCTTCTATCCATCATCTCATGCCATGAGTGAGATAAGGTGGAGTGAATGTGGTTCTTATTCACTTCATAACATGAATATCTTATAAGCTTGTTAATTGGTTTAGAGGTTTTTAATTCTTTATAACCATCATATCCGTATATTTTGAGATGAAAAATACCCAGCAACACTAATAATCTTACTTCTATAATTGAAACCTGCTGAAAATGATTAAAGTAAATGTTTATTCTAAAATAATTATGTTATTAAAATAAACTATTTGTAATTGTACTGATGAATCTTTATCTTTTTTTGTCTTTAAATGAAAAATTAATTGCTGACAATTCATAAATAAAAACAAAACACTGAAACGAATATGCCACAAGTACTGTAAAATATTCTATGGAAGTGTTAAGTCCTGCTTTGATTTGGAAGTGCAATAAGGAATTGTTTATGTTGAATTTTTTTTTAAAATATTTCTTTTGATATATCGAATTAACTAACTGCTCTAAACAGATCTACTTTGTTTAGCATCTAATTTTAGAATGATAGTCTTTGTTTTATTCTAACATGCTATCTTCTTTTGTCAGTGTTTTAACACTTGGTGGAGTTTTGATTTGCTATTATTATTATAATTATTGGAAGTGTGTATAGTGTAATGGTTATCTGTACAGAAAATGGAAGTGGTTACCTAGGTTCAAATCCTGACTGAATTTGTTACATTCACTTTTGCACTAATGCTCTTGAGAAAAGTATGAATTCGTTTCTTCTCCCCTCAGTTATGAGTTAAATATCACAGAGTAGATTGGGTTCTGTAACCTTGGGTGGTAGTTACCCTAGGAGAAATACTGCTGTTAGTTCAATGTGTGGAAATGAATGTGTTATCTTTCCCAAGAATAAGTCAGGTCAGGAATAACACTATGCTAGTGGTACCATGTAATACAGTACAACACTTTAATCCACTAGGTTATTGTCCCATGGGACAACCCTGAACCTACAAATTGAAGTCTTCATCTTGCTGCTGCTGCTATTATGCTTGACTGCATTCATTATGGTTTCTGTTTTCTTACTGTTTCATTAGTTCAGATGTAAATAAATATAACTCTTCATCCTAGAAATTCAGACAGAAAGCCACTTAGCATTGTACTTTTTCGAACTTCATATACATTCTCATTTATGAAAAATGATGATTTGAATAGAGTTTACTAACTTGCTATGTTTATCACACAGTTTATATAGTCATTGCTGAATGCATCTTGTATAGCAGTCATCAAACTACTAAGTTTTTTTATGTAAAACCTTCAAACAAATTTTTTACTAGACACATCCTTGCAATTCTTAGGCAAGTGGTTAGAGAGACACTAGATCAGTATTTGCAGACTCTGAGGATTTGTGGTTAAGGATTATAATTTTTGAATAGTCACAGCTGAAGAATTATATGACAATTATATCTCTGAGATGTCTCTATCAATGGCATCCAGTCACCCCCAAGCAAAGCAATAAGATGCGGGGGGTTACTGAAAATGAAGGAATCTGAGAAATCGCTACTGAGGAAAAAGGGACAATAAAAAGAACAGGATTCAAGGAGACAGAAGTCGATAACTGATAACATGTTTAAATTTTTGAAGATTATAATTGGCAGGAAAGCAAGAAGAGAAATCCACAAGCAAGAAGTGTGAGATAAAAAACTATTAGAATAGAACTTTAGCAGTATTAGGTAGGCTGATTGGTGACTTCTGTTTCCATATACAAAGTAGGTATCCTTGGCAAATGCTTTCTTATCATTACAAGTGTGTGGATATTGCATTGTTTATTAGGAAGTTCAGAAAACTATATAATGGAATCACACTCTGTGCTACAAAATCTTTGTCAGGATTTCATTTTGGGTTGTGATTTTTCTCAATAACATTTGAGTATTGAAATGTTTTTGTGAGGTTTGTAATGAAGAAAGTAGAAGCTTACCTTGCAAAACAAAACTTGCTCCTGTAGCATATACTGTTTGGTGAAATGAGTAGCACAAGTAAACTCTTTCATTGAGCTTTGCAGCACATCCAGATTTTTTTTTGAGCATGGACATCTTGATATATATAAGCTTATAAGACTTTTTTTAGTTAGTGGGCTGTAAGCTGAGTTTAAGAATTTTCTGACACATACATATAGAATTAGAGCCTTGAATTTTTACCCTTGTGAATCATGATTTTCAGTCATATACCATTTAAATTAATTTTTATTTCTTTTGCTCCAGACATGTAGCCATACATAGACTATCTTTCTGCCACTAAAAGAATTTATGACAAACAATTCAACATTGACTCATTCCACAGTTCAACAATGTAGTGACTGGTACATGTGTGGTACGACTACATGAAACAGCTAATGCAAGCATCATCCAGAATGGATGAAATGACCATGTGTTAAATTCTAGTTAGATTCCAAGTCATAATGAAGAGCAAGTTGTTGTTTGAGGAACCAGTTGAAGCATCTATATGACTGGTTGAAATTGATATTGATGTGTCCCCCAACTACTAACTGATGTAACAACTGATACTGCTACAAATTCTTTTGACCCAATCACTTTACTAAAGATTGCCTGCATTGACACAAAGGAACGTGCATCCAAGGCCATCAACTGAGCCACATTGCATCAGAGTGTCAGGGGAAACATGATGGAGGATAAGAAATCAGCACCAGTCTCTTTAACCTGATAGATCTGAAGCACTCTATGTGATTAAATTATACACATTGATGGGGACTGAAATGCATGGCCTTGATGGATTCAGGTTGTTCCCAGTCAATTATAAGTAGATCAATTTATCATTCTTACACTATATAAGGATGTCATTGTACTCACAGTTGACAGAAAAGTTCTCAAAAGCCTAGAAGTTTGGAGCAAATAATTCTGTGTGGATATGTACCATGTCAAAGTTCTGGCTGTGAATAGTAAATTCTTGAGATGTATCATTTAGAGAGAATTATTGTTTGACACAAGTTTTGTTTCCCTTGTTGCCCATCACTGTTAGATCCTGAGAAAACCTAAAATATGATATAAATTCAGCAGTTATGTCCATTGATCCTTTTGTTCCACTTGTTATCAAAATGGATACATTAGAATATATTATTGTAGCTTCCCTGAGTCATTCAAGTCATCTTTCTTTTCAAGGTCTCTTCCATCATCTGAATGTTTATGCCATCATCTGTTGTAAAGGAAGTTTATGCTATCATTAAAGGATATGAAGACATTATTTAACTTCCAACTTTGTCATTGACTAGATGTCATTTGCTTTCATGTTTTAATTCTAAAACATTGAGTAAAATTCTAACACAGAGGAGTAAATAGTAGTTTTCTTATTTCATCTACAATATCACTTATTTGGGGGCCTGGGAAAGATAATGCTACTGATAATGCATTCTCACAGGTGTGTTAAATATAGAACATTTTGCTAACATGAGAATGGCACACTTGGGGACATAATAAAACAACTGAAGTGTTTTTTTTTTTACCTAAACGAGAAATAGCTATGTCAGACTATTGCTTACAATCCTCAAGTTAAGATATAATGAAATCATAAGGAAAACCATCTCCTTGATACTTAAGCCAAGAAGCTTATCAACTTCATTGTGAGAAGACATTCTCACTTCATTGTATTTGATCTTTACTGTCAACTGTTTTTAATGCTATTAGTCAAAAGCATCTTTTGTTATCTATGAGATATTCCTACACCTGCAAGAGATATATACCTACTTGTCTAACAAATCAAGGCCCTATGATCTTCAAAGATCAAACACACAAGAACAAATACAAACTTCTTGTGGATGAGATTGAGCTTATTGATGCCACTCCCTAATATACACATTAGGCTTTAAGATGAGAAGGAGACTATATTTTTTTCTTTGTCACCAAAAGAGCACATTCATGAGAGGCATGAAAACCATAAAATTACTGGTCCTGTTGCTTTTCAAGACCATACTAAAATAATCTTCATGTTATGGCAGAAGCAAACATTCTAGACATGCAGGTTTCAGTAACAAATATGACTGTGCACCTTCATAGCCAGTTATACATAAGGAAAAATAGGAATGTTATATTTCATCTATGTTCACTCAGTATTATTTCATGGTCACTCCTCTAGAGCAGCCTATTCTGCAGCATTCAAAGTGCTCAAATTAATAATTTTTACATTCAAAAGGTTATGCCTTTTGTGATTTAGATTAGCCATGTAAGTTGCCCCTGTAAAATTTTATCAGATTTTTTATTTGATTGCAGTAATTTTTTCTTGAATACTAATCATTATTCACTTTCATGAGCATTTGACATCTCCAAACATGGTGATAGTATTTTTGCATTGTGTAGTGGATAAACTACATTGGAGGGTATATTAATTACTTGTTAATGCTATGAACCTTGGTGTAATATTTACTTGCTGTTACAAAGAGTGCATTTCTGTTGTTTTTTGACATGATGTTAAGACTCTAAGTGCACAAATTGTTGTTTTTGACACCACAAATTTTAATTTAAGAAAAAAAAATACAGAAATTTTGTCAACTTAATGAAAATTTTATAAAGTTTTTGTATTTAAAATGAGAAGTAGCCAGTTACTCATTATAAAATTAAGAGTAGCAATTACTTCAAATGTAGATAAGTTTTATACCTGAAGTGAACAAATTTAAAGGATTCTATTCAAAGCCTTTGTTATTCCCAGAACCTTCCATTATTTTTGGCAGTATACCAGAAATTGACAAGAATTTTTCATAAGACAAGAATATTATCTTTAATAAGTTGGTTCTCTTCCAAAAGTAGAAGAATTAAAAATCTGTTGTTTTTAAACATATTCTGATTAACTATATATAACATTTCTTAATGAAAATTATTGTAATAAAATGGTATTAAAATCCATTTCTGAATTGATGTTATTTATCAATTACTAGCAGTAGAGCCCGGCGTTGCCCAGGGATATAACAGTAAGAGATAGATCAAGTATCCACCATCATAAAAACTGAAAAATAAAATTGACAAAGAATATTGTTTCAGGTTGACGGACACACACGTCTTAATTAGTTGTTTTTTTTTGGGGGGGGGTATGAATTGGTCAAACCCAAACTCAAACAAAAACATTGTTTTCAATTGTTATGAGTCTCCCGATTGAATAGAATTTTATTATAAATAATTGTCTTGTAAATGGAATTTTTAAAGCATTCTGAATGTAAAAATAAAGAAAAAAGTGTGCAAGAGAATAAGAAACACTACCTGCCAAAAAAAAAAAAGTGAATGCCAAAAGTTGATTCTAATCTTTTAATCTAGTGATTTTATATATGTATAATTAGTTGATTGATGTGAGTTTGTGATCCTGGGTTTCACGCCCTTTGAAATCATCAGATATGTTAGCTCTATCACTGATATTGAGTACTTTTTTTCAATAAGTACCAGTCATATATAATATATATAAAAAATAAAAATTGCATATATATATATATATATATATATATATATATATATACACACATGGTAACCAAAAAAGTTCTGTCTGTTTTTTGATTAGTCATTGATTGAAGTTGAAATATATACGAAATACGTGTAGCAATTGTTTCCAAATTTGGACAGCCGGAAGTAGGAACATCAGACGTTATAAAAAACACGCGCGCCGTGCTTGGCCATCAGTTATAAGCCAGACAGCTGTAAGAAGGATGGAAGTGTCTAGAGATCTCATTCAGGGCTGTTTGCTTTACGACTTCAAAGTCAGCTGCATCAAGTTGCCGCATATGTCAAGGGATAGTGCTGCGGATGAACGTACTGCAAGGCATTAGTTTCGAAAATTCAAGTCGGGAGATTTGTCTCTCCATGATGAGCCTCGCAGTGGACGACCACAGGTCTTGAATGACGAAGTCCTGAAGGCGGCCATTGAATAGGACAGTAGTGGTGAACTTGCAAGACAGTTCAACATTTCCAATGAAATAGTTAGACTTCACCTGCACCGCCTAGGTAAGACGTACAAACTGAGCAAGTGGGTTCTGCAAATGCTGTTGGAGGTCCACAAGGGACAACGAGTGGCAGCCTGCATATCCAGACATTGGTTGTCTCCTCAGGATGCTGTCCCTCACACCGCAAGACTGCCTATGCACCCACGCAAGATTATGCTTTGTGTCTGGTGGACAGGTCGTCAAGTGGTTGATTATGAACTACTACCAATGGGCCAAACGGTCACTGGAGACCTATACTCGCAGCAATTGAAACGTGTGCAACAGGCATTGCACCAGAAGGAGCCAGCACTGGTGAATCGCAAAGGTGTGCTTTTCCTCCATGACAACGCCAGGCCGCATGTCACGCAAGTGGTCAGGGATACCATACAGCAACTTGGGTGGGAGACTTTGTGCCATCCACCTTATTCACCTGACCTTGCGCCATCCGATTACCACCTCTTCCACTGCCTGGATAATCATCTTCGTGGGAAATCCTTCACCAATGAAGCAGACTTGCGCAAAGCCCTCACGGACTTCTTTGCATCAAAACCCCCTGAGTTCTACCACAAGGGCATTGAACGGCTGGAGACACGTTGGCAGAAGATGCTGGATGCCGATGGCGATTACTTTGAAGACTAAATATAAGTTACACATACTGTGAAGCGTTTTCTTTTTTTCCTTTAAAAACAGACAGAACTTTTTGGTTACCTTTTATATATAGTGACAGAATTTTATGAAATGAATTAAATATTTCATGGGTGTACATTTCTCTTCTCTCAATTTCTTATTTGTTTGTAAATGATAGTTGTAAAGCATAAGTTAAAAAGTGTGATAATCAAAGTTTTAGCAAGTAAACTTTTACAGAGGAAAACTCTTCTTATTTTTTAAATAATTCATAAGTAGTGAACAACAATTCCAACACTTTTCTTTAAAGCTACAGATGAAATATCCATTGCAAAATGTTGACATATATTTAAGCTAAAATATGGTTTGAGACTAAATTTAATTTTATGAGTTGATTTTTAAGTTTTTTTTTTTTGTTCTAAGCTGTAATTGGGGTTATCATTACCTTCTATTAAATCTTCAGTATATGAATAACATGTTGTTGCATATCAACCTGTTGAGGATGTTTACAAATGATTTGAGAAATTGGTTTCATATCCTATTCTTGCATCTTTGAAATTTTATTGTTATAAATTCTTTTTGGATTCAGAAGAATTAATTTATGCATTTTCATCCAGTGACCATTAACTTTGTCAGAAATTTTTATTCTATATATTTGAGCTATATAGACCTGCAATGTTGGACATATCATCCATTATTAATCAGTTAACTTGGAGTTGATGCATAAATCAGTACTTTAGTTTGAGGTAAAAACATTTGATATAGATTGGTCAAATTGATAGTAATAACTTTTGGAGTTAAGTGAAATTAAAACACACACACACACACACACACACACACACATATATATATATATATATATATATATATATATATATATATATATATATATATAAACATTGTAACTTTAGCTTTGTAAAGACACTAGGAGGTTTTGTCAAAACTAGTAACTTGAAACTTGCCACTTTTGAATTGTTCCTTCTTTTCTTATTTTAATTTTGTATAATGGGTGTTCAAAGATATATTGCACAATATTATTCCTTCTGAAAATCATTAAGTTTCTCTTTATCTCTTAATGTAAATAAGTACCATTAAAATCCAGTGGATTCTAGAATGACTCAGATGAATATAAAATGTTAAACTGTTCATCTTGAAAGAGATCTTTTGTTTTGCTGCAAAATTCTTGACCTGATTTACTTTACAAATTTTACTTTTTTAAAAGGCCTCTTCTTTGGACTGAGAACTTTTCTCATTATAGATTTTATTACTTTTTAGCTATCCCAAACTGCCATAGTTTACGCTGCAAAAATGTCCCAAGATAGCGCAATTTCCTTCTATTTTAAATGCTGATACCTTGTTTATTTTCAAGGCTGTGTTGCTAAAATTAGTATGTAAACAAAATTTAATCTTTTTAAAGATACAATTCTTTATGTGCGAGTGCTATGATTAGTCTTTATTCCACATCTCTTTAAATTATGCCACTATTTCAATGACAACTGCTTCCTTTTTTTTCTGCATTTTTAAAGCTGGGTAGTTCATAGTGGTGTTTTTCAAGCTTATAATAAGCTTGAAAAATAACTCAAAGAGCTCACTGGGGTAGACTGTTCTAGTTCCATGTGCCATGTTTAATGGATATCAGTTATCTCCTGTTAATTTCCCTCTAAAAGTTCTCCACTGCCTTAGCCGGGTATTGAACACACACTCTTTAGGTCCTGTCACTGGATCTAACAAATGCCTTTATCCACTGTGCCATGTGTCCTTGAATACATTTCATAAAAAAAAGGAATAAAAAATGAACTGGTTTTAGCTTAACTTTAGTGCATGGGTTCATAAAAAATGAAATGTTATTTTCAAATGTAATCAGTTTCCCTTTTTTTTCTCTTTAAATGATTATTTGAATATTTTTAGGTAAAAATGACATTGTTACATTTTCTTTAAAACAAAAATGAATATATTTTAGAGTTCTTCAGCTTTTGCAAACATTCATTGTCTTTTAGTGTGTCCCCCCCCCCATTGAGCTACTTTTTTAGCATTTCATCCCGAGCAAGGCAATATTGCCACTAAGACACTAGCAGTTACTGGGAGTGAGAGAGAATGGGAAGAATTTAGTGAGGAGAAAGGGCAATAAAAGAACAGAATACAGGAAGATAGATGGGGATTGATGTTGCTTTTAAATTTTTGACGATTGTAGGTGACAGGAAAGCAAGAAATAAGAAGGGAATTTCACAGGTAGGAAGTGCCAAAAGAAAAAAAGAAAAGAAAAAAAAAAAAGAAACTGATGATTACATCTAGCTATTTGAAAATCAAGTAGTAGACTTAAATTCATGCAGTTGCGCTACCAGGGAGAAGAGCTCATTAGAACAATTGCCATTAAAAGATTTATAGAAAAGACAGTGGGAAGCCACATCATGGTGGTGAGAAAGTGACTGATGTTGAGATGCCAAGATAGGACATTACAGACTCTTTTTTCGATTTTGCCAAGAATCTTGAGACATATAGCACATAGGAGCACAAGAACGTATATTATTGAAGATAAACATAACATCTTTTTTTAAGCAGGTATCTGTTCATTTTTTTAAATTTTTTTTTTATATTAGTGCTTTCCACATCAGATTCCCCTGCTGCAGTGTTTAATAAAATTTGTATTTATTCACTGGATGATAAACTCCACTCCCTAAGTAGTAGTATTTTTTTAATGGAAGAAGCAGGCCTAAGAACCTAAAATTTTTGCATTGTACTCTAATAAGCTTCAAAATTGTGTGATAAAGGGAATAGACATTACAATGATATAACTTTTAATGAAACTCCACACCTAAAGAAACAAAGGAAGAAAATGCACTCACTGAATCTGTGTATTCAAACAAAATTGTGATGAAGAACTTTCAGTTATGAGTGCCAAGGTCAATGGGTGCAGTATACTATTACCCCAACTTTTATATTGACCAGGCTATTAATATTACATCTCTGTTCAGTTCTATAATCAAAATTTTAGTTCCAACCAAAGGCAGAAATGATTATTTTTGGTGGCCTTTGTTGAATGATATTGCACAAGTGGTGTCAATGTTCGTCTGTTATCTATAGCAGAGGCTTATAAGCAAATTCAAATTGCAAATTATCATTAGAAGAGGAAATGATGTAGGACCATTCCAACTATCAAGAAAGTCTTTTTCATCAGTTCCAATAAATGTTTTATTCCTTTCAGTGGTTTTAGTTTGAAGATAAATGAGTTTAAAGATTTACAATAAGCATTTTTGAAAGATTGACCAATGATTCATATCATGAAACAAATTTCTTAGAATTGCCCTCCATGTCATTTTTTAGATATTTCATTTTTGAAGACTCAATTTTCCCAATGTTTCAGATGTAATAATTATTGTTTTATTCATTATCTGTATGACATTACATTTATAATGATTTTTTTACTTGTTTGCAGCCTACCTTTTCAGGTATACACTGTTAAAATTGGCTTCTGGCCCAATGGCACACAAGATGGAAAGTTCTTGCCAAATTTGAATGGTCATAACTTGGTTGCTCACTGAGTTACCGAGATAAATTTTGTACTATTTTTATGTTTTATCAAGTTCTCTGGCTGTATTAAAAGTTTTTAGATAGGTATTGAAAATATTTTCATTTAGGATGCCTATTTTTAACTTAGTCATATTTATATGTGCGTTTGTGTTTTTCTAAGTCATTCTTAGGTACATTGTCATTAATCTGTACCAAACAAAGTCTATAAATAGTCCATCGGATATGAGATGCTGACAAATAATTTCAATCTTGTCTCCCATTTTATTTTTAAAATATCTCCTGCTCATTGTCTCCATATAAATACTTATAAATAATGGGTTGCATTATGAAGTTAATCGCCCAGGGATAGGGTATATTCTTAACTGTAGAAGCCATTTAAAAATGTTTGTAATGATGCAAAAACACACACACACACACATATATATATATATCCATCCATGTACCAGGTGTAACAGCAAAAAAAGCCAAATCATATAATTGTTCAAATTATGTTACAGCATAATTGTCCATCACACGAAATGTTTAATATCTAAAAAGTCTCTGAATTGAGTTTCTTTTTTCCAGGTTTTCAGATAAAACATTTAGTCATCTTGACACCATTTGTTGTAAGAATTACTGAAAAACCCTTTGAGTTATTCTGCTAGAAAGAGAACAGGTTAAAATAATTTTGTGTCACTCAATCTCTTCCCAAATGAACAATAGTGAGAGGAAAAAGATCATTCAGACTTTCAGTAATCTACCAACATTCATACTCTGGCTTCCATCTTCAAAGTCCATTCAAGAATGATCAAGAGAATGGTGAATAAGTTTAAAAAAGAGGGAACAGTAGAGAGGAAAACTGGATCAGAAGGTCACAACAGGAAGAGGGATCATCATTTCAGCTTAGAGCTAAAGAGATCAATTAGAAAACAACCAACTCAATCCATAAGACATTTGGCACAAGAGGTAGGAGTTTCAGCTATGACAGTCCAAAGAGCAGTGAAAAAAGACTTGAAAATGTAAATTGTACCTGAAACCTGTGGGGTACCTGATTACTCCAGGTTAGATGGTGAAGATCATCTTGTATAAGTTGAAAATTCTGGAATAATATACATATATGTGAACTTTATTTCAATACTTCATGAGCTTCTTATCCGTAGCTATTATTAATTATTGATGAACATATCATTTTTGTTTATGATCGATTTCATCACGATTATTCTGTTAAGCTTAGAGAGTAAATTATACATTCTTATTGCTCAAAGTAGAGACCAATAGTTCCGGAGAATTCCTGTAAAATATCAAGATACAATGATTCAAAGCTTATTCTAAAATTGGACAATTTTGCTGTTACACCTGTTATAATCAGCACTGTTTAGGACTAAATTCAAGGTTCTGAAATTGATAGTCTGAAAATGTTTTATTAGTTATCTTGGTAACTTATAATATCTGAATTATATTTTATGTTCTGTAATAATACTTGAAAAAGACAAAAAAAAAAAACAAATATTTTTCAAAATAGGGAGAAGGATTTAATTGCTATCAGAAATCAAGATATATCTCACCAATTGAATCCTTTTAAATTGAAAGAACAGTGCTGTTAAGTAGCATTTTGATTTTTACTTTTTTACCATTCATTAGTAAATTGTAAAAAAATGTATTTTCACTTTTTAATTTGTGTAGTGCTTTTTTTATTTTCTGTAAAGAAAAGTTTAAATAATTACAACTAGCAAGGTATCTTTTTCTAATTTTATTATAAAAAAGAATGTAAATATCAAAATGCTATTTAACAGTTGAGGTATATCTTGATTTCTGATAGCAATTAAATTCTTCACTATTTCTAAAAGTATTTCAGGGTTTTTTTGTCTTTTTTTGGAAGAATCAGGAATTGTATACCCTCTTAAAAAGGGAACATTAAAAAGGTTGATAAATCAATTGAATATTCAAATTAGCACAAGTGTTACCTTTTCCTTTAAAAAACATTAGATTGTTGATTTTGCTTCATTGTATAGTTTGTTTGTTTTTTTTGTGCTTCTTGCTTCATTTTTTTTTCTACTAAATCTTCAACTCCATTTCCATCTAACTCTCCAGAATATGTCAGTAGAGCAAAATGTTTGGGATTCACAAAGAACATCAGCAGAAAACATTTTTAGGTTATTTTCCCATTGTTGTCTGCACCAGGCCAGGGTAGGTGCTTGCATGTGTGTGTATCCTTTGAAACAGAAGTGTGTCTCCTCATTTACCCAGTTGTTAATGTTAAATGTCAAATCAATGATATACTAGGACAGAACCAGTGCACTACATTATATTTATATACATAGTAATATACCCGTGTTATATTTATATGCATATTAGTGTACCCGTGACATCAAAAATGATAACTATTGTTAGAAAGTTTTAATAGTGAGATGCAATGAAACAAGGTTTAATATATCAGTGAAATGGAAATATCTTCTCGGAAGAAAAAGATTAGCAACAGAAAGACAAAGACCACTACAACAAAGCCTATTTCAAGACCAAATTGAAGCAAGACGATCACTTAATAGATAAAAGTATCTTAACAATTCACATGAAAGGCTTGTACAAATAAGACTGAAATATAAGAAAACTAGGAATAAAGGAACTGATTAAATAAATGGTTTATTTTGTTCGGGAAATAATTTTATCTGAATGCAGAGAAATATTTTATTTATATAAATTATTAAAATGACTAAGAGAAGTAATCGCTCATAAATACTTAAGTTGATTTACCTCCCTTTCCACAACAGATGGGACAGGAAATATATAAATATACATTGATAATTATTATATGGTTTGAGCTATATAAGTTCTCCACCTGACCAAGAAGGATTCCAAAATAAATCCTATGTTTGGTTATTTATTCAAATTCAGGGAAATGGGTAGATCTGAAAATTGTGGTGTTATTTGATAACTGTGTGCATGTAGATTTTAGATTCAGTATAATGTCAACTTAAAAAAAGCTTTACATTTAAAAGAATTTGTTTATATTAAGACTGTATTGACAAGGTAATTTAGCTTATAAAGCAGCACTGAAAAATAAAAATAAATAAACCATTAAATGATTTTCAGATTTTTCTAATGAATTTTATGGCTTTATAAAAAGGAAACTGTTGCTTAGTTGATTTCAATTTTTTATTATTTATTGGGTTGGGATAAAAGTTTTTAGCATTTTTCATTAGGTGGTGTGTAAACACATGATTTTATTTCACAAGTCTCTGAAATTTATGGCATGTATACATATTCTGACAAGTGACATTTCAATGCATCTTTCTAATTGATTTATGTTTTTTATAATAAAGGTAAAAATAAGATGCATTTTCATCATTTGACATTCTTTTATTTCCAGAAAGGGAAAAATACTGCAAAAACAGCAAAAAAGATATGTAGTGTTTATGGGAATGGTGCAATAGCTGAGAATACTGTTTGTAAGTGGGTTGTTAGGTTTAGAAGGGGAAATTTTGATCTGAAAAAGCAAAAACTTTTCAGAAAACATGCAGTCAATATTGATGACCAAATTATAAGTAATGTTGCTATTATTATTATTATCTATAAAAATAATACAGGTCACATGACACAGGACATACTCATGTTTTCTATGAGCTTTGTAAGGATTTTAAAATCACTTGGATATGTAAATTATGATTTTTAGGTGCCTCATGATTTAATAGAAAAACTATTTAATGAACTGCATTTCCATCTGATTCTTGCTCAAACACAACAAAACTCTTCTTCGAAAAAGAACTATCACAGACAATGAAAAATGGATTGTTTACAATAATGTGGAGCAAAAAAGTTCCTGATGAAAATGAAATGAGCTGCCATTAACTACTCCAAAAGTTAGTCAGCATCTGAAGATGATGCTATGCATCTGGTGAGATTGGAAGGGTATTGTGTATTACAATCTCCTTTTGCAAAGACTTTGAATTTAGACAGGTACTGTTTCCAGTTAGATGAATTAAAGGCAGCAATTGATGAAAAGCATCTAGAATTGGTCAATCAGAAGAGTGTCATCTTTGATTAGGACAACACCAGATCTCACATCTCTTTGCAGTCTTGACAGAAATTGGTAATGCTTTGCGGGGATGGCATTCTCACCTAACCTTGCATCTTCGAATTACCAATTATTTCTATCCTTACAAAAAATCTGTTAAAGGAAAGAATTTGAATTCTCTGGAAACATGTATAAAAAAAAAAAACATAGTACATCACCCAGAAAGATGTAGTTGAATAAATCTATATACAAATATCATCTTTGAAATTCGCTTATAAAATGCTATGCACATTTGTTCCAACCTAATATTTTATTTTTTTACTTAAATTATAAAAAACACAAAATTATCCTATTTTGTACTGATAGAATAGATAGAATTTTTAAATATATTTTCATTTTTTTTAGTAACTTATCATAATCTTAGCTGTAAGAAAAAGTTAGCACCATTTTAAATAGTATATTACAGTATAGTAAATCTTTAATGGTAGGCTCTTTCTATCAATAAGGTTTTTCAATTTAAATTTTTCATTATATCAGAAAAGGATTTATCTCACCTGAGACAGTTTTCTAGTGTGACTTATATTTAGTAATCAAGGTCAGTGAACTAGTAGCAGAAATAAAAGCATTGATCTATTCTTTGCTACTGAAGCCAACCAGTAAATGGTGGATTCTAAAAATTGTTTGACTTGTGAAATAAGATTTAATCATTTCAAAGATTAGCAGTTCTATTATGTTTATAGATAGCTGATCTATTAGCCTTAATAAACAGATCTACACAATTTGAGCTTATATATTACAAGTGTACATAGAGAAGAATAACATTCAACTAAATTTCTATAATTGCCTCTTTACCAGATAAGTTTTTAATCATAGGTAAATATTTTTTTCTGCTATATTCATCTTTGAATAAGAGTATTTTTCTTTTTGATAAGTTTTATCTGAAATCAATAATTGTTATGTGTTAACATATGTGTCAGTAACTGTTTATTATTATGATGATGATAGTGATCTGATCTGTCATGACATCAAGTTAAATTTTTGTCTCCAATTATTTCCTAAAGAAGTAATTAGAAATATTTCTGTTGAATGTTGACTATTTGTGGATGCAAGTGAAAAAATATTGCTAACTGTTGCTATATCAGTTGCTCTGAAATTTGAAGTTGCTAAAATAGAATATGCAAAATATCTAGGTGATGCCTCAGAACACTTCTCTATACTCATAGAACAACTGAAAAAATTTTGCATTTCTCTCAAATATTTAGCCATTCTGTTAAATTATAAAATAAAATTGAAATGAGAATTCGGTGCTATTTGTCTCAGGGCTTTATCAGAAAAGAATTGATCAATATTTGATAACTACTTTTCAAAAGAATTTGCGTTATGCATATGCACAAAAAACTTTCAAATATTCTTAAAAGGATTGAAAGATTAAAATTTTTACTTGTTTGTAATTCAACTGTTTTGGAGTTTATCTTCTATAGTTAATGCAGTTTTGAAGATGATTAAATTATTTACAAAAATTAAATGAACTTTTGGTCAATGGTGGTGTAAAAAACATTTTTTTGAGCAAACTACAAGTTCAATGTATTTGGATAACTGTTTCCAAAATATTAGTGTTGTGTCGGAAACCTACCACCCCTCTTGAAGATGAACTTGTCTGCATCTGTGAACAAAGACTTTAAATAGTGGCATGTCAGTTGACATGGGAGAAGACAGATAGACAGAGAAGTTCTTAGCTGAGCTAGTTATTGACTACTCAGGCGATTTCTGTACCTTTTTACCAACTTATTAAAACCCTTTTTATTGTTATGTGTTATTTGGCGTTTGTCTCTACTAGCCCCAAATCAACATCATAACAGTGGTGACGAGAGATTCGTTCATCACACTGAGTGGAGAATTTTTCAACTCTAGGTGGACTATATAAATTTTTTTTTTTTTCTCGCTCTGAAAAAACAAAAAAAAAAACAACAAAATACGTCGAACTTTGTTCTTCACAAAGAAATGGGATTTCAATGTGCCAAAAAGTAAGACTTGTGCTTATTGTGGATATATATGTGTTTTCCCTTTTTGTCTGTTTTCGAAAAGTGTTTTGTGTAATCTATTACGCATAATGGAAGATTTGATTGCATTAACGAAAACTCTAGTGCAAAGTCAAATTCAGCAACAAGTGCAACAAAAATTGTTTCGAGAACAACTATTGGATTTACAAGTTCAGCAGCGAAATGACACAAAGGCTTTATATGAAGCGATTTTACTTAAGAATCCAGTAAATTCATCATTCATGGCCGAAGGTATTGCTAATTCTATTACTGAGTCCAAATTTAACTCAGAGGAGGGCATAACATTTCCTGCGTATTTCAGAAGATTTGAAACAATATTTGAAAAAAAATGTGAAGGTTGGACTGATGAACAAAAAGTGAGTTTGCTTTTACAAAAGTTGGGTACAGATGAAAATAATAAGTATACGAATTTTGTCCTTCCAAGAAAAACTGGTGACATTTCTTTCGAAGAAACTGTTAATACTTTATCTAGTATTTTTGGCGAGCAAGTTAGTTTGTTTTCATACTCATTTCTCATGTTTGAATATGGTAAGCATGACGATGAGGATGTTGTTACGTATGCTGGAAATGTTAACAGAATGTGTGAACGTTTTATGTTACATGATCTTTCAATTGATCGATTTAAATGTTTGATATTCATTCAAGGCTTGACTTCTAGCAAAGATAAGCACATAAGGTCATGAATATTGGCAAAACTCGAACAAGATTCCGAGATCACTTTGCAGAAGGTTACGGAAGGGTGTCAAAGAATTGAAAACTTAAAACATGACAATACACAAATTGAAGAAAAAGACGTATCCCGTGTCCATGCTATTCGACCAAAAACGGGAATAGTTAATAAAAACGTTAAAAAAACCAACGTGCTTTGGATGCGGTGGTGGTCATTTTAAAAGGGAATGTTTTTTTCGCAACAAAAATTGCTATTCGTGTGGCAATAAAGGCCATATAAGTACTCATTGTAAAAGCAAAAGAAAAAATTTAAGGCGAGAAAAGATAATGTGAATATTGTGTTGTCACGTCAGGAGATTGAGGAGGGGCACTAAAGAAAATTCGTACAGGTAAAAATGGAAAAAATGTTAAACTACAGCTAGATACTGGAAGTGATATTTCCATTATTAATACAGCAACATGGATTAAAATAGGCAGACCTTTGCTTAAAAAGACTGAAAAAAAAAGTGGCTCAGCGGATTTCTGGAAGAAAATTGCATTTTCAAGGTGAATTTTCTTGTAATATTTCATTTGTTGGTAAGACACTAAAGTGTATGTGCTACAAAATGCTTCAAATTTGTTTGGAACAGATTGGATTATACTTTTTTAATTTATGGGAACTCCCTATAAATTCTTTTTGCAATAAATTAATGTTTCTTCTCCATGTAAAAATCGGGTTACAGAAAATTTGGTGAAAGATCTGAAAATAAAATTTCCACAAGTACTTTCAGAAGGTCTTGGATGTTGCAAAAAGACGAAGGCAAAATTTGAAGTGAAGGAAAATGTAAAACCTATTTTCAAGCAAAAAAGAAATGTGCCATTTGGTGTTTTGGAACAGATTAACAAAGAATTGGAACGGCTTGAAAATTTAGGAGTTATTTCACGCATTGAATTTTCAGGATGGGCCTGCCTTGTTGTATATGTTAAGAAAAAGAATAATAAAATTCGGATGTGTGCCAATTTCTCTACGGGTCTAAATGATTGCTTAAAAGACCACACATATCCTTTGCCCTCACCAGAAGACATTTTTGCAAGTTTAAATGGAGGAAAAATATTCTCTAAATTGGATTTATCGGATGCCTATCTCCAAGTGAAAGTGGACGAAGAATGTTCTAAATTGTTGACTATCAATACACACAAGGGTTTATACAAATTAAACTGTCTGCCTTTTGGTTTAAAAGTATCCCCTAGTATTTTTCAGCAAATTATGGACACTGTGCTGGCAGGGTTGGACTTCGCCATTGCATATCTTGATGATATTTTGATAAAAAGTAAGGATCGAAATGAACATTTGGAACATATTAATCAGGTCTTTGAAAAAATTGAAGAATATGGATTCAAACTTGGAGCTGAAAAATGTGAATTTTTGAGTGAAATTAAGTTTTTGGGGCAGATAATAGACTCTGATGGAAGAAGACCAGATCCAGCAAGGGCAGAAGCGATCAAAAGCATGCCAACTCCCAAAAATGTAGTAACGCTACAAGCGTTCTTAGGACTTGCTAACTATTATGGGATATATATTCTAATTTGTGCAGCCTTACGGCTCCATTAAATAAATTGCTTAAAAAGGAGCAAAGTGGGAATGGTCAGAAGTGTGTCAGAAGGCGTTTGACAAAATAAAGAATATTTTGGCGTGGAATTATCACATTATGACCTAAACAGGAAATTATAGTGGCATCGGACTATAGCGAGTATGGAATAGGTGCAGTAATTCTGCATAAATTCAGAGACGGCAATCTGAAGCCAGTGGCACATGCATCAAGGACATTATTACCCGCAGAAAAAGAAGTACTTTCAAATTGAGAAAGAAAGCAGCTATCATCTATGCTTGTGAAAATTCCATAAGTACATACATGGAAAAAGGTTTATATTGCAGACCGACCATCGCCCGCTGCTTTCAATCTATGGTTAGAAGAAGGGTATACCTACTCATCGACAAACTGTTTGCAACGATGGGGAACCATTTTGTTGAATTACAATTTCAAAATGGAATTTTTATCATCTAAAAAATTAAGCCATGCTGATGGTTTATCTAGACTGATCAACGTCTTCAGAACCGCTAGAAGATACGGTGATAAGCGTCGTTACAAGCAGAAAATGAATTGGTTGAAGTAATGTATAACACAGTAAAAAGAATTACCAGTGACATTAGATGAAATAAAATTAAAAGCAGAAAACAACATTTTATTAGAAAAAATGAAAAAGTTGTAACTTCAGAAAAGTATAAAACTTCTTCACCAGCATATTCAATATGTGATGAAGTGCTTTTATATGCTGGAAGGGTTGTGATACCGGTTGTACTACAAAAGCGGATTTTGAAGGAATTTCATCAGGGGCATCCTGGTATTGGACGTATGAAAGCCCTGATGAGGGAGTTACATTTATTGGCCAAATATGGACAAAGACATTGAACAGGTAGTTAAAACTTGTAGGGGTGTCAAATGGCAGCGAAAAGCACTGCCAGTAAAATACACACCAGGGCCAAAAACAGATGTTCCATGGACCCGACTCCACATAGATTATGCTGGACCCATGAATGGTAATTTCTACTTGATAGTTGTGGATAGCTATTCCAAGTGGCCTGAAATTTTTAAGTGCAAAAGACCAACTGCTTCTGTAACAAAAGATTTTCTTACAGAACTGTTTGCACGTTTTGGAGTACCAGAAAAAAATTGTCACCGACAATGGAACTCAATTCACAGGAAGTGAATTTAAGACGTTTTGTAAGACTCTGGAATTGACAACATCACAACTTCACCGTACCATCCTAGGTCAAATGGACAGGCTGAACGGTTTGTTGATACGTTCAAGAGAGCCCTAAAAAAAACAAATGGTACTAATACAGATGATGGTAATATACAGCGGTTTTTTAAGTATATACAGAATAACACCAAATCCAAACGCAATATCAGGGATGCCTCCAGCTGAACTGATGTTTGCTAGAAAAAATTAGATCTGTATTCAAGAGGCTGCTGCGGAAAGAAAAAAAGAGTTACCAGAACAAAACACATCAGGAAAATATGAAATATCTCAGGCCGGGAGATAAAGTTTTTTTAAAATTACAAAATGGGAAGGAATTTTGGCAAGATGGGTGGTAACTCAAAGAATTGATAAGATGTTATACATGATAAGTAAAAATGGACGCACAAAAGACATTTGAACCAATTAAGGAAAAGAATCATTGAAGAAATAAGTAAAGAAAATGAAGAACCAATGGAGGTATTATATGATTTATTCGATATACCAACTCACCATTGCCTGAAACAGTTGTCCAAAGAAGGACAAGCAAAAGAAAAAGAACTAGGGTGGAGCGTTTAAGTCCAGATCCCAAAAGAAAAAGATATTAATTCCTCGAATTAATCTCAAAGGGGAGGTGTTGTGTGGGAAACCTACCACCCCTCTTGAAGATGAACTTGTCTGCATCTGTGAACAAAGACTTTAAATAGTGGCATGTCAGTTGACATGGGAGAAGACAGATAGACAGAGAAGTTCTTAGCTGAGCTAGTTATTGACTACTCAGGCGATTTCTGTACCTTTTTACCAACCTGTTAAACCCCTTTTTATTGTTACGTGTTATTTGGTGTTTGTCTCTACTAACCCCAAATCAACATCATAACAGTTAGAAAAATTAACTCATTCCTAGTGAAAATTTCAGGAAGTGGTTTATCTAAACAAGTGAAGTTCACAAATTTATTTACTTTCAAAATGTTTCTTTTCTGCATATTGAAAGATTGCTTATTTTGATTTATTTATTTTTTTTATTAACTTTTATTTTGGATCTCAAGATAAGAACAAAGTAGGAATAAACTTTTAAAATGTTTTTTAAAAACTTGAAAATCAAAGATTAGAAAAATAGATAAATGAACAAAATAAGTCTGTGAATGAAAAATTTACTTCATTTTAATAATTTGCTTTTTTTCCACTCCAAGTACGCAAATTCAAATTGAAGATTTATTATTGTTCTATGTCTTTATTTTATTTTTTATATACTTTAAAAAGATCTCCCTGTACTACATCTTTGTGTTATTGTAATGTTAAATCATAGATATAAAACTAATTAATAGTATATAGCAGTGGATTCTTATAAAATATTGGTTATGTGCAAGAGTTATCAGCATCCTCTTTTTTGAAAACTAGAGACATGAATATATAGTTGAAAAACTTTTTACATTCTATTAGATTGGTTAAACACTCTCACTAGCATGTGAAAAAATATGAGCATCCCAAAACCTTTGTTGAATTTATGGGACAAACAAAATTTTTATATTGAAAGGCTAGATTATTCCTCTTGGATTCCTCCTTCACATTCAGTGGTTATAAATGATGTTATATAATTAGGTTAACAATTTGATGTAAAGAATAATTTCAATCTTAAAGTAAAATTTGCCTAGTTCATAAATTAAGAGATTGTTGATAACAAAGCATTTACTAGCACAGATAATATTTATCAATCAGTAATGACCAAGAAGAGAATGACATCACATTACTTGAATGCTCACATTGCTTGACTGCTTCATCATTCTATGGATTGTTAATGAATTCAGTGACCAGAAAAATGGGAATTGATCTACAGATATAAACTAAAAAAAAAAAAAAAAAATGTCAAAAATACCCTTTACCAAAACTTAGCTACAACAACCTAGCTGACAGATTATTTACCAGATATATATTTGGGTTGGATAGACAGTTTTTAATATAGACTATCAACCAGATCTACTGATCTGTAAACCTTTGAAAGCTGGTTGTCCTCTGGTGAAAAATTTAAACTTTTGCAGAGTGCTTCAAAATGTCCATACTATTTAAAAGATTATTTATATGTGTGCTTTCAGAGACAATAGATTACTTAATAAAGTTGAAAAAAAGTTTTTCATATATTGATAATATTATGATTTCTTCTCAACAATTTTATTTTACTTTGATATTGATTTGTGAAACAGAAAAATTTCTATAAAGATGACCAATTAATTTTTAATAATTCTCACAGGCAAACAATTTATAGAATGTAAGTGTGGCACCTTTTAATCTCAGTTTGATCCAGGAAACCTGTGTCAACACTATACACTAGTCTTGCATCCTTAATAATCCATTTAAATATGTGTGAAGTATGTCTGTTCATAAATGTTCACAAAGAAAATATTATTCAACAAATAAAGCAAAACCCAACAGAACAAATTACTTAAACCAATTTGCTTTCAAACAATTTTCCAAAAATGAGCATAAGCAGATTAGTTTTCTAGATATCTCTGAATTGCCCTGCAGCTAAAAGAATTAACAATAAATATCCTTGCTGCTCATCAGTCCCTACAAAGCAATAGCTCAAATGATTTACACTATATAAAATTATAAATGAGCACTTTTAACAGGCACATTTTATATATCCATGACACACACACAAATGATGAGTAACTGAATCCAAGTAAATATTTTTGATTTAATAAACTTGTGCTTGAATCATCTTATTACAACTTATGTATATGCCAGTTTATTATTAAAGATTTGGGCAAATTGAGAAAATAAAATGAATAGAGTAGAGATGATTGACTTCTTGACTTTGGTGTCTTTGTGATTTTGGAAACCATACATTGAATATAAACAGTGCTAGCTTCGTTACATACCAGGATACAAGTGTAAACAGTTTTCAGGTCATTAACATTTTATCAAATTGTTCTTGAGATAATTGAAAATAGCAAGAAATAAATGATTTTATGTCCAAATACCTGTGTTAGTCTTGTTTGGTTCTCGCATATCTGTATATTGAAAACGCTTCTCTTGACTGAGAAAAACACTGGTGCTATATAGCTCTCCCAGTCCCAGACCTAGACCCACACTGACTATTGGCTAATACCTGCTCAGTGTCATTCATATAGTCTGCACTACCTACTCTAAGTAGAAGGTCTTCTCTCAATGCCCCATTATAAAAGGGATGCAACTCTTGGTGCTTACAGCACCACACAAAACCAACTTGGGCCAACACAATTCTCTGTTACAATAGCATAGTTCAAAATACTTTGTAAGTCATACAGTTAAAGCTTTAAGCTGCTGAAGTTGAATTTGTTAATTTGAAATATAATTTTTACACAAATGATGTGGTGATTAGAATCTAATGCAAATTACATTACAGGGATACTAAAATAAAAAAAAAAATACAAAAATTTAAATATCTGGGAAGTGTTCTAACAGAGGACGGAAAGTGTGACACTGAGATTGGAAGATGTATTGGGATGGTCAAATATGCATTCCAAAAGCTAAACAGAGTATTAAGGGACAGAAAAATTTTGTAAATCTGAGGTTAATTTGGCAGCACAAAGATAACCAATCTGTTGTTAACTGAGGCAGGAAATGGCTTATTAATTTTAATGCTACTAAAATGAAACTGCTCTCTTTTAATCATCTTAATCATCCTTTTTTGCCTGCCATCAGCATGGCTGATGCTAACCTCCTGGAGATTGACTCATTGTGACTTCTCAGGCTAACGTTTTCAACTGACATAAAGTGGAACAATTATAGTGAATCAATTGCTAGGTTTGCTGATAAGAAAGTTGGTTCACTATGTCGTGCTAGAAAATTCTTCTTGCCAGAATCTATCTTACACCTTTATAAGTTTACCATTCACCCATGCTTTGAATATTGCTGCTACATCTGATCTGGTGTTTCTGCTATGTATTTAGAGTCCTGATAAAATCCAAAGAAGAATCTGCAATGTTTTTGATCCTTAAGACAATATCTTCTTCATAAAAGCAATTAAAAGCTTTTTAAATTAAATAATGTCTTGGTTTTATTGCTTTTTTTATTTTACAATTCAGAGCAGATTTTCTGTAACTAAGGGACTAGTTTTGCAAAAAGAAATGATTTAAATTCTCCATGAATTCTGCTTTTAACTAAAATAAACATTAAACTTTGCAAAATTTAATTTCTTGAAATTTCATAAAATTAAATAAGACTCTGTGGGGGAGGGACATATGTAAAAAATTTCTACCAAGATTTTCTTTAAAAAAAAACACTTAAAAATAATTTAATTCATTTGTGACTAAGTCCTGAAAGTTTCATTAAAATCTGACAGTTATTTGATTTTTGCAAGAATTTCCAGATCAATGTTTTTTTCATCACAAAAAAGATGGTAAAATTTGCTATGCTGATTTAAAAACAAGATTTTTACCAAAATTTTGAACATTCTAAAAAGTATTAAAAAAAATATAATTAAATAATCAGAAAATATTTTGGTCTTTCCTCTTAATAATAACAAAGATTTTGATAATAACACTTTATTTTTATTTAGTTTGAGGCATTTTGGTATGCTCTTTTCTTAGTAAATTAGTTGAGGTACCTATTATTATGATTTAGTAATTCAAACTTATAAATAACGTTTTCTCTTATAATACATTTCACTATGAGGATTTCTCAAATCAGCTAAATCAAAATGCATTTGTTCAATAATATTGATTTTATTTTTTTTTTTTTTTTCCGTTTTTTTCTAGTTTTCTATTTCTCTTCAGTGTCATTTTTCCTTTTAGAAATTTCACTCAAAATTATATTTCTCTAATTTTCATCTTTCACGTTACAATGGCCTAAAGTTTCATGCTTTTCTTTAAAATTATGTGATACATAATTTAATGAAATTTATATTATTGAGAAAGTACAGATAACATTTTCTTTCTATTTTAAAATTTGCATCATCAGGTTAACTCAACTCAAGAAAATTCTATCCAAATAGAAACATCTCTATCTATGGTTGCTTATATCGACCAAAAATCCTGTTTAATTGATTGTATAATGAACAACACTATATCTTCCTATGTGAATCCACCAAAGAAAGGTATTACTCCTAGTCGAAATGATATTTCTTCTGCTACCATCTGCCAACTTGATAAAGTAGTTTTTCGGGTTAAATTCTTATCAAAATTTATAAATTTTGACTCGCCTGTCAACCAGCAATCAGCCAACATGCTATTTAACCATTACTAGTAAGTTCAGTCCTCACTGAGTATTTGTAGCCTTGAACTAAGCTTAGTAAATAACAATGCATATTACATTTCATATGGTATTTATTCAAACAGAAAATTGAAAGGCATATATTCCACTTTAGTAGAGGGGTCAATATTTTTGACAAAATCTTTTTGTTTCAGCAGTTTACAGTTACATATTTTAGAAGCTTACAACTATATGTTCTTGTTTGTTACATACATAAAATTTATTATTCTTTTGTTGCTTAATTTTAAGTTTTGCCATTTTGTTTCTATTCTCATTACACCGTTTTCTTTTTTTCACATTCTTTTCATTTTCTCAAAACTTATTAATGATTCTTTGGATTTAATAAAGAATGTTTTTATGTGATAAAGGTGATGAAGTTCTTTTAAAACTGTAGCTGATAATAGGCACTCACTGATTATTTTTCATTAGACAGTAATGCATTCTGCTGTTGATTTCCTCAAAGAAATGAATTCTGTCTATAATGAAAGGATTTGGGTTTTTCTTAGTATCTCCCCAACATTTTCAACATCTTTCTATTATCATCCTTCATTGTATATGAGATTTTCTTTTTTCTTTTTTAGATTGTTGATATTTCTATTATTCTCGAGCATATACAAAATATATACATATATATATACATATAAAAAAAAAATCCCTTACTATAAAGGTAATTTACATTAACCAGAAAAAAAATGCTTAGGCAGAAGCATCTATCTTTTTAAATTTGGATTTTTTAATGTAACTATAACAACAAAAACATTTCATTTTTGCCTTGAAAAAGTTGGAAGACAAAACACATCGGCAAAATCTAAGATTTTTTTCCAATTGTCATTTTATACCATATATATATATATATATATATATATATATATATATATATATACACACACACACACACTTTATTTTAGAATATTACATCCACATGTAGAATAACGCTACACAAATGCAATCATATTTCAATGTGTGTGTTAATACACATTGAACCATGATTGCATTTGTGTAGCATTTAAAAAATATTGTTCTATTGTATTGTGCCCTCTTTTAAATTAATGTTACAAATGTCAAAATTTATATTCGATTCATTCTTGTTTCATTTATATATATATATATATATATGAATGAATGAGAGAGAAAATTAATATAAGTAAAAGTTTGTCACTTAGCTGATTGATGTTCTTTCAGCATCCCAACTCCAGAGATTCATAAGCGGACATGTCCATCCACTCTTCAATGGGTATCAGCGATTTACTGATTATATTTTTTTATTATTATATTCTTATCATTGGTGTAAGTTTTTTCCGTATTGTTTGTGTTCGTGCATGCATTTGCGCACGTACAGCCATGTGCCTGTCTCTGCAGATGTGCATATATGTAGGGTGTTATGAAACAGTGATATATATTTTAATATATCAAGAACTGTATTAAAGAAATTCTATCATCTTTTTTTTTTATGAACTATATTTGCTAATCATAAATTGAAAAGCTTATTACAATTCAGAGATCCCTAATATTTTAAAAATAATTTTGTATCTTTTGGGGTGGGGGCATGTGTATAATTATGCCGATTTTGTAAATATATGCACTACTTACGGTGTCAACCCTTATCGGCAGTAAATCAATTATGTTTACCCAGTCATCTATCCTCAAGTTCCTTCAGACTACCATGGTTACTGTTTTGCTGACTCTACACTTGCTAGCGCATAACTTGTTTTGTCACTGGTATCATGTTGGTGGCACAGTTCCACTTGACTTAGCTAGTGTTTGTCTGCTCATGACCATTCCCTCCTGTGCCAGAGAGAGATATCATTAATGAAGCAAACATGGAGTGAAGATGGCACAATCATTTGGGAGCTACCCTAAAAACAAGAATCATTTGGAATAAAGAATTAACTCGGGTTAAAAATGCAACAATACTTTGATTTATATACGATTTGTTGCATACATCAATTTTAAACCTTACCACTTCTTACTATAATCAAATGACACTGGGATCCCCCTTCAGAGTCTGCAGTTTGTTTTAGTAGTAACTTAAATTTCTAAATTCTTGTTTTCATGTCCAGTACAAGGTCTTTAGTCAGGAGGTTTGGTGAATGATGAGGATTCCGGTGTATTTCTTCTTGTTGTGTTTCCTGTTCTCTTATTATCTTAAATGTGTTTCTGAGTCCAAAATCTCCAGCTTATATGGAGTCCTGTGTCCAGCAGGAGTGGGGTTGACTAGGATCTGGGTTCAATTGTCTTCTACCTTAAATATCAACCTTTTCCAAATTTGGGGTTGTCCAACACCCTTTTGAGAGTGGTCAGAGGAATTAAGCCACCCCTTAACTCTTACTCTCTTTACATTTTGTCTTGAACCATCACTCCATATCAGCAGTGCCAATCTCTCTCTCTCTCTCTCTCTCTCTCTCTCTTTCTCTCTCTTCCTTTTCTCTTCCTCCCACTTTCTCAACAGCCAACCTCAGCTCGGCTTCCTGGGGCTGAAGTGCTAAATCCAGCTTCCAGGTGGCACAGTGAAGACAAAAAGGGTTTTCAGTCATTAGGCTTTCTTTATCAGCTTGTCCTATGCTGTGATTTCTCAATCAACCAGACCACTCAAGAATTGGAAACGGAAAAAAATTATTTTCACTCTCCTCAAGACGAAAGTTTATCTTTTTCTCTGTCTATGCAATTTTTGTATGATCAACAGACCTCACAAAAAAGTCCATGGTCACTTCAAAATAGTAATTAATTTTTTCTTACTACTTGTATCCAAAGGAATCTGAATTAATGTTTGGACATGAAATTTTCTCTGAATGAATGTCACCGAAATTATAATGACGAATGTATGGGGTTCTTTTCTTCTGGCTGGTTGATTCAAAACATATGTTTTTATTTTATCTGATCCAGGGAAATCGTGAATGCTATTTTGCTGACCACTCAGATTTCTCTATCAACAATATATGTTTTTATTCTATCTGACATCTTCGCAGATACCTTAATGGTCTTTTTCTTATCAGTGGAAAATGGGAAAGAATGGGCAGTATTGGGTTTGTTCAATCTTACTGATTTTTGTCTAGTTAAATCTGGGTTCGATTATCCTTGGAATTATTTCAAAACATGATTTTTTAACACATTTCAATTTTAATTTTCTTCTCGACCTTTCAATCCATCTTGCTGCAATTTCAACAATTATCATCCAGTTAGTAGCCCCTTTCGTATTCCTTCTTTCTTTCTCTTTTTGTTTGATCTCAGTGTCACAAATAAGATGTGTATATATATATATATATATATATATATATATATATATATATATATATAAACAACATTATCAGAAAATAAGAGTGATAGCTATAATAAATTTTAAAGCCAAAGTACCTAAAATTCAATAAAACATTAGATTATGGAGAATATTTTCCTAAATTTTTAAGATTACTGGCTAGTTAAAAATTATATGAAAAAAGGTGCTCACATTATATTCCTCAAGTAATTTTTACAGCTATATCCAGCATAGAAAAAAAATTACCTAAACTTCTGTCTTTCAGTCAACACCTTAAACAAACACTTACCTGCATGTTAAAAAATGTATTTCTGCAATATTTTAAAATCAAAGTAAGTAATATTTTTTCAAATTATAATATTTTAATTTAACTTTAAATCAGCTAATATTACTCAAATAAAGAAAATTACATTGGGCTGACAGAGGGACAAAAATGGTGCTAAAATCAGTAACTTTTAACAATTTCAAAATTTATATTTTTATTAAGTGATTTCAAATGATAGATAATTATGATCTAAATTGAAGTTTTTTTCTTTGATCTGAATGTTGAAAGTTATATAAGGTGTAGCCTCTGAGTGTGCAAGTTAATAAATTAATAAATGTTAGCCTTTAAAAAAAGGCAAGGTATTTTACATTTTCCTTCCAAAAATGTCTAATAATTAAATATTGAAAAGAAAAATTAGACCACATCAGTAATGATTTTTTTTTTTTAATATCAGATGAATTTTAGTTATTACCATATTTGACATCATATAAGATGCACCCCAATTTCAACAGGGAAAATCAAGAAAAAATTAGTAATTAGTAAAATTATTAGTAAATGGTACCGCCTAGGCTATATTTAGGAGGTTGGTTAAACAAGCCATGATTGCATTTAAACAAAAAATAATACGAAAAAAAAACATAAGCCTATAAAAACTTTATTATATCCAAAGTTTAGAAAACAAAATAAACATCAAGCAATTAGTACAATTGAGCAAAATAGTACAGTTCCCATTAAAATTTTTATTCATCTTCAAATCCATAAAATTCATTGTCTTCATTATCAAAAGTCTGATACTCCTTTTCAATACTACTGTCATCATCATTAAATAATTCATCATCTTCCATTCCATTGAGAGCATTGCTAATGCCACATTTTTTAAAAAGATTTCACAATAATTTCTGGTCTAATATTATCCTAAGCTTGCTTCACCCATTTGCAGACTTGTACAATTCTGGGTCTTTTTATTCTTCCTATAAGTGTAAGGTTGTGATCACGTATTGCCATACATGTGTTCCCTTGCTCCTTCATGTTTAAGTCTAAACTAATAGGAGTTACTGTAGCTAATATCAGCCAACTGTCATGAATTTTAAACCTACATATGGCATATAAGACCCAGGGAAATTTTAAAAGATATTTTTTAATAAAAAAAAAAAAAGTGTGTCATCAAATATGGTAATTTATATCTGTATGTTATATTTTGTTGTTTTATTGCATGCTCATCATCAACAAAAACAATATTCAGAAATAACTAAAATTACTTTTTAAATGTCATTAAATTATAAAACAAAACAAGTAAAGCTAAAAAAAATTTTAAACATTTTTTTTTAATCTGGAAGTATTTAAGATGAGGTTTTGCCATATTTTCTGTTCTTAATTAAATAATCTGGATCCCATTTAATTTGCAGGGATTACCTATTTTCAAACCAGTCAACATTACAATACCAAATTTTCTATATTAAGTAAATTAAATCGTTTAACATTTTTTTTTGTTTTTTAAATAAAATTTTAAGTTGTAACAAAGTTTATAAGATATTATAGTTTTGACAAAATTACCAATGATTAATGAGCATCTTGAATGCCATTTTTAGCATAGTTAATCTGAAGCTATTGATCTAACAATGCAATTTAAGTTCCTATAATGTTTTTTCTTTATTTTCTTTCAGTGAATCCTTGCAAGGGCTTTCAATGTAAGAATGGATTCTGCATCCCATTGATTTGGCTATGTGATGGGGAGGAAGATTGTCTCAATGGAGAAGATGAGTTTGCAGATAATGAGCGATGTATGTATAAGTCTTTCATTCAGATAGAATCCATTTTGTCAGTTGATCTTTAAAGCACAATATACTTTTTGGCATTCAGTTTTTGCAGGCTGAAGCATAGTTTTGCCTTTTCTGTTTGGGTTATTATTATCTTACTAATATTTTGACATTTGCTTTTCAAACTTAATTATTTTTCTTTTTTAAAAAATATTGAGTCTATTAAGCAATATTCTAATATGAAAAGTTTGAGTTTTAATAAAGACAGCTTAGATGTTTGAGGAGGCAGTGTAAGTATAGAGTCTCATACAAATCAGTTTAAATGTTACAGTGTAACACATAGCAGTTGAAATATTGGTTGATGAAAATATTAATGGACTCACTCATTAAGAAGTCATTAATTTTTTAATGAAAATGTTTAGAGTTTGATTATTGCTATAGATTGTATTAAACAATATTATACACAGAATATTCAGAATATCTGTTTTATATTTAATTAAAATCCTTAAAACCAAGTTATCCAAGGTCATCTATTCCTACAATGGCGCATTAGATTCTTATCTTTCTAGGTTGTAATTATAAATTGCTAGTTAAAAACTGTTAAAGCAAACACTGAATGTCTGGAAATTAAAACTTGTCCCTTATACTGTTATGATTATAAGAAATTCGTTTCATATCAACAAATCCATGTGCCTATCTATCTCAGAGCTAATTTATTTTCAGCAATGTTTACAGAAGAAAGTATCTGTTGTTGAAAAATCTAACAAATACTCAGCTGATTGCCAACATTTATTAACAAATAACTGTCACTCTCTGCAAAACATGATAAAATGTATTCTTGGAACAACAGTTTGCCAAAAAATTGCCACTTGTAATTATTGTCTTTACTGGGGAATTCAGTGTATAAATAATTATTGTATAATGATAATAAGGAATGAGAAATACATATCCTATCTATGCACTTTAAAATTCATGTCACAGGCCAGAATTAATATTGTAAATTTACAAAAAAATTACTTTGCCTTTATTTATCTATTGCTATAAAACTGGCTATTTCCAGACGTAGGAGCTGAAAATTATTTTGAAGGTTGGTTTAAGGATGAACATGGAATAGGGGGTGTTGATACTTGAGGTCAGTTAAAGTTGCAATAAGTCAAGTTTCTAGCCAAGCTGTCAAAAGGGGACATCTTTTTATGCAACATAAACTAGAAGAGCCCTAATTGTAGGTTTCTATGTAGACATTTAATTAAAAAAAATATCAGTGGAGTTGCCAGATGTCCAAGCAGTAGCATAAAAAATGAAATTGGTAAGCCAAAATGAAACTCTAAATGAGATAATCTACATTCACTTTACAATAATACCCTTGGAAAAGGCATGAATAAGAAAAACAATGCCATTGATGTTGGAAAAATTCTTGATTAATAAGAATTCACATACAGTAATTATGTAAACTAGTATAGTATTTTGAAAATGATGGGGGTAATTTTCCTTAGAAAAGTTTTTTATAGAATTTAATTTTTCTTTCTACATTTGCTTATTTTTATTTTTGCAAATTTTTTTATAAATATAAAATTGTTAACAATTTTGATAGAATCAACATTCTTGAATCAACATTCTTGAATCAACTGACAATGCAAGCTATAATGACCTCATATAATTGTAATAATATCTGGGTACTTCTGCTAGCTTTTATATTTCAGTTTGAAAATGTACTTTTCTTTCAAGCTAAATGTGAAGTATGCATAAGCCATTTACATAAATGGAAAGTTTAAATATTTGATTATAATTTGTAGAACAATATTTCTGTCACTTTTAATAGTAAAGTATATTGACTTTATCATGAAGATATTTCAGCATAAGTTGGAGTCAATATTATTGCAATTCCTCCCAATTTCTTTTTAAGCTAATTTATTATGAAATTATGAAAAGCCTTATGCTATTTAAACAATCACTGTATTTTTTATGTGATGAAGCCTACAAAATCTTGTCTACTACATTGACAAAACACAATTCTTGATAATGACTGAGACTGAGCTCTTAATTGAAAAACAGACCAAAACATGAATTTCAGAAAGTTTATTCACAACTTTGATCCCAATGAAAAACATTCAAAAATTGGAAAATACTGTAACAAATTAAATAGACTAACCTCATCAGTAAGAAAACTCATTTTGCTGAATTCTTGTTGCCTAATTATTCCTTATACATACATTTTAATCATGTACAGTTCTTTTTCTCCACTTTAGAACTTTTGCTATATATTATATATTAAATTATGACTAAAATAGATGGGTAACTTTATAGAAACAAAAGTATAAATTTCATATTAAATCTATAAAAGTAAACATTGGAATGTATATACTATTTGAAGCACCTAGCTCAAAAGTTGTTTTGGTATATAAAACTTGTTAGTCTCCCTCAAACTAAATTTATCGACTAAATGTTTTTTCTATCTTTTATATTATTCTCCATATTTTGAAATTGTAATTACTAATGAATAAAGCTTATAGTATACGATGATTAATGCCTCATCCCACTGAAAAAATGAACCGTGTTTAAATCATTGCAATTATGTAAATGGCACTTGCTTTTTCATATTTAAAATGATACAGAAAAGTGACAACCTTGTAACATATATTTTTGAAGTCTAAAATAATAGTATACCTCCCTGCTTCTTTACAGTATTAAGATGATCTTAAATGAGTTTGCATTCTCTGGTTAATATTGAACCTACAGAAGCTCTTAGTATTAAATTTGAGTATGGTTTACCATGTCAAAGAAGAAAAAATATGAAGCAGCTATTTTTAAGTCTTTTATAAAAAATAAAACAAAATTTATCTACTTTATTAAGAATGACAAAACAATAATCTTTACAGACACTGTCTGTATATATATATAATTTCAATATAGATTTAATGTATGAAGAAAAAATGGAAACATTTTACAGAAATAATTTTCATGTGGAGGTGAGATGAATGCTTCTTATTACTTATTATTATTTACAAATCCTAGTGTATCAACAAACATGAAGATGAAGGTATTTGATGAATCTTAGCTTTTCATCATTAGATGATCCAGTTATTTTACTAAGTTGTTTGACAAATGTTAAATGATTCCCTGTGCTTTTATTTCACTAACTATTTAAATAATACTGATTGCATGAAAACTGATATTTGATGTCAATGGTGCTGTGTAATACTCAGACTAATTATTGAAGTAATGATTTGTATTATTTGATGCTAATAAGTTTGCAATATGACTAAGATTTCTTTGAATGAATTCACTTTTAAATCTGTTGCATGATAAGTAACATAGCTTCTCACTTCATATTTGAAAAAAAATATCTTGGCTTTTCAGATGCAAAAAAGTATCTGATCAGAGTGATAAAATTACATTTATTTCATGTACTCTTTTTCTGATGTTATCTTTTTTTCTTTCTTAATAACTCCATACAAAGTATGCTACATGTAGCGATACTTCATTGTTTATTTTTTTCCTTTATTTCAGTATGCATTATCTTCAGAATTCATTTTCCTTATTCTTCATTTCTCTATCAATGTATCTCTTATGCATATTCTCTATTATTTATCACATCTTTGTTTTGTTTTTTTTCTGTAAAATACCATTTTTACAGTTTAATTACTAAAATTTGTATTAAAAAAAATCAATCCGTTATAAATAAATGATAAAGGAAGAGAAAATCAATTATATTTAAATTATATGACTAAAATGGATGGGTAGCTTTATAGAAACAATAGTATAGATTTCATATCATACTATAAAAGTAAACAATAGACTGTATATACTATATAATATCTAGCTCAAAAGTTGAATTTTGATATATAAAACTTGTTAGTCTATATCAATTACACATATTTGAATCATTGTTGAGAGTGAGGGGGTTACATGTTTGGTCTTCTCATAATTTTAGTATCAAATTTTTAGGATCAAATGTTTTTTTTTAAATAATGGTCAGTAGTACTATTATTACAGTTGTGCTATTCATTTTTATTAAATCAGTATCACCCCAAGCAAGGCAGCACAGTCACTAACAAGCAAGGGGTTACCAGGTGTGAAGGAATTAGGAACAGAAACATTAGTAATGAGTAGAAAGAGAAAAGAACAATCAGGAGGACTGTAGATAGCGATTGACATTGCATTTAAACTTTTGCAGATTAAAATTGGCTGGAAAGCATATAGCCGGAAGGGAGTTCCACAGATGAGGATTGCAAGAAAAGAAACTGTCAGCACAGAAGTTATGGCTACATCTAGCTAGTTCAACTGTAAATTGATGAGATTTCGATGCCAGTCTAGGTACCAAGTGAAGAACTCATTTGAACAATTACCATGAAAGTATTTATAAAAAACGGCACAGAGGGGAAACCTTATGGTGCTGAGAATGTGACTGAAGTCAAGCCACCAGATCAGAACCAATAATATTGCTGATTCTTCTTTGGATCTCATCAAATTGTTCCAGATAAACAGCAGGGGCATCGGACCATATATGGCAGCAATATTCTAAGCATGGACAAATGGTAGACTTATAGATATGCAAGATAGATTCCAGGGAGAAAAGTTGTCTCACCCAGCACAGTGAACTGACTTTCTTAGCAACTGACCTAGCAATGGATTCAATATGTTCTTTCAACTTCATGTCAGCTGAGAATGTTAGCCCAAGAAGTCATAACAAGTCACTTTCCCAGAGGATAACATCAGATATACTTTTGAAAGCCAGAGGGTGGTCTCTCAGATGATTAATGGAGAGAAGTTTAGTTTTGTAGGCATTAAAATTGACAAGCCAACTTTTGCCCCAGTTAGCAACAGTCTTGAGGTTGTTTTGTATACCAGCTGCCATTTTGATCTTGTTGGACTGATCAGCCTTACTAAGGAGGCAGGAGTAAATGGTAGTGACATCAGCATAGATGCCAAGTTTTAGAGCTGATGTCATGGGAAGTTCATTAATGAAGATTAAAAACACCATAGGACTAAGGATGGAGTCCTGCAGGACATTTGTGTTAGTACGAAAGTATGCAGATGAGTGGCCATTCAGGACAATTTTCATTTCACAATTTGATAGAAATGACTGGATCAGCTTAAAAATGTGCCTGGAGATACCATAACTTTTCAGCTTGTGGAGAAGTCCTGAATGCCAGACAATATCAAAGGCTTTCAAGATATCCAATGCTACAGCTCAGGCTTCACCATTTTTATCTAGAACATGATACTTTTTCCATAATTATTGTTAGCACATCAGCAGTTGACCTGGAAAAACAAAAGTCATATTGATTGTCTGAGAAAAGACTCTCCAATGGGAGATGGTGAATGAATTCAGCATTGATTAGGGCCTCTAGGAGTTTCCCAAAAAGAAGTAGGAGACTAATAGGCTAATAGTTGGATGGGTCAAATGGTTCATTAGAATTCTTAAAAACTGGAACAACAGATGATGAATTCCAGCAGATAGGAAAGCAGGAGGCAGCATTATACAATTTAGAGAGAATAGGAGCTAGTTTAGGAGCACACTTCTTAATGACTATTACAGGGATACCATCGGGTTCACATTTGTGGAGATCCAGGTTAGAGAAACTATGGAATATGCATATCACTCAACAGAGACTCAGTTCTAAGTGGGAAGTTAGGCAGGGATACTCCAGATGAGTCGAGAGTAGAGTTTGATGAGAATTTATTGGCAAAGCTTCAGCTGAGGATGATGACACTTCAAATCGATTGAAGAGGGGGAGAATAGAGGCCTTGCACTTATTTTGTATCCTATTAAAGAGATGCCAGTAATCATGAGAGCCAAAGATTTTAGAGACTATGTGGTGCCTCATTCTCTCAGCAAACTGGGACTTAGCTCCTTTGAGGACTCTCTTATATTTGTTATGGGCAGTAGCAAATAGGCCCCTGTTATGACAAGAGCTGTCCCACTACTATAGCCAGAAGTAGTGGTTCCTGTGTGCTATGGCAGCCAAGCATGCTAGTGTGAACCATGGAGAGGACTGTGGTTTCACCAGGTATTTCTGAGAAGGGATGAAAGCACCCTTGCCAGCTTTGACCCAAGAAGAAATCTCAGTGGTGCAATTTTCAATTGGGAGGTTGAAGATGCCGGTCCAAGGAGTGTCATGAAAAAAATCCTGGAATGAATCCCAATCAGCATGCTGGTAATGGGAAGAGGTCTTATGGATAGTGGTGGGGTCCTGTTTAATGGGTGCTTGGAAGAATATATCAATAGCTACCACAGAGTGGTTTGAGTTATGCAGAGGGCAGTATTACAAAGCTCGGCAAGAGCGAAGAGAGAGGGTAAGAAATAGATTTCAGCAGAGAAACCTGTTGCTCGGTTTGGCTAGGGAAACAAGTAGGTAAGTCCACGATTTGAGTGAGGGATTGGGTAATGGAAAAATTTAATGTTTGTATACTGGTAACGCCAGTACCTTTTAGAATGTTTCAGCCATGTGTTGTGGTGAGCATTAAACTCACCAAAGACAAAGATGTTTGCAGATGAATGGAGAGAAAGTGCCTTTTCTATACTATCAGCTATTGTGTCTAATATACTGCAATTTTGGGAATAGGGAGAGCAATAAAAAGAAAAAGAGTTGATAGTTTAGTAGCGAAAGATGGAAGCACATGAAAGAGTTGAAACAATTCTCTGGACATTGGCAAATTATCCCAGATGTAAACACCAAGGCCATGTATGTGAATGAAAGGTACCCTGGAACCAAGAATTCATTGGTCGCAATGGAAGAATTCAAGTTGTTTTCACAAAGGGCAAAGATATCTGGCGACCATTCCAGGAGAAAGGATTCTACACTGCAGAAGTTGGAACGGGTACTGCAAATATTGGAGAAAGTTTTTTTTTTTTTTTTTTTTTGTTTTTTGTTAACTAGTTTAGTTTTATTTCTTTTTGTTGTAATTTTCATGAGATATGTTTTGAGGAATTTTAGATTATTGATAAGATGTTACTCTTGGTTAAATGAGTGCAACTGGCCAATCATCTGTAGTTGTGGTGGGAAATAATTGATTCTGTTGTACAGTTTGATCCTATCTACTGTTGATTTTACCAACATAATAATGAAACTATAAAGGATGGTTTAATGCAATGTTTGTTGTTATTGTTTTACTGTTTCTCTCTGAATTAAACTTATAAAGTGACTTTTGTTGTTGCTGCACCCCCACCTACATACCCTTTTAATCTTTGGGGATTGTGTCAGTTTGTGAAGGGAAACAGTCCTTCACAAGGTGTGTATCATTGTTCATATGATACATAAAGATTTTAAAATGCTTTGTTTTTCATAACTTGTTATCTTCAAGTGTTTTAGGCATTTCCTGTTTTGAGTTCATTGCATCAATACATCTTAATAACAAGATATTCTGATTGGACAAAAATGGTATTGCCATAAAGATAAATTGTTACTAGCTCTTTTAGAGTTGCAGTGTTATGTATTATTTAGATATTGCAGTATGTGAGAATTCAGTTTTTGTCCAGGAACTTGTTGCAATATTCTTTTACAAGCATTCATTTTTATCTCATTTATAAAAAAAACAAAAAAGAAAAAAATTACAATCTTTTGTTAAACTGGTGTTATTTTCTGTTTCACACTCAGTAGGGGTTGGAGATAAATAAGTAAAATGCTTTTCTTGTAATTGGTTATTTCTCTTCACTAGTTCATATCATAAACAATATTTTCATTGACTTCTCTATTCATGCTTTTCTTACCATTCTTAAAAGTTGATCTTCACCTATGTTCATATTTTTGATCATGTATTACTTATTACTACATTTTGTTTCATATTTTTGAGTCATTTACTATTACTTCAGTTAATTCATTAAAAGCTAGTTGGCATAAACAGAAATAATAAATGCTTACCTCTTTTCAAAAAAAATTAATGGCTGATATTTTAAGCTTTGGTCATTGCTTCTTGCCATAGACTGCTTTGGTAGCTTTTAGAAAATTTTATTTCTTTAATTATATCATTATTATTATTATTATTATTATTATTATTACTATTACTATTGTTATCATCATTATTATTACCATTATTAAACAAAATGATTGACATAACTCTCCTAGTATTTTTCAACACTTAAATCATACTCTTCTCTTAAGTATTATTATTATTATTGATTAAAACCTAAACATGCATGTTAGAATATTGCTATATTATAATTATTTCTCTGATTATAGCATGGAAAATAGAACCACTCCTCCATTTGTATTATGGTTATATTCTAATTTTTAAGTAGTGAAAACAAAAATATTTAAAAAAAAATGGAATTTATTCAATTTTTAAAATATATCAAATGAACAGATAAAGAAATAATTTATCTAATGTCTTAAATATGATTCTTTTGTTTATTATCTAAATAATTGTGTTACCAATTTTCCCCAAGTTGGTGTACACCACATGTATGCATTATTCACTAATCTTTCTTTAGAATTTAGCTAGGGGAATTAGAAATGCCATTTCTCAAATGAGGAGCTCTCAATTTTTGGCTCTATATTCAGCAACAAGAATAGCAACATTGTGTTTTTTGTTTTCTCAAATGTACTGTTTTGTTTTTTGTTTTTCAGTATTTATTCTTAAAGTGATATATATTTGGCCTTGTTGGCTTGAAAGAAGTTTTTCATGTCAACTTTTGGAATTATAAATGCAGTTTCTGTTTTGGCAGATTAACTCTTTAATGAATTGATGTATATTTTACATGTGATATTCCTTGTAAGTTGCTTTTATTTCTAGGCTTTCTTGTTAACAATTTAATGAAGTGACTCCATTTATCAGCTTTTTCTTATAATTTCTTAGTAATGTTGTTTATATGAGAGATACTGATTGATTGCAACTTTTCCATGAAAATAATAAGAAATACCAAAAATTAACATTTAGTGAACTTGTTTGGAATGATTTTAGAACTATTATATTTAAGGTCAAACATTGGATTGAGAATTTTTGTAGTCTTGCAAATCAGGAATTATTTAATTCATATTTATAATTTGGCAGTTTTCACATTTTATCTAATTGCAATTTGTTTTATTTTTCACCCTATTAAGAATTCTTCTTGAAGTGCAAATTTTAAGCAAGTCTGTAACTCTGACTTACACTTCAGTCAATTCTTTCAGAAGCAGAAATAATATCATTGTCATGTGTTCTAACTAAATTTCTTTGTTTTGAGATAAAGATGGAAATCAATGATAGACTAAAGAAATTTGTTAACTGACTTTGTAACAGCAGAAAAATTTCAATATTTAATCCATCAACAATTACAAAACAAATATACTTTTATTTTAGGGGACCCAAGTAATTTAATTCATTGTAGATAATAAAATATTTACAAAATATTTTAAATGTTTTTTTGCTTTTTTTTATTTTCAGGATGATGATGTCTTGTAATAATTAAGATATTGTTATGTAAAAAGAAAATTTTATTTTATACACTGTCAGACTTTATTATGCAAGACAATATAAATAATAAATAGAGTAATAAAATAAGTAACCATCCAATATTTGTAAAATTTCCAGGATATACTTCTAATTATACAATAAATTTTAGCTCATGATATTTCTTTTTATTAGAAATATTTCCAATAATTTATTAGCTAATATGAGATTTTATTATGCAACTTCATAATTTTTCCTCATATTGTTATTAAATATATACGCCATTGTCATTAATATTTATTTTTTAATTACAGCTATATAAAGATTGCCATAGGTCATAATTAAGATTATAACATCAAAAAGAAATATAACATGGTAAAATGATTGAATAATGGGAAAGCAATGATGTAAAATTAAAAAAAAAATGTTGAAGAAAGAGCATAAAACAATCAAAAAAGAAATTGCAAACATATGCAACACCAAAAAAAATAACTGGTTTTAAGAATATCACAAGAAGAGATTTGAGAAAAAAAGAGAACTAAGCAAAAAAAAAGAAGAGTAACCATCAAGAAAAGCTATGAAGAATCTTGTGTTTTGAATGTAAAGAGAAAATATGCAGAATATTAAGAACATTGGCTAAAGATCTGAAACCAAACAAACTGTCACCTTGAAATAACATCACAAAGAAAAACATGTAAGTTGGGTGACAAAGTACATGGAAAAACATATCTGGATAATAATTTTTAGTGTTTAATATAGAGCTACATTAAATAGACCTAATGGCTGGGTTAAAGGTTGGGTCCTTCATGGAAATAGTTAACCAAATTGATTTAGAAGACATTAGGGGAGGTGAAATAATTAATATAGTGGGCTGGTATTTTATAGTGTAAAATTATAGTTCCCATCAAAGTTGATGATTATATGAAGATAAATGCAAAGAATTATTGTAAGATATTTTTTGAGTGTCACAAGTCACAACCAAGAAGCTTTGTGCTAAAGAATGCTCTTTAACATTAAGACAATGCTCCTTCACATTCTTTAAAGCTGACTATTGTCTGCCTTATCTAAAACAGTTAAAAAGATGCCAAATTAATAGAATTAACCCCAATCTCTCCAGACAGAAAACTTGTGGCCTATCATTAAAAGATATATATGAGAATGGAAAAATAAAAATCAAGCAATAAAAATTGATGCAAATCATGTTAAAGTTGGGACAATAGAAAAGTTAATAAAATCAAAAAATGAAAGGCTTATGAAGGTTATAGAATGTCAAGGAGCCCAGAAGATATTAAAATAATCATTTATTCAAATATATGAGATATAGTGTTAATTAAATATGTTTTTACAGTTTATATCTTTTGAATTTATTTATTAACATTTATTGCATAATAAAACATAATACCACTAAAGCAAATTATTATAGATATTTTTAATTAGAATGGATATTATAAGTTGAAGCTCACATGATATATTACTCACAGAAATAAAAATATATCCTAAAAATGTTACCAACAATGACTTACATAATAAAATCTGACATAGTATAGACTGATACAGTATTTTAGCAAGTAAAACAACAAATTCAAAGTGACCATATCCTATTTATATTGTCTCAACAGTCATTGATCTGATTTTCCTCCTCCAAGTTTATGATTATGTAGCAAAGGACATTTTTTTTTTTTAAAACATTGCTATAAAATTTGGTTCTTCTACTTCTCATTCCAAACCATTACCTATTACACACCACACTGCACATCCACATGAAAATAAGTATTTAAACTCTTGTAACAGTTAATGTTGAAGTTTCCAGTAATGTTGTTCATATGAATTTTCCTATTCTTAATTTACAGGATTTTCTGCTATTTCCTCGAAACATTTTTGGTTTATTCATGTGGTTGTTCTGATGTTTGTTAAAAGTTTGATTCAATAATTCAGAGATATTAAAGAAAATTTATTGATTAAAACATCTGAAGAGATTCAAATCACTAAATACAATAATTGTGGAATAATTATTAATGAATTAATATGAAAAAAAAAAAAGATTAATACATACAATCCTGGTTGAGATCAGAAAATATCAATTTGAATTATTCAGAAAATAATCAAAGACTTTAGAATTGTATTTTTTGAAAAAAAAAAAAAAAAAAAAATGAAAACCTCTTTTAAGTTTTACCTGTAACCCAATTACAGTTAGGTGTTGTAAAGTTGTTGGCAGTCCTGATCAACTTATTCAAGTTTACCCAGTTGAAATGGATCAGGCAAAATGCTCCAACAAATATTGGATGAAAACTTTCCCACAAGTCAACGCTCATAAAAATGGCCTTTTTCTTTTCTCTTTCTTAAATAACATTCAATAACTTGGTTTCTTTAAAAACCTATATTCCCGGATTACTTGTTAAGTAATGTTAAGCATGACTTATTTTTTTTTTTTTTTTTTTTCTGGCAATATACAAAGACTGTACTTAGCCATGCAGGAATACTATCTTGAAAGAGTTATCTTTTTTTTTTTTTTATCCCTTTCATATTTATTAAGCTTAGTTCAATATTATCTCAAATGCTTCCATTTAGCCTTGAGATTGTTTTGTCAGCCATTCTTAAGTAGGGAAAAGACTGCCTTCTTGGGAAATTAGCAATGAGTTTTCACCTGGTCTAGAATAACAGTAAACTTTCATGATACAATGATTAAAAAACATTATTTGCAGACCATTTTGCTCATATAGTGGGTTTGATACTCACTGAATACTGCATGACTGTGCTGCTCTCTAAGCTTTAGATAATACAATTGTTTATCTACTAGTAATTCTAATCAGACTCAATGATAACCGACCACACAAAATGCTCTTATTGACATCTCGTTTAATCACTAGATTGCATTCTCAACCAGATATTCACGTTTACTGCAGCCATTTGTAGCAGCAAATTAACTTTTAAGATAACCCAACATTATTTTGATGATATTAAACCAAGCAGCAATTTAAAAAAAAAAAAAAAAAAAAAGATACATTGCCAGATATATTTCTTCTCTTCTTTTTTGTTTGTAAGCAGTTATCATTAGAAGAACATCAACTATCATAGAGAAAATTTGGCTAGCAAGTTACCTATAAAAATAATACTAATTGCCTCTTACTAGAGTAAAAGTTTTACAGAAGCCTATTTGATGACACATATTTTTGGCAAGTGGTTCTACTCTTGAAAAATTGAAGGCAATTCTTATTTTTTTTATAAAGCTAGAAGTCCGAGATAGTACAGTTTTAGATTTATTAAATCCATTGATAGTAAACAATATCTCCACACATTAGTATAAGATTATTATGGTTTCTCACATGAAAATTACTTTCTAATCAAAAGTAATCAATGAACCAACAAAAAATTTATTCATTAAACCTTTCACTTCTGCATTGTTATAGCATTATTTACTGGCTGTGCTGGGCTGTTTTGGGTAAATTAGGAAATTGCTCTTTACTAGAAATAAATGAATATAAAAACACTAATAGCAATTTCTCATGGGGGTGGGGGCACTATTTTAGTTTTGATCAATACACTTCAATATAGCTTTGACTAAAGAGCACTCCTGTACACACACACACACACACACACAGTATAATAAAAAATACATCACAAAATAGGTTATATTGTATGCTACCATATGTCTATGTGCTAGTTAGTTTATAAAAGGAATGTTAGAGACTGACATTTCACTATGTCAGCAGCAGATAGTATAAGTTTCATTAAGACATAAATATCTCTTCAATATATATATATATATATATATATATATGTGTCAACAGAAGACTAAGCTTCTTAAACACCCAAAAGTGTCTCTTGAAAATATATAATATATCTCCATCCACAGACACACTGTTTCACTGTATCACAGCTCATCAGTATGGCTAGACGTCTGGTTGCCTCTAACTAGGGTAGAAACCTGACTGAATTGGCATCAGTTTGGGATTCTACCACTAAGCTGTTGACACATGGCAGGGATGAAGGTGAATTTAAGCGTATTTATTTTTAGATAAACACACAGTGACTGAGAGAACTTGATTCGATTTACCAAAAAGTCATGCATTATTAGCCATAATAGTCACTGTTTACAAACCCACACTCTCCCCGGAGAGCTCAACCAAAATAAATTTTTCAGGAGCATATATATTGTCATCCACAGACAGACTGTTTTGCTGTATCACAGCTCATCAGTGTGGCTAGATGTCAGGTTGCCTCTAGCTAGGATCGAAACCCAACTGAATTGGCGTCAGTTGGGGATTCTACCACTAAGCCATCGGCACACGGCAGAGATGAAGGTAAATTGAAGCGTATTTATTTTTAGATAAACACACTGTGACTGAGAGAACTTGATTCGATTTACCAAAGAGTGTATATATATAATGTCAACAGCAGGTAATGTAAGTTTCATAAAAACATAAGTGCATCAATAGTAGCAGAAGTGTTGAGTAAAGATTTTGGATTTAAAGACAATAATTTGTTATAATGTTATAACTGATAATAAATGACAGGCTGATGCCAATCTCTTAAAAAGAAAAAGAAATTTAAATTTAGTTTTCCATAAACCCTTGCTAATTTAAATAAAATTTTATTCTGTCTTTATATGAAGGCATCAATAAACTAACTTGTTGATTTAGAATGACTTTATATTGTGTATCATACTTGATAATGAATGTTACTTGATGTCAATTAACTTTGTATTTTTCTCATTTTGGATTAATTAAGATTTTATATAAATGTAATTTTAAGTAAGGTTATCAAGTACACAAAAATGTCAGGTTATCCTATAGCTTAAATCAGTCAGCACTTAGTGCTTCCTTTTGCTTGAAGGAGGATGCACTTGTTTTAAGTAATGACTCATAAAATGTTGTCCTTCCTAAGACAGCTTTTTTGTTACAATTGTTTAAGAGTTTATTTTTACTTTCATCTTAGTGCATATTACTCTCCTGCATGAAGTTCAATAGCTCAATGTACAAAATGTCAGTTCTTATTATCAGTTGAAGTATTTTCTTTCACAATCTCTCATTTCCTTTCTCTTTCTGGAAAGAGAAAAAAGACAAAAAAAAACAAAACATTTACTTACCAATTCTCTTTGGAAAAGAAAATCTCAAAGTTCAAAACTTGACCAGACTGGCATATTTACATATTAGGTTGTAGGCATAAGTAAATAATTTGTATAGTATACTACAAGCTTTGCACCTCAACTGAAATTCTTGTGTCAACATTATGTAGACCACAACCATGAAGGAACAATCCTCCATATTTTTTAATGTTACATATCAGCCAAATGAATGAATTCAATTGAATTTTTTATAATCAGACTTAGCCTCCTTTGTTGCAAATGTTACATTATTCTTTAGATTTTTTACATTGGCTTTTTGTGGACATTTTGTATGATTATTTAAATGTCTATGATACAGAATTGGTAATTACTCAAAACTAATATTTCTATCTTAGTTTTTCGTATTTCAAACAGGTGTATTTATGCAGGTATTATTTTTGTGACAGTTCTTCTTTCATTCTTTCCTTTATTAATTAATTAGGTTCAGTTTAAAGATTAACATTCTTTTTATGACAGTCTTTCTGATAAAATTGGTAAAAAAATTAAGTAAATATAATTTTTATATAGGCAATATCAAGTTGACTCTGTTTTTTTGCAAAGAGCTGATGAAAAAGATAAAACTATAATGCAAGTAGTTGATTAGCAGAATTTAATTTAATCTTTGTTAATGAAAAAGCAAAACAAAAGGAATAAAACAATAATCTTTATTTGTTTTCTGAAGCATCAAAAACTGTCAGCTTGAACTAATCCAAAGTCACCACCTCGTGTTAAGAATAATTTATGATGTTTATATATTTCACATTAAATTCATATTTCTTGATATCTATCTCACAGCCATTAAAAATAGACATTTTTTTCTCATTTGTTTCAATAATGTTGATTTGAAAATTTCAAAATACCCTAGAACTAAATTAATAAATATTGTAGACCTGATTTTAGGATTGTTTATATGAAATTACAAAATCTATTTCAGAAGTCAAATTTTCAATTTAAATAATTATTTAAGTTTTTTTGAAGGTGATAATTTTTTTGGTTTTATAGAAACATCCTATGACCTTTCCTCAACAATAAGCATAAGTTCTAATATAAAATTATTTTTGTAATCTTTTCTTTTAAATTTTTAAAGTCAAATTGAAAGATTTTATTATTGTTGCTAAAAGAAAACAAAAATCTAATAAAACATTATTTAAAAAAAATCTTATATTTTTATTTTGTCTTTAACTTTTATAACAATATAAGCAGATAATTAAATGTCACCTGCTGTTTGATGTTGTGATTTTGCTTTTGTGTTATCCTGTATGTGTAAGAACACTCCTTGCATTTCAGTGTTACAAAAAGACTGATTTTGAAATTGCATTAACAGTTTTCCTTTTCACAAATTCAGATATCCTGTGTATGACCACTCATTTATTATAGACTTTTTGTGCTATTTTTTCTTTGCAATAATATTTGACTTATGCTATATTTCAATTGGCACTTCAGAGAGTTTATATATTGACACATCTTATGTTTTAATAATATCAAAATCAGGATCCAATTTTGACTTAGTGAAAATAATAAATAAATTTAAAAATTGCAACAGCTGTGGGACATTACAGTATTTAAATTATTCCTCATCTTTGTCGCCATATTTGTCACAACGTTTCGGCCGTTGTACGCACAGGCCTTCTTCAGGTGGTTGGAATTTCAAACTGAACCCTTTATTTCAATCACTGGGGTAGACTGTTCTAGTTCCACGTGCCATGTTTTGATGGATGTCAGTTATCAGTTATCTCCTGCTCAAGGGTTAAATTTATCAAAATCAGAATTACCAAAGAATATTGTATTTGTAAATAATAGACATTCTTGGCTATGAATCAAACATTTCACTTATAAATCTTGAAAACTTTATGCAAATATTTCATTAGCCAGAAGTAATGAAACTAACTTCAAAATATTGCTTTGCTTAATTTTCCAATCTATTTGTGATCACATTACTGTGATGATGAGTTCTCACTTCTTCTGGAAATAAATAAAATTCTTTTGTCTTTCACATAAGATCTTTGTATTGAATATCGTGTGTGACAATATCATTTGAGATTATTGAAGGTTTAGTTGTTTTGTTTTTTATTTAATATTCATGGTCAGTTTTTTTTTTTTTTGTTGTTGTTCTAATTATAATAATCATCAGAGCTTAAATAGACATCAGGCCATAAAACTGTTTTATAGCATTGGGCTTTCAGATAAGTTTCACCTAAAATAAGACCAAGTTTCAAATATTTATTTTTAACTTGATAAATATTTTCTTTTAATATTACCAACAACAAATATTTGTAATAGGCAATTATGTAAGGAGAATGGAGTTTCCTTGGTGTTTCTCAATGCATTGGAGTAATTGTATGAATGTTCAGAGATTACCAGAATGTATGAATAAAAGATTTCTTCCTGAATTTTACTGCAGATGATATTGACTATTCAGTTGTATCTTGAGTATTCTAAAACCCCTAGGTTCTATGGAATTAGTTTCAACTAAAACACTTAATAATCAAATAATGTCCTCATGCTCTTATTTTTTTTTTTTTTTTTTTTTTAATTTTAGTAGATATTTTATATCATGTATACTTTTATTTGAATACAAATACTTTTTTTCTTTTTGGTCTTCCTACTATATCACTTGACTCTAATGTTTTTTGTTTTTTCTTTGTTTTTTTTTTTATAATTTCTCTATTTGTTAAAATTATTTGAAGTAAAAAAAAAAAAATAATAATAAAATAAAAAGATTAGAATTTTTGTTTTATTTCCTAACCAGACAACTCTCCATTGTATCCTACAGCATTTTGTTGCATTTCTTCTTAACATTATTCACATATTGTTACTTAGGCCGCATGCGTAAGAAAGCAAATGGATTCACAACAGGTGTGTATATTCCTATTTCTACATCAATAAGCTCTCCTGCTTGGCTATTATTATTCATTTTCATTTAATTGGTTATTTACCTATTTATTTTTATTATATTTTTGGGATTTCTCTTTATTTCCTCAGCTTTTTAATGTTAGAATATTTTTGGTGGTGGATGGTTTGCTTTGTTACATTTTTAAAAAAAAAAAAAAAAGAAAGAAACTTAAATCCTGAGCTTTATTGCTTGTTTTTTTTTTTTTTTTTAATATCCTGGCTTATTTTCCTTTTTCTTTCGATATACTATTATTGATTTTTCAGTTTTATTTACCTATTTATTTTACAATGTTAGGATATGTAATTGAGCTGCAATTTTAATTTCTTTATGTTTGGGCTTGAAATCATGCAAATAAAATCACAAATCATGGAATGAATGTCAGTACTATTGCACTTGATTGTTGGTTCTGTTACCCATATTTTTCCACTTTATTTAAAATTTTTGTCTCACATTTTGTCTATGAGTATGGATATGTATGTAAGTTGAATTATTAAAATACTCAGTACTATATCCAATTAAACTTTTACATTTTCCAATTTTCAAAGCAGTTTAATCTTTTTATTGAACCAATAAAATCATTGAATCCAAAATTAACAAAAAAGAAGTAAACTAAAATATGCACATTTTTTTCATTTCTTAAATATTGGTTTTGCATTGTCTTTTTAAAAAGTTTGTAAGTGTTAACATTTCAGATCTTGAAAAACCTATCCAAAAAAAAACCTTTGTAACTTTAAAAACTTTATAAAACAAAGGAAAAATTAAAACTGAGTGTCTCAGGGTAGTACTCTGCAATTTTTATTTTGGGTAACAGTTGTTGAATTTACTCACCAAAAAAAAAAAAAATATTGCTATTATAAAGAATGTTCTTGGTTAATGCATTGAAAGTTTATCTTGCTCCCATTTCAAAACTTGAACAAATATTTCTTGAAAATCATAAATTGGAATTTCTTTTTGCTCTACATGAACGTTCAAAAGTTTTGCTATTTTCACCAGCTCATTACAAAAAGCCAATTTTATTGTATACAATTTTCATTATTATGGCTCAGAATCTGACAAAGACTTCCTACATAGATATCCATTTCTCTGTGCACTTTCCACTGTTTGTCATTGCTTGATTAAATCCAGTTGTTTGCCTGCCTTTCTTGCTTGCTCAGAATTCCAATGCATGTGGCTTAGCAACATTTCTTTTTATCTCAAATTTAATTGCAGCACATTAAAAGCAGGTAAGTAGATGATGGAAACATTGTGCATATATATGCATCTACATATATACATACACACATATACATGCATGTTTGTGTGTATACACACAGACATGCACTTCTAAATGTAAGTATAAATCAAATATTACACAAAATATTTGTAAATCAACATTTTTATTTCTATATTTCTCTGAAGGATTTTTATAAAAATTCAGCTGAGAATTTTAATAGATGTAATTTTTATAATTTACTTTTGTAAATGTTCATTAACTAATACAAAAAAGTCATCAGATACATTGGCACCTTTTGTTTCTTCTCATGACATAAATGTCAATCTCTTTGCACATATGCTGATATGTTAATGATAATCCTTAAAAAATAAGATTTTTTTGAAAAGAATGAACAGTTTATTAGATAAGTTTACTGTTAGAATTAAAATTTTAGAAAATGGTTGCCAATATACCAACCAGATAATTTAATTTCAGCAAGACTATTGACAGAAAAAGTCATTACTGTTATCTATGTACTCAAGTATTTCCAATCTATACCAGAGAGAGTTCTCGCTATCTTCTTTGTCAAACAAAGAAAACCATATGGTGCTAAAATTCTAACATGCCCCCTCCACCTTGGCTAACAAGTAAATAGCTGTTGCCTCTTTCAATTTTATCACTTTCCAACAATGCCCCCTGTTAATTATTTGGACTTTATCCAAAAAAATATGTGTGATCCCTCCAAATATGGTCTCCCCTAGCAAATATTCTCCATTATATACTATAACTTGTTTACATGGCATGTTATAAATGCAATCTTTTGTCAAACTTTTCTATTATAAAATAAAAATTCATGTAAAAAAATTGCAAAGATTGGTTTTGCTATTGAAACCACCCTGATATTGTAATATTGACAAAATTGTGAGAACTCATTTTGTTTTTTGTGATGAGGAATTGTCACTATGCTCTGACTTATACAATTTATTCAAACTGTTATTCTTATCTTTATTATAGTTTTTATTATAGAGATAGATTTTTGGCCAGGCATCTTCAAGTGTCCATTATTTGGTTGATATGGAATATCTTGCATGTGTTAATTATTGTGTTATTTTCTACCTGTGATGCTATTTCTTGTTTGTTCCTGCTGAACTAGCATATATTATTTCATTACCTGATATTGGGATTGAACTCATAGCCACTAGCTGACAGCAACACTTGATTAACCAATGCCTACATCCATTATACCACTATCCCAAAGGATTTCATATAAGATATCAAACAAATCATGAACAATTGAAGATAGAGAGTACTTGGCCAAAATGTTGTCTATAATAACATCTGTAATAATCAAGATACGAACATTAGTTCAGATAAACTCTTTGAATTTGTTCTGCTGAACCCCCTACACATGGATTTTTTACTTTAGTTAGGGATACTAAAAGTCCGCCTTTTGTTTTTGCGTTAGAAACAACAAATAAGAGTTATGTTTGAGAGTGCTACCAATGTAACTTCATTCAGTTTCATGAGATCCCTGCTGATAACTTGTGCTTGGTTTTGAAAGCAACAAGTTAATCCTTTCTTAATAAAAACATTCAGTTATAATCTCATATATATATATATATATATATATATATATATATAGAGAGAGAGAGAGAGAGGTTATTTTTGTATACACCAATGCTATACCCTTCCACTATTTGGATTACTAGGACATCTAAAAAGTTTTGTTTTGTTTTTTTTTCTCTCTATTATGAATTGTAAGGATGGACTAATTGATATAATTCAAAAAGAACCTGTATATCCTCCTGGTGGGTCCACATGATAAACACATAATTCACATACCTAAGCCAAACTGAAAGATTCATCAGATAGAGTACCTAGGGTAACTTAATCTGTAAATGTTGAAAATTACAGGGCAAAAATAGAGACACTTATAGCTTGGCTTTCTTTTTGATGATCATCTACATATCAGGACTAAAGTGAACATATGTCATTCTTAAACAAAACATTGGCATCACCATTTTGTTAACAGAAATGTTAGTATAAATTTTAAGACTTAAGGTCATCATCATTATTCAGTTTATAGAGTATAAGCCACAAAACATCAAGAACATGAAGCCGTTTACTTGTCCAAACAAAATTTGGAATGTTAATTACTTTTTCTCAAAGTTATAAACAATGTTCTTGAATTGTTTAGATTATTAAAGGCTCCTGTGTGAAAATATAACTACCTATTTACTTTGTCTTGTCATGTGTATATTTGTATATATCTACTTTTACACAAGACTACAGTTGTGGGGTATGCAATAAAGATCAAATTCATTACACTAATTGGTCTGTGAGATAAATCTACTGTTATATTACAAAAAACACTCATTAATACATATGGAAAAGATTATTTTCTATATGTAGTTATATAATGTGTATATGTTTACAAATACAATTGTATTTTATAAACTATGGTTTTGAAGAAAAACCTAAGGGAAACCTGTGTCATTCCTGCAGAAAACCAATGAATGTTTGATAGACTTAAATCATTGTCATGTACAATGTTATTGAGGATAAAATTGAATATTATTTTATAAAATATATTTTAATTTATAATAATGGTAATTTACCAATTATAACATTAATATTGCAAAATTTCTGAAATTTAGTGTAAAACTTTGAAATGAGTAGAAAGAAAACATTTTGCTTTACATTATGTAAGAATATTTTTTGATGCAAGTCACTGTTTTCATAATAAAATTGACAACCAATGTTGGTGAAATTTTTTAGCATATACTTTTATGAGTGATGTGTCTGTTGTGTGAGTCTAGAGCTTATTCTTATGAAAATATTGATAATTTTTCTTGGAGCTGACAAGTTTTATAATAAACAAAATAATTACAACATAAATTTTTGTTTATAAATAAATCCAAAAGAAACATGTCTAATATCCCCTATCACTGAATAAATTTTTCTATTACATGTTAATAGCTTCTTGATGTTGTATGACATTTCTCCATTGATTTTAACTTTTATACTCCTATACTTTAACATTACATGAGGTAGATTTTATTGCTTTCCAAAAATCTTTGTTTGAATATTTTTTCATTTTCATTCATTTTATAGAAAAATAATTAATTTGCAAAATTTGTGTTCCCGTCATTCAATAACTTTACAATATCTTGATTCAAATGTTATCTTTCATGGCAATTTTTATATCAGAAATGAAGAAAATTGATATCAAAAACTATACTATTATATACATATTTACATTATGAACAACTGTCAAGTTATGAAATCTTAAACCACCAAATGAATTATTTTATTTTTTAAAGAAAAACATGTTTTAAGCTGAAATTCACATGGCACATTTATCTATAAGTATATATTGAAAGATTTACCAATATAAATTTGTTAGCAAGTTTATCATGAAACATTTACTTGCACAATAAAATATGATGTAGTGTATAACTCTGCCACATTCTAATAAGTAACAATTTAAATCTATAATTAGCTGTCCATAAATAAAAAATAAATAATTTTGTTGTCTGTTTTTGAGAATGGTTTATAAAAATGAGTTTTGCTCACTTTACTGATATAAAAAAAAAACAAAGGAATTTTGATGATCTGTCATTATGAGAGTTGTCAGTGTTGTTTTATTTCATAGAAAAAAAATATTTCTTAAAGTTTCTTTCACTAAATTGTAACAAATAAAAAAAAGTTGATTCTTGCTTATTGCCTATTAAATCTCCAAATAATCTCATATTTGGTTTTCTTAAGTGATATAACAAGAATCAGAGCTTCCAGTATATTAGATGCTAGAGTTTGAAGTGCTGCCTTTTAAGATACTACAGACTAAAACATTTGAAGACCAGTTTTGGATGTTCTGTGTACAGTCTTCATTTATCATGTATTGAATGGAAAGGGGGTGGGTAAAGGCATATGTGCAACATTATATATTGTTCCTTTTCCAAGTTGACCAAGAGAATTTCAGAAATGAAGATGATCAAATTTATGGAGATGGTTCAGTTGGAAGTAATGTGTGTCATGAATGGTTTGCAAAGTTCAAGTGATCTGAAGTTGACCCAGACGACAAACTCCTTGATAATGGACCACCAAAATTTGGATGTGTTGACAATCAATCTCTTTTGGATGATAACTCCTGCTTAATCAACAATGAAACTGGTTGGGAAACTTTATATGAATCACTAAATATTTCTAAGATATTTTCCAAGTACAAGAAAAAATTTTAAAAAGCGAGGAAATGTGCTTCACAAGCATTGGGCAGACATGAAAAAAAAATCACTTTTGTGTGAGTTTGTGATGGTTGATAAAAATGGCTATGATAATATGAAGCATTGAAAGTTGTGGCTAGATCCATGACAGCCTGCTGTATCCAACAGTAAAATTTAACCTTTATTTTTTAGGAAAAGCTATTACACTGTATTTAGTGGGATATAAAAGGTGATACACATTGCTGAAGCCTAGTTTCTTTGACATGTCTTGTTAACCCCAAAATCTATAATGGATTTGGAATGAATAATTTTTTTTCTCATGGAGCATATTCACCAAATTTTACACCATTGGGTTATCATCTGTTTCAGTTAATGTGTCATCAGAAATTTAAAAATGTCTTTGATATTCAAAATTTCACTAACAACATGACTGCATTAAAGTCAGTCATTTTATCATGATAGAATTTGAACATTTCTATAACATTAGACCTAATATCAGAGAAAGTCAAGAAAAATGTGGATGACTAAGAAATATACAGGGTGCAAAGGGTAAATTTAATTTTGCACATGTGTGTTGTTTGTTTTTGATTTTGTTGACTGCACAGTATAGTAGGGTCAGTTGGGCACCATTTGTGAGAAAAAGAGCACCATAAAACAATTCACTCTGCAAGAAATTTGGACACAGCATGTTGTACTGCTTGGCATTCATGCTAGAAGCTCCAATATGAACCACTCAGAGTTTGAGTGTCAATCTGAGGACAATGCAGAGGATTTGGAAAGAGTTGGGTGAGTCTAATGTTGATTACAAGAAAACTCACTCTGATCATTCTGATAAAAATATAAATCCTGAATTTGTTGGTGGGGCCTCAGGCTCTTCATGGAGGCCTACCTATACCAAGTGTCTTGAGGAGATAGTGCTGCCCTGAGTCAAGAGGGTGGCTGCTGGAAGACCCTATGTCCAGCAACAGGACCCTGTACTATGCCACACAAGCAGGAGAACCCAGTCATGGCTGTCAGAGAATTTCTGTGACTACATCACCCCTTACATTGGGCCATCTAACTCCCCAGACTGCAGCCCCATTGATTATTATGTGTGAGGTGCAGTTGAGCAAGAGACCAGCAAAACTTTTTGTCACACTAAGGATGAACTGAAGGCAAGGGTTATGGCAGCTTTCACCAACTTAAACAAGGAGGCTGTTCAGAAGAGTTGCAGGCGACTCCAAAGTCATCTGGAGGCTGTGGTTGAAGCCAATGGTGATTTTATTGAATAAATTTACTCTTTAGTATTTCAAGATATTTTTGTGTAATTTTGGTAAATATATCCTTTAAAATGAGATGATGGTGTTATTTTTATTTTTGAATAATTTAGTTGACAATTTATCTATCACACCATGTATGTACTAGTTATCAATAACTAATTCTAATAAAAATAAATAAAATCACTGGAAACTTTTTATATTTACACTTAATAATGTAACGAAAATTTTCTCTTTATTTAATTGAAAAGATTGATTTAGATTATTCACATTATTTGGACTATTGTCCTCATCTTTGTCACCATATTACAATGTTTCGGCCGTTGTACGCTCCGGCCTTCTTCAGGTGGTTGGAATGTCGAATTTATTTCACTCACTGGGGTAGACTGTTCTAGTTCCATGTGCCATGTTTAATGGATGTCAGTTATCAGTTATCTACTGTTAATTTCCCTCTGAAAGTTCTCCACTGCCTTAACTGGGAATTGAACTCACACTCTTTGAGTCCTGTCACTGGATCTAACCAATGCCTTGATCCACTGTGCCATGTGTCCTTGAGTAAAAAAGAATCCTTTCACTAGGTATGTTGCACATGAGCAAGTTTTTCTTTCTAACTAGAAAAAAAATCTGCTAAAGTGTCTATGTATATTTGTTCTATAGAGTACTGCTTACTCAGTATCTATAAATCGAGTTTGCCATATGATTTTATAAAAACTCTTTTCTAAAGAATGAAATGTAAAGAAATAATAGTATTAGGATTGTCCTAAATAATATTCTGTTGTCTTTTAGCTGAAAGCTATTCATTTTATTTTAAAGCAGAAAAATAAGCAGTGTTTTTTTTTTTTTTTTTTTTTTTTTTAATGCACAAATATTAATAAAATATAAATAATGATAGGACTTAGTTTTATACATTCTAAAATTAGAATAATCATAAATTTATTTTATTTGCACAATCATTAATGTTTAATTAATGATTTGCATATTAACTAACTTAAATTGTATTTGTAAACATAGTGTTTACAGGTTGCTGGATATTTTTAATAAAAATTTAAATAAGATTCAGTGTCATAGGAATATTAAAGCTTTAAATAATGTTTCATATGTTATAAATTCAAGAGACAAAGAATTTAAAAGTGAAATAAAGACTTCTTTCCTTTCTGTCAGTTCCTTTACTGAACTATTTATCTGATTTAATTTTTATGTGTGTGCGTGTGTGCAGCTGCGTTTGTTTTTCCAACAAGTTCTCTTATTAATTATAATCCTTATTTCAATCCCCTGTGTGCGTGTGTATACCCGTTATTTTGTCTTCCTTCTTGCACAATCCAATCTGATTTGATCTGGTCACATTCACACTGCTTTATCAAATAGCCAAGGTGATAACCCAACTAGAAAATTTAGAAAACATTGAAAATCTATTTAGACTTTTACATTTAATAAAATTGCAGTTTTGTTTTCTTTTGTATGCAAAAAAATTTTAACAATCACAATTCTTACTCATTAATGACAAAATATATTCTGAAGAAGAACACTTTCTGAAGAATCAATCTCCATCTTGTTCAACCAGTTTCACTGAGCAGGTGAAATACTGACAAAGGCAAATGCAGTTATACTCCTTTGATCTAATTTTCATTTGAAAGGATTAGTCCAAAGTATATGAGTTGTATAGAATTCAAATTAAGAAATTAATTCATTTGCTTAATTTGCTCTTTGATTGCTGCTTACACAAAACATATTTTCTTCTAGGGAACATCCCTTAGAGAAATTATTATTGAATTTTGAATGCAGATTTAATTGTCTTAGAACTGAGATTTTGTAGTCTCCTGACTTCTTTGTCTTCAATTAATGGAATGATTTCTAGTATAAACTAGAACTGAATCATGTGGCTGCTATAACTGAATTCTTTTTCATAATTAATCATAATATCTCATGAAAAACATCTTTAACATATAAAGTTTATTTGCTAAAGGCTCTTTATCAAATTACATCAGAAATTCTTGTCTGAATTTTGAGGGGCAAGATGTTTTATTCATTGTATATGATTGGTTTCAATAAATTTTACTATTTTCATTTTTTTTCTCCTTCACATTTCAGCTGTATACCCTCCAGCATTTTGGGTGTCATTTGTATTCTAGAATGTTGTTGAGTCTAGTTGCAGGAGAGCATGTGCATACTCTCTAATACATGCCAATATACAATACTTCTGCTTGTGTGTTTTGAGTATTGTCTCCTTCTGACCTCTGTGTTGAATTTGTGACCTTTCACTGAACTTGGTATCTGCTCTTATCCTCTCGTGTCATGCCAATAGTCCAAAGTTTGCTGCTTGTTTTTTCCTAGTCATAGACCCAAAATGTTCAATTAGAGGTTACAAGTTCTGTACAGAAATCAAAAGACAATCCAAAGAATATGCAAACATTAAGAGGGGAGGTGCTTGCTTTTCTAGAATAATATTTGACAAGATTCCAGAATATAACAGACACTCATGGAAGGCTGGAGAGTACATAACTGAAACATAAAAGATGAGCAACAAAGACAAATAAATTGGTCAAAAGCAACCCTATACAATATATTATTTGTCCTACAATTAACTTATAGAAGATTTGTTATTTATGCTCACTTATGCTTATTGTAACTATTAAGCTTATTTCTTAAAAATCCCAAAATTTATTTTTACATTCATATTTTGCAGTTAAAGTTATTAAATTACGAAAGAGACAATAACTTGTAAAATGCTAAAAAAGTTCTTTTTAGCCTAAAGAAATATTCTCAAAAGAATTGCTACTAAGTGAAATTGATAAACACTCACCCACCTACTCGCAGGTTTTCAGTGTATGATGCATTGTCTATTCTCATGGTATGTATTTCAATTCCAGAAAGAGTTTGACAAATGTTTCTGTGTACAAGTTAATAATTTTTTTTATTTCCTTATGAAATGGGGTTTATGTACACTTTTCACTCGAAGGACCCAAGGAAAGGTAAAATAAAAAATACTTTACTATTTTCAAGCTTTTAAGCACACACACATATATATATATATATATATATATATATATATATATATATATATATGCTTGCCTGTTGAACAATTTCTTATTCTTGTGGAAAACAACAGATAAGTTGTTTTGATCTTTATGTAAAAATTGGATATTTTTTTATTTAAATCTTTATTAAGAGAATAACAAGAATATATCCATTTGTATGAACTTTTCATTTAAATGGCATTAAATTTCTGAATGATATATCTTTTTTAATTCTCTCCAAAATCTAATGGATTTTCTTGCTTGCCTTCAAAATTTATATATTCATTTCTGATTCTTTTAACTCTTGGATCTTCCTGCATACAAATTTTCAGTTTTAGTATTTGCATGACTTCAATTAACCTTTATATTATTCGTGGGGGTGGAGGTGGAAGATTCTTCAAAATTTCCCTTTTTTTCTTTTCTTTTTTTTTGCTGGGGGTTTGTTTGTTTGTTTGCATTATTTTAATGTTTTCATTCATGTTGTTTTTTGTTTTTGTTTTGATTTAGGTCAAGATGTAAAAGGCTTTAGTTGCTTGCCCAACCATTATTTATGCCCAGGAACCATGCACTGCATTCCCATGAAGAAGGTTTGTGATGGTGTTACTGACTGTCTGGCAGACAGAGCTGATGAAGGTTCACATTGTGGTATGTAACTTTCATATTTATTTACCTTGTTACTTAGTTTTTCTTTTATTTGGATTTATTTTTACTTGTATTTTTAACAGGAAATGCAATTTATGGAGCAAAAGAAAATATTAAAACCTTTTTGGCTTGCAAAGGAAGGTGAAGATTGACTGTTTTAAATATTAGGATAGTCAACATGCCAGTTATAATAAGTATACTCATGGAAAAATAAGTTTACAATTTATACCACAAAAATAATATTTATTGCATTTTTTTATCGACATTATAGTAAGTCATTTACACCACATATAGGCTCTATCTTTACAAGGGCCTCATTTTGTGGTATGTATTGAATAATTATTTTCCCTGTTGTGTTAATTTACAGAAAAAATAGAAATGCTTGCAAATTTAAAAACAATGGCACATTGGTGAAAATGTACTACATAAGATTATTTGGTTTGCTTTTGAAAATGGGTTTGCATTTTTTATAAAAATGACAGTTTTTGAGTGAATTATTTGATTCATGTGTGAAACAGTGCTGAAAAGCTCTTTGCTTGATCCACTTTCTAAAATCTGAGAATTATTTTGCTACTGAAGCTGGAGTTCTTTTATATAAAATTTGATGGATCTTTGCAGTTATTTTTAATTTTGTTTCAGATTATTGACTCATGTCAACATGAAGTGTGTAAAATTTTCAGATGTTGCACTCCAGGCAGTCATGGTTCATGTTTTTGCAGAAAACTCCACCTGTCATTGTTTTTTTTTTTTTTTTTTGGTTTTTTTGTAAGATCAATAACTCTACACAGATTTATATTCTTTATCTCGTGAATTATCATACTTTCTTTGGAAAGACAGTGGAATGGTTTCCCATTGCCTTCTCCAGTACCTGTCAGATTCAACTGTAAAGAAGTGGTGTACCAAATTCCAGAATTAAGATTTTGAGAACTAAGAGGCCTTCAACAGTTTTGAAATTAAATTGTTGATCATGTTTATGACCTGGATTGTAGTTGATCTCTGAATATTATGCAAAAGAATTGCTGAAACACTAGAGATATGCATGGAATTAATTAGGTTTTAAAATTAATGAGGATTTGTTGGATATGTAATGGATGTTAGCTCATTAGGTATCAAAATAAAAAGATATTGAATGAACACCTCCAGGATGATTTTTCACAATTGTGTTAATTTTTTTCAATGACTTGTAACTGTGGATGAAACCTGGTTATACAACTAATATAGAGGTCAACCAACAGTCTATAAAGAGGCAACACAGATGAAGAAATTCAAGAGCCAAAAGTTAGCAGGAACAGTTATGTCAATGGTTTTTGGGAACAAGGAAGGTATTTTGATGACTATTTACAGAAAAGCCAAACATTAATTACTCTAACTTGCTGTGTTGATGAAAGAAGTCATTGAAAGAAAAACAGTAAGGGAAGCTAATGCAAAGGTATCTCCTTTTTTATAGGACACTGCACCTCACAGAGCTGACAAAATGATGAATATTTTGAAGAGTTTGAGGTTCAAGTGTATAGACCATCCACACTATTCATCTGATCTTGCTACATCTGACACAAATTCTGTTTTAAAACTTTAAGAAAACCTTTGAAAGGAAGAAAATTTTATGTTTTTTGAGGTCGTAGCAGTATCAGAACAGTATTTCAATGAATAATCAGAATCAATTTTTTTTTAAAGTTTTTATTTATTATTTGAAACTTGAGTAATGATGGGCTGTATTGAAATGTGGGGTGAATAGCATGGGTCTTATGGATCGAGGTTATTTTATTCTGGGTCAGTGATTTTCAACACCCCCTCATGCAGACAAAAGTTTTGAATTTCATGGCTTAGATTATCAATTCTAAATTAATGGATTATTTTGTTATTTAAATATTTCACTTAGTTTTATATTTTGAATAAATAAATTTGTTTTTATTTCCTATTTTATGTTTAATATTTTCAGCTCATTGAAATGTACCGTTTCATCAATGCAAAACTTTATATTTGTTGAAACTGTTAACCTATTTTTTCGTTTTTTCTTTATGGGTCCTCCTATTTCTTTGCAACTTCAAATATTGTTTCTGGATCTTTTTCTTGATAGCATTCAACCATGAATATTTTCTTTTTCTTTTTTTTTCTCACAATGAAGTTACTCTGTATATGAAAAGTGCATGGAACAATTAATCTTTACTTGCAGAGAAATAATACAGGTTTTGTTATGCATTTCTATGAATTTTGAGCAGTTAATGATATTGTTACTCTTCAAAGAAACAACATAAATTTGAATAGTTTGCTAAAAAGATATACTCAGTAACTTAATAATATTTGGTATTAATATTTAAACTTCAGTCTCAGAATGTTATTAAATTCTTTATAAAAAAGTTGTAGAAAAGTAATTACTCTTGGATTTATTATAACTATACTCATCCAGCCCCACTTAGTTATTCACTTGGAAAATTTCTCAAGAAAATTTCAATTCCAAGAAAATGGTCATTTAGAATTAGGAAAGTGATTTGATTCTAAAACTTTATTCAAATTATAATCCATTAAATTCTAAATTTAATTTGAATCATAACTGTTGCAAAGTCATATAATTTGGTCAATACTCAAGTAGTCGCACAAACTACATAGGGTCATCCATTGTACTTATCTATGGGAGACAATTTATAGTCCCTGCTCCTCATATATTTTGATTAGACTACCACTATAATAACAAAGGAAAATAATATTTTAGTCATTTAACATGTGGTTTTGTTATTTTAAAAATAATTTAAAAGATATAGCTGAGAAAAGAACATTTAGAAATGACTTTTATGAGCAATATTCTATTGAAGAAAATCAAACTGTTAAATCTGTTGTACAGAAATATAAAATTAAATATAAGCAAGAATTAAAGCAATTAAAAAGTAAAACACATTGGAATGCTAAGCAAAGAAAGATGTATTCCTGAAACACCAATATGAGGATACTTTGTCAAAGCAGTTTTCTTTTTTGACTCCAACTTGCTGCTATGAAACTTGAAGAAGGTGAATTAAGTAGCACTGGAAGAAACAACAAGAAAAAAAATTGATGCTGCTAGAGGTAGTTGTAAATATAAAGCATCTGAGCTAAGAGTAACATTTTTTGAATGATGATTGTCAACATATGCATATCTTTGAATGTAAGATAACCAAGGCTTTTTTAGGTTTGGAAATTATACAAAGAGTAGTTGAAGCAAAACCCATGTACCAAAACAAATCTGTTTTTCTAAATTGTAGTTGAAAGGATGGCAGGAAGTATATGAAGAAGAATGTGAAATGACATGGAAATTTCTGAACAAACAATTTCCAAACTCGAAAGATCAAACTACATAGGCATCAAAAATCAAGAAACATTTGTGAACAAAAACACACATTTGTCAAGAGAGCAAGTTATTGTCTTGATACGGGTTTCCAATGAACAAGGCATTAATCTTTTACCTGAATTTGTATTTACAGGCACTAACAAAAGACCACCTCAAATCAATGCACTTGCTAGAATTAAATATCAAGAGGTTACAAAGGGCTCATACTGACTGGAGCAATCACTCAGTACCATGCATCAGCCATGCATCATTTATAATGACTACTCTGTGCATTTAAGGCCAGAAATAAAGGATGCTCTTTGGAAAAAGCTTATATTCTTGTAATCATTGATGGTGATATTACTGGCTTCATACTAGTTAATGAAACCCTCTTGTACAGAATGCTGAAAAAAGTATATCAAAATCGGATGCTAAAACTTTAGAAAAACTTGTTGAAAATCAAACAAAATACCAACACCTACTCAAAACAAGATGATGAGCATGCTAACAGATCATGTGAATGTCAGTATTATTTGATATCAGGTAGAATTGTTCATTTTGTAAGCCCATCAGCAAGGAGGTTTCCTCAGAAATGATGCCAAAACCCTGCCCTAACACTGCCAAAAGATGCCAACAGAGCTTTGATTCTATTGAAGAGAGCAAACAATGTTGAAAAGTCAGAACTTTTTGATAAGTGAGAAATGGTGAAAGATGCTGGCCATAGTGATCAGGGAATGAGGAACAACCATCAATTGAACTTGATCTTTCTGAAGGAATTCCAACTGAGATTGTTTGCAAGACTCCAAACCAGCAGTACAATCTGTAAAGAAAAGATTAACACATGAGATAAAATGGTTTTAACATGAATTAAATAAATTTCTGCATATAATTTCTTCATTCATATAAACTAAATTCTAGACAAATCCTACCCACTTCACAGAATTTTTTTCTACAACTTTGCACTTATTCAAATGTCCTAACCTTTTTTTCAAGAGAAAAAAGTACAGATAATTATTTTGAAGAGAATCCTTAGTTTTTAATGTAAGACACCTCTTACAGAGGGGAAAGTATTATTTCATTCCCTGCTGAGTTTGTCACCTTACAAAAATGGTAATGGTCTACAATTTTCAGGGTAGGTCTGTCTTGAAAGTGAGAGATAGAATATATAAAAAAAAAGTCTAGAAAATCATATTATATTCATTTTGGTATTTATTTTTTTTTTGAAAAATAAGTATTTTCCCCCTACCAACCAGCAATGATTCAAGTTCCACAGACCAGTTATGTGACCAGGAGGCATGTAACCAGTCCTATTATTCAGTTATTACTCCCAATCAGTACTCATTACCTGTATAAAAGACACTTAGTTCATAGAATCCTTCAATGAATCAGAATCTAATCTCTCCACAATGGGCAAGATGAAAGAATTTTCTAAGGAAATCCTTTCAAAATTGTATACCTGTACAAGACTGAATCAGCTACAAGATGATTGGTAAGCAGCTAGGTGAGGAGGAGTCAACTGTTGGTGTGGTAATAAGAAAATGGAAGAAACACCAATTGACTATCAATCTTCCTAGGTCTGAAGCTCCACACAAGATCTCCCAACATGTAGTGAACCTGATAAGAAACATGAGGAAACAACCCAGAACTATGCAGCAAAAGCTTGTTGATAATCTCAAGGCAGCTTGGGCCACAGTCACCAAGATGACCATTAGTAACACACTACGTCATAGTGGAGTGAAATCATGTAGTGCTTGCAAGGTCCCCCTGTTCAAGAAGAATGTACAGGCCCATCAATTTTTTTTCAAATGAGCACCTGCATAATTAAAAGGGAGGTTGGGACAAAGTGCTGTTTCAAACGAGACTAAAATTGACCTTTTTGAATCAACTCAACTGCTGTGTTTGGAGGAAAAAAAAGATGACTTGGAATATAAGAACATCCTGGTCCCAACCATTAAGCATGGTGGCCGGAAACATTATGCTTTGGGGTTGTTTTCTGCTGAGGGACAGGACGATTACACTGGGTTGAGGGAAAATGGATGGGGCCAAGTACAGGGAAATCTTGAGTGAAATGTTCTTGCCTCAGCCAGGCACTGAAGATGGATTGTTGGATGGGTATTGTATTTGACAATGAACCAAATAAATGGCTAAAGCAACAAAGGAGTGTCTCAGGAAGAAGCACATTAAGGTAATGGAGTGGCCTAGTCACTCTCTGGACCTTTATCCTTTAGGGAATCTGTGGAGGGAGCTGAAGCTTCGAGTTGCCCAACAACCACCTACAAACATTGAGGAATTGGAGAGGATCTGCAAAGAGGAGTGGGACAAAATCCACCCTGGGATGGTAACCAACTACAGGAAACATCTGACTGCTGTGCTTGCCAACAAGGGTTTCTTCAAATACTGAGTTATGTTTTGCTATGAGGTGAAATACTTATTTTTTCAAAAAAAAAATGTTCAAAAATTAATATAATGTGATTTTCTAGAATTTTTTTTTTTATATTCTATCTCTCACTTTCAAGACACCTACTCTGAAAATTATAGACCATTCCTATTTTTGTAAGGTGGCAAACTCAGAAAATCAGCAGGGGATGAAATACTTATTTTCCCCACTGTATCTTGTAATAAAAACAGCATCAATTATCACAAGCAGTGGGTTAAATATTTTTTGTTCAATATTTAATTTATATGCATTAAATATTATAAAATCATCATATAACAAATTCAGTCAATTTAAATTCTTATGCTCAGGAAATAAATTATTTAAAAATATTAACATACTCAAAACACAAGACCTCAGGAATCTGATTGTAGGGTATATAAATAATTATTTTCAATAAATAAGTTTATAAAATAAATGTTCTTATTTGTATACATGTGCAAACATATGTGTGTGTGTGTGCATGTGTTAAATATTATAGCATTTTCTATATAGTCTCTGCCTGTTTTTGTTTTATTGTAAAGACATTCAAGAAAGTAAAAATGTAAAAGAACAAAGCTTACCAGCCAATTATACCAAATGAAATCAGACTTTCCTCTCTTTCATACTTTTTCACTTACATAAATTTGAGCTGTTTATAGGAAAGTAACTGGCAAATCATAAGATACTGATTAATGATAATCAATGACAATAGAGAATATTTGATTTGATCTTGGTTGCTTAAGACTTGTTCTTTTCTCAGTTAATGTTTCTTTCTTTCTAGGCTTTGATACACTTTGATATATCATCTTTCTGTTTGAAGATATTAATCATACAATCTTCTGAAATATGACTTTGGTTGTCAGGAAGATCTTACTACTGTGTGCCAATGCTTAGTTGTAGACATAATGTTTCTAAGAGAAAATCAATTAGTAAATAGTGGTAAGGATTAATGTGAACCACCAGCTTTAGGTATCAGATTTGATAAGTGTGCTTCGGCCAAACTTCTCAACCAACTTTTATATTATGAAGAATCTTACACTAATGAATCCAACCAAAGGTTCCCTTTTGAGTGCCATTGGAAAGTCTTTTGTTACCACTGACTGTCCAATGTTAAAGTGACATGCACTTTATTTCCTGACCATTTAATACTTAGATAGGGGGACCTCTTGGGAGCACTGGATACTGAAAGCAAAAAAAAAAATACATACAAAACCCTATTGGGCATGAGGATAGTAATTTCATCCCATAAAAAAGTACTTGCTATGCAAACCATAGCAGCAACTCCTAGTGTTGTTCAAATCTGTGACATACTTCTCTGGAGTTTACAGTGTGAGAGTGAATGTATTGATCCTCTATGCCAGCATTCTTTGGGAACTCTTTTTGGAGTGTTGGCCACAATAAGTTGTTTGACATTTTCATTCCATTCACTCTTCAGTTGGCAAATTCCTCTTTTAAATTTATAAAAAAATGACTGCAGTAATCCAACAAATATACATGAAGCTGATTTCCAATTGTCAAATTGCATCAGCAACAAAACAACGTTGACTTTGACTGCTGAAAGAAATGCCGGCACTTTTCATCCCAATTCCATTCAGCATCTTTTGCCAGAAATTGTGTTAATTGGCACTGTAAATAATATCTCAGCTATTCAAGAAATGATCAGTGTAGAGGTGGGTGTAGCATCTGCTTAATAATCTGAATGTTGTTGAAATTTGGTTATACTGATAGATGTTAAATACAAAAGAGCATGGAACCATAGTACATATTTGAACATAGATGAATATGCAGGTGTCTCTTAGATTTGGTAACTGAGCATTAATTTGTTATATTATTTTCTTTCAACCTCACTTGTACTGATCTGAATTGTTGTTGCTGCTGCCTTAGCATTCACTGTAGCTGATGGCTGTTAGGGGCAATATTATACTGAAGAAAAGCAAGTCTTTGCAGCTGTTGTATAGAATATAAAATTAAATATGAGATGATCTATTACAAATAGGCCACTTTTTACAGCTGTAGTTACCAAATAACATTTATTGCATAATAAATACCTAGAATTTGAACCTTTATATCTTTTGAGCACAGACTAAAAATTGTTTAAATTATTAAAACCTAAAGTCAGATATATTTTGTTGATCAGTAATCAGGTATCGGAATAGAACATTTTTCGGGTTTTATTATATATATATATATATATATATAGTTTTAAAATTGTTCCTTAAGAGAAATGACAAATAACCATATTGATCCATTTCCCTAATTTTAAATGGAAAAAAAAAGAACAATTTCACAACCTTCTGTAGCTTTAATATTTTACCTGAATTTGCCATGAAATTTACTTGTAAATTATCTTGACTAATAAATCTTGCTTAATTTTCAAACTTAAAAAGGAATTTACTTGTAATATATTGGCCTGTGTAGTTTTTTTAGGTTTCAAAATGTCTTTTAGAACGAATTGTTTGTCAATCTTTTAGCAAATCGTGGCTGTCGATTCAAAAGATGTCAGATGGGATGTCAAGAAACTCTCCGAGGCCCAACTTGCTATTGTCCTGATGGCATGAAACCAAAGACTGACAAGGAAACTGAATGTGAAGGTAAAAAGCCTTTATTTACAATATTGTAAACTTGTTATTTATTTATTCATTTTGTAAATATTAATTTCTCAAGAAAATATTATGGTGGATTAAAACAAATCAACATTGCTGAAAAAAAATTAAACATTCCTGTTTAAATACAGTCCTTGTTGATCCTATTCTGATTTGAATATAATAAATTTACTTATTACTTTCCAGACATGGATGAATGCAGCTATGATGGTTTTTGTGATCAGAGATGTAACAACACACATGGTACTTATAAATGCAGCTGTAATGAAGGATATAAATTGATAGACACAGTCAGATGTGAGGCTGTTAATGGTAAGTTCACACTCTCTTGCAATCATCTTTCTACTATAAAGTTCTCTTTTTATATTACCATTATTAATTTAATAAAGGTAATAAAGATTATCTAAACCTATGGGACACAAAGGCTGCAAGTAAAATGTGCATATCTTAGGATTTGGCCTAAGAACTAAAATAGAGATAAAATATATTTTGTTACCTTCAATTCTTATTCAGAAATTGAAAGATATACTGTATGTAGTGAATGCATTTAAAGAAAAAATGAGCATTTTGGTCTCAACAATATTAATGATTGAGGCCAGCAGCATGTGTATATTTGACACACATGAATGGTTTCTGAAAAGTTCTTGCCTCAAACAAGAATATTAAAAAAAAAAAATTATGCTTGATTTGGGAAAGTGGGCTGGGCTTAGAACTTTTCAGGATCTATTCTATATATTGATTTCTACCCACCCAGTAAAAATTATGGTATCCACACACGTGTGTGTGCATATATATATATATATTTTCTGGATGCTCTGTAAAATGAAAAGACAGTAAATTTATTACTAGTGTGATCTGTAAACCAACATTTCCTGGTTTATACACTAGTTGGAACTCCCAAACCGCCATTCCAGAAAAATCAACTTTAATTATACATTAGTTCTATCATACCATAATGATTTGTTTCCCTTGCACCATTCAGCAAGATTTGGATTGAATATGTTGTATTCTTATTAAGAATGGTTATCCTACCAACATTATTAAACATATGATTGAACGTAAGATTGAAAATTTCATTAAATCTCCTGAATTTGGTCCTAATCTATGTCCAAACTTCTTAAAATTGCCTTGGCTTGGTAGAAAGTGTCCAATTTTAATTAATACAGTTTCTAATTCTGTTTCTTCTACCTATTTTTTTTTCTGCCAAATGACGTGTTGTTTTTAGGGTCTGTTCAGTGTTTCCTTCCTTTATTAAGGATTGGTTGTCCTATCTTAGTAAAAGCTCTTTAATTTACAAATTTAAATGTCAGTGCAAAGCTGAATACATAGGAGAAATTTCTTTTAGGTTGGAGACGAGACTAGACCAAGACGTACCAAAATTTATTAGATTAAATCTAAATAATCGCACCTGTGTTTCACAATCATTACACTATTCAGCATTTTTTCTCTATTTTGCATATGGTTCGATCTAAACACCATTTGCAAATGTTAGAAGCTGCCTGTCTTAAATTACAGCAGTTGTCTCTTTGTAAGCAAAGGAAGGATTTTCTGGTCTCTTCAGTTATTTGTTAGGTTCATGAGTAATTATATTTTCATGTTATTAAATTTTGAAATTTTAAACCCAAAATTTTTTTTTTTTTTAAAACCAAAAACCCCCCAAAAAGGAGCAATTTTGAACCCGGGGAAAAAAAAGGGCCCCCCAAAAACCAAAAAAAAAATTTTGGGCCCCCCCCCCCCCCCCAAAAAATAGAAAAAAAAAAAAAAAAAAAAAAAAAAAAAAAAAAAAAAATTTTTTTTTTTTTTTTTTTTTTTTTTTTTTTTTTTTTTTAAAAATTTTTAAAAATGCAATTTCATTTTTTTTCCCCTTTTTTAAAAAAAAAAAAATTTTGAAAAAAAAAAAAAAAAAGGGGGGGGGGGGGGTTTTTTTTTTTTTTTTAAAAAAATTTAAAAAATTTTTTTTTTTCCCTTTTTTTTAAAAAAAAAGTAGAAAAAAAAGGGGAAAGATTAAAAATTTTTTTTTTTTTAAAAAAAAAAAAAAAAAAAAAAAAAAAAAAAAAAAAAAAAAAAAAAAAAAAAAAAAAAAAAAAAAAAAAAAAAAAAAAAAAAAAAAAAAAAATTTTTTTTTTTTTTTTTTTTTTTTTTTTTTTTTTTTTTTTTTTTTTTTTTTTTTTTTTTTTTTTTTTTTTTTTTTTTTTTTTTTTCCCCCCCCCCTTTTCATTAAAAATTTCCCCCCCCCCCCCCCCGGGGGGGGGGGGGGGGGGGGGGGTTTTTTTTTTTTATTAAAATTAAAACATTTAAAATTTTTTATTATATGTATATATATTATGTATTTATATATATTTTATTATATTATTTATATATTATGTATTATATTTTATTATTTATATTATGTATTATTATTATGTATATATATGTATATTATTTAAAAATTTTTAATTTTTTCCCCAAAAATATGTTGTTTCAATATGCATTAAAATACATTAAAATTTTTTAAAGATAATTTGGTTTTGTATTTTTATATATATTTAAAAAAAAAAAAAAAAAAAAAAAAAAAAAAAAATTTTTTTTTTTTTTTTTTTTTTTTTTTTTTTTTTTTTAATTGGGATTTTGGCC